>JAJAGP010000622.1:0-281453 GCA_025084515.1 Ancistrus triradiatus
ACTGAGCTTCCGACGGAACTTAAGAGTTTTGTTTCATTTCATGCGCATTATAACCCGGTGCGCTTTATGTATGAAAATAGGTTCGTTAGAAGTCGATCATTGATATTGCGTCTTATAACCCGGTGCGCTTTATAGCCCGAAAAATACGGTAGTATTAAATGCGCCACGGAATTAAAGACAGCAAAACGGTTATTCAAACACTGAGTTTGAAACGCAGGATATACTCAAGAAAAGGAAGAATTTGAGGATTTAATATTAAAGTTTGAAGTTTACATCACAAATTTCTGTGAGACTATTAGCTGGTTGCAAAGTAGAGTCATGTAAACCCAGAGGTTTCACATTATCTGATTATTCAAGTGTACACTCGTTGATCAGATTACTGACAGAATCTGATTTTCTGCAGTTATCTGATTATTAAACGCATGTAAACACACTCTTTGTCTGATTTCTTAATCTTACATTAATCTGATAAATGAAATCAGAGTATCACTTGAATAGATAACTGCAGAAATCCAACTATGATCGGATTATTAAGTGCATGTAAACACACTTAGTAAGTTATACCCTAAACATACTTGCACTCATGCATTTAAACTTACAGCACAAATAAAAACAAAAATATCTGCATTGGCCGACAAGTAAAAGCTCGCCCAAATGGTGTAGCCTGATGAACTAAAACTAAATCAGAACAAACTACTAAAAATTAAGATAATAATTTTGTAAATATGGCATCACAGTGAGAAAGTTCTGGGTTCTATCCCAGGTAGAGCGGTCTAGGTCCTTTCTGTGTGGAGTCTGCATGTCCTCCCCTTGTCCGTGTGGGTTTACTCCGGGTGCTCTGATTTCCTACCACAGTCTAAAGACATGCTTTAGGTTAATTGATTACACTAAAGTGGCCCTAGTGTGTGAGTATGTGTATGAATGTGCAAGTGTGTGTGCCCTACGATGGATTTGACACCCTGTCTAGAGTTGTTCCTGGCTGGGCACCGGCTCTCCCACGACCCTGTCCAAGATTAATCGGATATGAAAGTGACTGAAGTGAATAAAATAAATATCAACGACCTACATTCAGATGAGACAGAAAGTCACCTTAGTGCTAAAACATAACACAAACAGGAAATAAAACATCCTGTAAACTCAGCTGAAATATTAGCCAGACATTGTAAAGCAATAATAATTAGGCAAGTTTCCACTGGTTTCCTTTTTTCTGAATGTATTATTCATTCATACTTGTGATGCTTGTGCATTATGAATGGCTCATAAGTCTGCCAGTTCTCTTTGAAAGTATTAGTACAGTAAATATCCTGATGGCTCCTGCTCCATAAAAGAGCTCATCTGAAAGACTTGAGGTAAGCTTGGAAATGCTCACATCTAACAAGCTCCTGAAAATTTAAACAGAGACAGAGATGTTCTTTTGGGACTCGCTGTCAAACTTGTCTTAATATGTGATATGTACAAACAGCAAGTGCGGCGCCACATGCTGGCAACTTGGCATTCAAAGCAAGAGAACAGCAGGCCTCTGCATGATTTCGCCTCTTGAAGTAAGCATGCACACAGAATTTACTGTTTCCACTTAAAGCCCCCTAAGATATTTTTACATAATTATTGATAAGTTAAAAATCAACATAGTGTATAGTGTAAAATGGAGAAGTTTTGCAAAGCTTTTCATGATGGTATGGGGATTACATCTAAATTGTTGTTGGATTTGGAATAAAATATTAAATACAGTGGGGCAAAAAAGTATTTAGTCAGCCACTGATTGTGCAAGTTGTCCTACTTAGAAAGATGAGAGAGGTCTGGAATTTTCATCATAGGTACACTTCAGCTATGAGAGACAAAATGAGGGGAAAACATCACATTGTAGGATTTTTAAAGAATTTGATTGGTCACCCACAAACAAGCAAGATTTCTGGCTCTCACAGACCTGTAACTTCTTCTTTAAGGTGCTCTTCTGTCCTCCACTCGTTACCTGTATTAATGGCACCTGTTTGACCTCGTTATCTGTATAAAAGACACCTGTCTACAGCCTCAAAAAGTCAGACTCCAAACTCAACCATGACCAAGACCAAAGAGCTGTCGAAGGACATCAGGACGAAAATTGTAGATCTGCACCAGACTGAGAAGAGTGAATCTACAATAGGCAAGCAGATGGTGTGAATAAATCAACTGTGGGAGCAATTGTAAGAAAATGGAAGACATACAAGACCATTGATAATCTCCCTCGATCTGGGGCTCCATGCAAGATCACATCCTGTGGGGTCAAAATGATCATGAGAACAGTGAGCAAAAATCCCAGAACTACACGGAGGGACCTGATGAATGACCTGCAGAGAGCTGGGAGCAAAGTAACAAAGGCTACCATCAGTAACACACTATGGCAAGAGGGACTCAGATCCTGCAGTGCCAGGCGTGCCCCCCTGCTTAAGCCAGTACATGTCCAGGCCCATCTGAAGTTTGCCAGAGAGTATATGGATGATCCAGAAGAGGATTAGGAGAATATCATGTGGTCAGATGAAACCAAAATAGAACTTTTTGGTAAAAACTCAACTCATCGTGTTTGGAGGAAGAACAACACCATGCCTACTGTGAAGCACGGGGTGGAAACATCATGGGGCTGTTTTTCTGCAAAGGGGACAGGATGACTGATCCGTGTTAAGGAAAAAATGAACCTCCAATGTGGCTGAATTACACAATTCTGCAAAGATGAGTGGTCAAAATTCTTTCACAACTCTGTAAAAGACTCATTGCAAGTTATCGCAAATACTTGGTTGCAGTTGTTGCTGCTAAGGGTGGCCCAACCAGTTATTAGGTTTAGGGGGCAATCACTTTTTCACACTTTTTAAACACCTTAATTTAAAAACTGCATTTTGTGTTTACTTGTGTTGTCAACCTGTGGTTTGATGTTCTGAAACACTTAAGTGTGACATATATGCACATATACATGTACACATATATGTTCTCTGGTGGTAGACAGCAGATATCAGGGTTAAAATTAGCATTATATCTGATTTTCCCTGTAAAAAAAATTCCATCTCCCAAAAACATGTACAGGTATGCAACGCATAACTTATATTAGTTCGTATATAATACATCCATGGTCTGATAAGGTTAATTCAGCTACCCATTAATCACCTTGCCGGATACATTAACTGTTGTAGCACAGCAGTTGTTATGGCATACGTAACTGTGTAGCCTTTGGTGCCAAACGTTTTATTAAACATAAATTTTTATTAAACACTGAGCAATGTTTGGCGAGCACTAAGCTTTTAGGTGATGCTGATGAGTAGAGCTTACCACTTAGATGAATTACATATGTGAGAACCATGCATGAATCATGATAAGTTTATTATTTTGATAAGTTTGATAACTAGTTTCTATTTGTGGCTGAAAGCTGACACACTATTGCTTTGAAACAAGCGGAATAATAAGTACTATGTCTTTGTAATGCAGCACAACAGAAAAACAAAGGGAGAAAAAAAAATGCATCTTTGCAACTCAGCCTCCAGAGAAACAAGAGCAGAAAAAAAAACTCTTTGCAATGTAGCCACCAGTGTTAAATGCACTCATTTCTCACAACTTCTCACTTAGTTCCCTGGTCTGTTCACAAATAAATGTGATGTAAATACAACAGGAAATGCGTTGCTTGTCACAAAGACCGTTCCTAATTCCATGTTTGTGAGAGACAGAGAAAGAGAGAGAGACAGAGAGAGGTTGAGTGAATCAGTAAACCAAATTCACGCATCAGGAATAGCTAAAAATAAATAAATAAATAGAAAATCAATATGTGGCAGTCAGTGTTGATATTAGATAAATCAGTGTATTGGCAACATTGCAGTAGCTTGGCTATATAGTCAACACTCAGTACATGACAGTATCCCACATAGACATTTGTACCTAGATGCTGTTTTAAATGCGGCCACCATATTGGTCTAGGCTTTACTTGTATTTATAAACCTGCGTTAACATAGTCCAATATACACTATATAGACAAAAGTTTGTGGACACTAATTACTGAGCTCTGCTATTTTAGCAACACTCATTTGTAACCCATAATATAAAGCATACATTTCTGGATTCTCCATAGGCACAGTAGATTGGGTAAATATGACACATTTAGAGGTTTCCCCTTTCAAGAAGTCAGTTTATCAACTTTCTGCCCCGCTGTCCTTGAACAAAGTCCACAGAGAATTGGTCTGCCATCTTTGATTGAGAACTTGGCTGGCTTGCTCAGAACCTTGACCATCAGTCAAATGAATGAAAGGGCTTATTGTCTAACATCAGAAACCGACCTCACAGTCATGTTCCAAAATCTAGAGGAAAGCCCTTTTAGAAGAACAAAGGCTGTTGTAGCAGCAAACGTGGGGCATAAACTCCATACTAGTTCATATGGTTTGGATATATTTTTTGGGGTGTCCACAAACTTTTGTCTATATAGCATAGCCCATGTTGAAGATACAAGGCTTAATGGATGGTTATTGGAAAGAACTTCAAAGGAAAGTTGTCATAACCTTCATCAGCTCGAAGGGTATGACAAAACATTAACTTCAATGGCTACTTTAACATAATGGGTTGTAAGTGCTTCATTCTGGGCCATTCAAAATCAATTAAAATGTCAGCTGATTTTAAGACCATAAGATACCCCATTAAGTTTCCATGTGTCCTGTAGTGCGGGTTGTAAAACAGTGGGTTAAGTAGACGGACCAGCAAATGTACGCGTGGAGACATTGCTGGGGAGGGTCATGAGGGGGCCGTTAGCGTAATCCACCTCGCTGAGCGCGACTACTTGTCTGCTGGCCAGAAATGTAGACAGATTGCCATAGCGTGTGGCTTCAGGCCTGGCATTTTTCACCAGTGCCCATGATTCAAGGGCACTTGGGATTCTCTTTACCAACCCAGCACTCTGGGATGCTTATTGGCTATGTGCCTGGACGATAAATGGTTTCACGATCTAGGAGAGCTGGCGAACCTGAGGTACCAAGCATAAAGCAAAACAGGGGGGATAAAATGCCAAAAAAGGGCAGATCAATTTAAGGGAGGTGTACCCTGAATGTTTTACAATGCCCATGGTGAATTTGGCTGGCTGGCTGGCTGGCTTCAGTTTGGAGGCGCAGATGAATGGCTTGAGCAGGGGCATTATCCCTATGGCTGTTTGTCCAAGATGGCTCACAGGCAGGGAACCGTCACCTAATGTTCCCGCAAAGAGAGTAAACAGCATGCTCCACAGGCAGAGATGGCAGGCAGGCTACTGTAAAGCCAAAAGATCTATGAATCCTCCAGCTTGTTCTTCACTGGCTGAGCAGTGATGTATAAGACACTGACTGGGCAATAATTCCACAGCCACAAAGCAAGTTGGCTAAATCAGTCGCTTTCTCAATGTAGGGATGCTGAGAACATTGACACTTTCTGGCCTGTACAGACAAGCTTATTGAGTTTGATGTACCTGTTAAGATCAAGGCCAGGTTTAAGCCAGGTAGGGAGCAGGCCAAGAACACCCCACGCTGTGATTAGCCACAATCGCCTGGGAAGGAGCATGAGCCGCCCCCAATTAGCACCCTGCCGAAAGAGTTCCTTTTATTCCCGCGCCATTCTGTCAGTTTTAAGTGGGGAACAGTGCCAGGAAAAATGGAGTCTCTGTGGCAACATTATAGCATTAATGAGAAAGCGGCTTTTGAATGGCTATGGAGGATAAAATCTTTTATAAAAATCTCCATTTGCATTCAGGTGAATCGGGAGGATTCCCTTTGCTCCTCTTAGCAGCAATGATTTGCGATTAAGGGGGAAAATGAAAAACATCTGGCGATCATTCAGATTTTATTACCGAACAGATCGTTAACATTAAACTACATGTTTTTATCAGGGAAGTGAAAAATGTCCTGCAGTCATAATTATACAATGAGCTAGTCTTTTGAGACAAGCTTTTATGCCCAGAATGCTTATGTAAATCATCAAAGGAGGAATACCATGTCCAACAAGTGGTCCCATCCAGAAGCGCTACAGAAGCTTTTATTACAGGTATGCTGAGAATCCTAAGTGTTATTTTCCTTCAGTAAGTTTCAAATTGGTTTTAATGTATCATACATAATCCTAACAAAATAAAGCCAGAGAGTGAGATTAGAATAGACACACCAACACTTGCCTGCAGTGCACTTTATCTGGATCAATATTTGACATTGTGTGATGTAATAAGCTGTACTTAAGGCTAAGCGACACTATTTATTAACAATTGTCACAAGTTTAACAACTGTTTACAAGGTAATACACCCAAATTCGGTTGTCGGCGGTTCTTGTCGTTTGCTCACAACTCGGCGCACTTGCTTAAACTTGTATGAGTCGAGCCACGACTCACAATTCACGATTCAGTACATAGTGATTCAGGTTCACAACAGCTCTCGCTCAGTGAAGATCTGCTGTGTTGATCATGTTTTTCTTTAGTTTTATATCTACAGTACTGAATTCTTAGTTTCCGTGGGTCCTAAAAAGATTAGTTCTACGAGCCAACCAAAAGGAACCAAGTCCTCCAGAACACAGTTAGCTTAGCAGCCATGCTAGCGCCCTGAGTTCACCAATAGAGTAAGTGTTTTGCTTTTACTTTTCACTTTCAATCCATTACTCACTAAATTACATTAGATTTTTCCAACACTTTATTACAAAATAAGCTTGTGTTAACGATTTTGGCCAACTGTAGGCTAATGTAAGTGTTTTAAACATTAACTCACTTATCATTACTTATCATAGGCTTCACGAAGATACATTTTTGGTGTCGGTTCTCTCGTGGTTCATCATGTCTCTTGGAATAGTCTCTTTATAGTACAGGCTACTCATGTTAAAAAAGTGATGATTATTATTGTGATTAGTATGATAACTATTATTCATCAGGATAAACAAGGATAAAACAGGAATATGATTATTATGTGCTCCCTTGTAACAAATGGACTCCTTGATTGTTCAAAGAAGTATCATATGCCACCATTAGTGAATGACTTGTGGCACACAGCTTAGAAACACCTGCTAACAGGCACATGTTTACTAAAATTACACTAGGATTGGATGATCAGTTGAATTCCCATTGCTTTCATCATCGCATTGGAAATGAGAAAATGAAATTGGTTCACATCTACAGACTAGAATGATGTTTGCTCGAGCTAATTTTACTCCACACACTCTCGGTGATCTCCAGCACTAACCTGGAATCAAATGTCAACAAATGTTCTGAGCTTGAGGTTAGCACAGGCAAAATTAATATTCCGCTTTTTCCAGCATCCCATGCCTCAGAAAGTGCTGCGCCTCTATATTTAGCCTTAGACTCTGAACTCCTACTGTCCTAACTCTTTAGAAAAACGAAGCACGATGTCTTCAACGTTTTTCTGGCTAAAGCTTGAATGATTTGGTATGGGACAGACAAAAGGTTAAAGCACAAAATCTGGAGGAATAACCATTTTCTAAATGCATTTAAAGGCCAGCTAGTTTACACTAGCATCCTGTTCCCCTAAGTTCACACGATTACTCCTCTCTTTTGATGTGACTGAATAAAATGGTTCCTGTCAGGACCTGCTGAGCATTTGATGAAGGAAAGAAGGTCAGAATGGGCTATTGTGAGGGCAGCAGTCAATATGAAAATAATTCAACCTCCAGAGTGCAACTAGCAAAAAAAAAATCCTGCTTGTTTTAAGGGACACAAAACAAGTGTAATACACATGCTCACTGCTGCAGTATGCAATATTGTGTGTGGCATAAGCATGTCCATTTCAATTAAGACATAATTTAACCAGTTCCAATCAAAGCTACAGCTGGACGCAATTATCTAGCACGTAGGCTAGTTGCTTTAATTATCGCTGCATGAACTTGTTAAATGTTAGAAAATCTTTAACATTTATATACAGTGGGGCAAAAAGTATTTAGTCGGCACTGATTGTGCAAGTTCTCCTACTTAGAAAGATGAGAGAGGTCTGTAATTTTCATCATAGGTACACTTCAACTATGAGAGACAAAATGAGAAAACAAAATCCAGGAAACCACATTGTAGGATTTTTAAAGAATTTAATTGTAAATCATGGTGGAAAATAAAGTATTTGGTCAATAAATCTGGTTCAACTCAATACTTTGTAACATAACCTTTGTTGGCAATGACAGAGGTCAAACGTTTCCTCTAAGTCTTCACCAGGTTTGCACACACTGTAGCTGGTATTTTTGGCCATTCCTCCATGCAAATCTCCTCTAGAGCAGTGAGTGAAGTGGGATGTTTTGGTGGCAACACGGACTTTCAAACTCCCTCCAAAGATTTTCTATAGGCTGAGGTCTGGAGACTGGCTAGGCCACTCCAGGACCTTGAAATGCTTTTTACGGAGCCACTCCTCCGTTGCCCGAGTGTTGTGTTTGGGATCATTGTCATGCTGGAAGACCCAGCCACATTCCATCTTCAATGCTCTCACTGATGGAAGGAGGTTTTTGGCTTTAAATGCTTTTAAAAATTTCACGATACATGGCCCCGTTCATTCTTCCCTTAAACACGGATCAGTCGTCCTGTCCCCCTCGTGCAGAAAAAAAACAGCCCCAAAGCATCAGGTTTTCACCCCCATGCTTCACAAGTAGGTTATGGCGCAACTCAGAATTCTTCTTCCTCCAAAACACGGCGAGCTGAGCTTTTAAAAAAACCAAAAAGTTCTATTTTGGTTTCATCTGACGACATGATATTCTCCCAATCCTCTTCTGGATCATCCATATGCTCTCTGGCAAACTTCCTGGACATGTACTGGCTTAAGCAGGTGGGACACGCCTGACACTGCAGGATGAGTCCCTCTCTCGGCGTAGTGTGTTACTGATGGTAGCCTTTGTTACTTTGGTCCCAGCTCTCATTCATCAGGTCCCTCCATGTAATTCTGGGATTTTTGCTCACCGTTCTCATGATCATTTTGGCCCCATGGGATGAGATCTTGCGTGGAGCCCCAGATCGAGGGAGATTATCAATGGTCTTGTATGTCTTACAATTGCTCCCACAGTTGATTTATTCACACCAACCTGCTTGCCTATTGTAGATTCACTCTTCCCAGCCTGCTGTAGGTCTACAATTTTCTTCCTGGTGACCTTCAACAGCTCTTTGGTCTTGGCCATGGTTGAGTTTGAAGTCTGACTGTTTGAGGCTGTTAACAGGTTTATATTATACAGATAACAAGGTCAAACAGGTGCCATTAATACAGGTAACAAGTGGAGGACAGAAGAATTTCTTAAAGTAGTTGTTACAGGTTTGTAAGAGCCAGAAATCTTGCTTGTTTGTGGGTGACCAAATACTTATTTTCCACCATGATTTAAAATTAAATTCTTTAAAAATCCTACAATGTGATTTCTCATTTTGACTCTCATAGTTGAAGTGTAACTGTGATGAAAATTACAGACCTCTCTCATCTTTCTAAGTTGGAGAACTTGCACAATCAGTGACTGACTAAATACTTTTTTGCCCCACTGTACATTACTACTTCCTTTACACTACAAAATTACCACAACACAATATCAGCAGGAAACTCACAATCTTTTAAAATAGCCAACTAGCTAGCTGCATGTTCGGGAGGAGTATAGGACGTGTCTGATTATGTTTTGTGCTGTGGTAATTTTGCACTGACATAATCTCTTAAATTGCATTGGTATCCATGCAGGTCACCATCTTCATCATTTTAATTTACATAAATGTAATACAATTAATACACAATAATTATCATTAGCTAAATACTGACAACAATTAGTTACACATTAAGATACTGTACTAGAGAAGCATTAAAGAGAAGTGAAGAAAACCTACTGAATTAAAGTTTTCAGAAAATCTACTTGGATTTTCATACACAGCCATCTCTAGAGTTTACTAAGAATGATCTGAAAAAGATCAAATATCCAGTGAGTGGCAGTTCTCTGGTGGTAAGTGCCTTGTTGATGCCAGAGGTCAGAGGACAGACTGGTTTAAGTTAACAGAAAAGCAACTGTAACTCAAATAACCACTCGTTATTACTCAGGTATGCAGAAGAACATCTCTGAATGCACAACACATCAAACCTTGAAACACATGGGCTACAGCAGCAAGAGTGATCACATCGGGTATCACTCCTATCACTCCGAAGACTGCTAAGAACAGAAGATTGGAAAAGTCTCGATTTCTGCTGTGACATTCAGATGGTAGGATTAGAATTAGCCATAAACATGATCTATCCTACCTTGTATCAACGGTTCAGGCTGGTGCTGGTGATGTAATAGTCTGGGGAATATTTTCTTGGTACACTATGGGCCCCTTAATACCAGCTGAGCATCATTTAAACACCAAAGTCTATCTGAGTATTGCTGCTGATCATGTCCATCCCTTTATGACCACAGTGTACCTTCTTCTGGTGGATACTTTCAGCAGGATAACACACCATGTCACAAAGCTCATCATCTCAAGCAGGTTTCATGAACATGACAATGTACTTAAATGGCCTCCAATCCAATAGAGCAACTTTCTGAAGGCAGGTGGGGTTCAACCCTGTACTAGCAAGGTACCTAATAAAGTGGCTGGTGAACGTGTGAATGTGTGTGTGTGTCCTATTTAGTTAGGACAAAATGGTGGATATTCTGGTATATTTCAAGGTTGATAAGGTGGGCACCAGTCCATGGCACATGCACATATGGACACACACACACACACACACACAATCTCTGTAGCTGTGAGGTGACAGCAAAAAAAAAAAAAAAAAACTATACTACCAAGTCTTCCATGTTTTAAGGCTCTATACCTAAAACCTTTTTCAGAATTTTGTCCATATTTCAGTATATTGTAAAAATCCTGTGCATGACACCATTGTGACCCTTTGTCCCCAATTCCATTAGTTATCATCACAATGTATTAGAACTGAAAGGTGAACGTTCTCTTGCTTTTCTTTCAGCAGGTTAAAAGGACACCCATAACACACAGCATGACCACACTGAGAAGCTCACATAATAGTCTGGAAGTGGAAAACTCTATTCAGGCAGTCCCGGAAATAAAAAGCAATACGATGTTTCAATGTCAGTAAAGACACACAGAGAAAGAGTGCTATTACTGGTGCATAGCTGTGAGTATAATTAGCAGCAAAAAGGCTGACCTTTATCATGGCCACATCAAATGAGGGTCTTTAAATGCAAAGTCAAATGAAAGACGCGGAAATGGAAGCCGCCAGACGTTTCTCAGAAGCTCAAAGAGCAAGATGAGAGGAAAAGACTGACAGAACCAAGCCAAGATTGCCCTTGTTTGAAAATATCAGACTGCAAAGTAAGCACTGTATTTGAATTTTACTAGCTGAGATAGCATTAGCATGTTAGGGCATCGATTGCTTGGAAAGCCCTCCACAGGAAAGGCAATCTAGGCTTGGATGTCGCATCCAGTGCAGCCTGTGATAGCAAGTGCTTACGCCTAAGGCAAGTCTATCTGGTGCTGGATGTTTAATGGAAATAAATAAAACAAAGGCATAAAGCATGCCAAGAGACGTGCTGAGTCAGGGCTGCCACCACCATTAGGCCTGATTGACTCTCAGTACTCATAATATGAGTGAGCCGATGGCTGACATTGATACCTAAACACTGTCTGGCTCATAGAAGAGACAAGTTACTCAAGTTTGATTGAATGTTGCTCTAAGCCTGTGACTTTTAGAAAGCTCAACTTCACAACACAATTATCTCAAATAAAGCATGGCAAAATTAGTTCCTGTGGTGGCTTCGCAGTTGGGACTTGGAACTGTGGCCTTGAAGTTAAGGCACTGGACTAAGGACCAGAAGGTCCAGGATCGGTCTGGGTAATGGTGTTTGTGAAATGATGAAATGCAGAGTTCAACAATAACGCTCGAATGCCAGGGCAAGCACAACGCAACATTGAGACAGTAGCATGAAAAATAATAAAATAAGTTCATGTGAGAGTGCACAATGTGCACCATTCAGGCTACATGAGCGCCTGCACTCTGTGAGTTCCAGTATAGGCATAAGGGAATAATCTAGAAATATCTAGATATCAGTGCTGGAGATCACCAGCTCTTGGGATCTTCTAGAATCCTGCATTTCCCCAACAGGTTAATTCTTTGCAATACAAACTCAAGAGACAAAAAAGATGGCATCCAGCAACTTAAGCTCCCAAGTACATTCCAGTTTGTGGACATAAATCAGTGTTTAGAAGCCAACTGTATATGGACAAAGCCTATGACCTTTATCCACACCGAAATTCAACCATCTGTGAAAATCTGACAACATATGGTGTAGTCACCGTGGAGCGTACTGGGATGGAGTGTACCCAGCAGCAATTAAATAATACTGCCATTTATTCAGCAAACTTTATAGTGAGCTATTCATAGCTTATTAGCCGCATATTCAAAGTTTATTCCTGGAGTAAGCAATAATAACTCGGCACTCAAAACCATGCAGTTTTATTAAGAACTGGAAGAGTCATTAGCATTAGTCCCTATTCATTTAATTGAGGTTTGATTAGTGGCAAATTGTTGTTGAGGAGTGTTGCTCTACTCGATGTACTCTATCAGAGAAACCACTTTTTGCGCAAAAATATATGTGCAACGCTGCTTTAGTCTTGTTCACTTGGGCAGGACATACGGAGTGGGCATTAAATAGTCTACTTTGCCTTTCTGTGCATACTTTCTACTTTGCCAAACGTGATTTCTTTACATTGAGTTCTCTTTTTAGAGTCAGGTTGGTATTCGATTGTGTTTCCACATGTACAATGTTTCCAAATCTGATTCTGTGTGCATTCAACTGGCTTCTACTGTTGCTGTGTTTGGAAAACCAGTTTAACACACATCTCACTGGTAAAAGCATTTCTGATTCAAGCCATGCTTATCAGCATTTCACAAAAAGTTGAAGATTTCAAAAAAACAATTTTTCTTGCTTGAATTGATGTATCCTATCAAATAAATGACTTTTTGCATAAGTATGAGTCATGAAGGCTGCTATTTGGTTCACTTGCACACATGGGAACCTAATTTGAGATAATGACCTGAGTCACAATTGCCATGTGATGCAAGGCTTGCAATAACACATTTCTACCAGTAGATGCTCACAATTAAATCATTCATCCAGCATTTTTGATATATGAAAATCAATTATATGAAGGGGGTATGAATTATTCTTTCTGTAACATTATAAGATGCACAGAGTTACAAACTTCCTAACATGGAAAACGCACTTGAATATGCCGTTCTTGCTGAAGTACAGTACTGTGCAAAAGTCTTAGCCCACCATTAGGTTTATTGCTTTAGCAATTGTATAATGACCGTATATAATTATTCTCAGCCACTTTATGGAACACAATCCCAAAATATAGGGAATTTGTATGCAGTATTTAAAACAAACAGAAAGCTGTTCTGCTTCTGTAGCGTCTATAGGCTACAGTGGCAAGTATTTGACCTCCCCTTACACTTGAGCACCAATCTGACTTGATCAGCTTGATCAGGATTGGTCTTTTTGGAACACTAGCAGCCAAGAAAGTACTTTGGTGTTGGGAGGTCTCCTAAATACTTTTGCCTGCAGAAGCCATTTTCTGTGTTTTTTGTTTGTACCTCAATGAAGAGACATAAATATAAAGATAAGTTATCATTGTTACAACAACAAATCTAATGGTGCCCCAAGACTTTTGTACTATACATATGCCTGTTTGTTACCCTGTTAGTTATATGATACTTGTAACTACATAATTGACACTTCTATTCATGAAATGTAATGGGCCATGCTTGAAGTGAATCAGCTGCAATACTCTGTACACATGATCTCAAATAGTTCACACGATGGGATGGAACCAACAATACTACAGAAAGCAAGTAAAACAGTAACCAGAAACTTGTTCTAAATCACCTCTGCAGAGAAAACTAACAAATTAGAAGCTAATTTCCACTGGCTTCAGTTCAATCTCTGTGCTTCTTGCTCTGAAAGGTTAATTGGGAGGAAGGGGAAAGTTGTCAATGAGTCATGAACTATGAACATTCTCGAACTGCAGTGACATTTGTGACTATTCTACAGAAACTGTGTCCATGCATTTAAGCCCAAGGTCACTATGTTGGGGAGGAGAATGTGGGAGAGAAACAGGAGAGAGACTAAAAAGAATACTCAGAAAAAGTGATGGCACAGTTCAATTCAAGGGGGTGCAGGAGCTGAGAGGAAAGAATGGGAAGCCAGAGCCAGAAGTTGCTCTGTGGTTACTTATGTTCAATCTCTACCCACTGGAATTGGGACTATGAAAGTGGGAATGAAAGGAGGATGCCAGGTTTCAGTAATTGCAAGAGATTATGGGAATTTACACACTAAATGAATACACTAATTGGTAAGCTTGCCGCGAGGGCTGGTGGTAACTTTTTTCCCAGTAGATAGAAGAACAGGTGCTCCCTGTTTTACGATAATTCACACATCCAATAATACACATAAATACACATCCAGCAGAAACCCCATTCTAAATTATGAAGCAGTTTCAGTCAGCCAATAGACTAACCATTTTGTTTTAAACGCCAAAGGTGCAAGCCTAAACTGATTACCTGTGATCTCATATCTCTTAGATGGCACTGAGAGAACCATCATTCATCAATAGCGGACATAACCACATGGGCAAGGGGTTACTTTATCAAACCTTTACAAAGCACTTCAATACAGAGTTACATTCACAAATGCCACTTAAAACATTATTGAACAAAAAACAAGCCTCATGTTAACCATGTCCTAAAATGGTGTCGAGTTCTCTGGGCTTGGAGGCATCTGGGATGGACCATCACACAGTGGAAACGTGTATTGTAGTCAGGTGACTGAGTATTTCCGATCCTTTTTTTTAAGAAATGGACACTATGTGCTCCGGACCAAAGACAAAAAGGACCATCCAGACCATTATCAGCTACAACTCCAAAAGCTGTGCCCATGGCAAAGGTCATTTAGACTTCTGTAATGGAAGCATTAATGCAGAAAAGTAGATTGAGATTTTAAAGCAACATATCCTGCCTCAAATATGACATCATTTCGTTTTTTTTACCTCATTACTAGACCTAACTTGCCCAAGTCTCAACTTTTTTGGACTGTGTTGCAA
Organism: Ancistrus triradiatus; assembly: GCA_025084515.1. Lineage (NCBI taxonomy): Eukaryota > Metazoa > Chordata > Actinopteri > Siluriformes > Loricariidae > Ancistrus > Ancistrus triradiatus. The sequence goes on from JAJAGP010000622.1 coordinate 15,056, forward strand.
ACTTGAAATGCAGGAATGGATGTTTATTAATGAATGAAATGAAGTTGGACAGGAAAAATATGAAAGATCTTGGGTTCATACTCTCTGCAATGACATAAAAGTAAAAGTAAATGTAAGATACACTGTATATTTTTCTTATTTGCAATTTGCATACTGTCCCAACATTTTCTGATTTTTGGGTTATACACAGTTTATGGTATCTATGGTTACTGTATAGTTCACCATGATTCTACTATGACTTACTAAGGTACATGTAGTACATTTACAGCATATAGTAAACGCCCTTAACCAGAGTGACTTACAATTGATACAATCTTACAATCCAAGCAATTGTGGGTTAAGCTCAAGGACCCAAGGACCCAACAGTGGCAGACGTGGGATTTGAACCCTGGACCTTCTGGTCCATAGTCCAGTACCTTACCCGCTAGGCAACCACAGTACCACATATCTTATGGTTAGAGGAATCATGGGATAAAAACAACTTAAAGACACTGGTGGAATCCTTACCTTATGGGATTGTTGCTGCTAAAAGGGTAATGTAAGGTGGAACAAAGCATTAGAAAAGAAATGACTTATGTCTTTCTTTTTTTTTGTTTGTTTTTTAGAAACTTATGTGGAGTCAATCTGGGACCCACTGTAACGCTGCCAAACAAAAAAGCAAAGACTAGCATATGTTGTGTTTTGGATGCTGGTATAACAGTCATAAAGCAAGACCGTGCAAGTTCCATACCAGTGTCCAAAACGCATCATATACCTGTCTGTTGGGTGTTTTAATCTATGAGCTTTTAGTTTGTTCTTTATTCTTGGATTTCATTTTATGGCGACAAGCAATGTCCATTCTGCCAAGAGTGACATCTTTGAAGTTCTATTTCTCTTACTACAGATGCAGCCACTGCTTACTTGGATTACTTTTGCAGCATTTAGCAAATGCCCTTATTCGGGGGTTCTCTATGAGTGGTGCGGAGCTATTGGGTATTTATTTATTTTGTTTTGTTCAATAAGATGCTGCACTTTTCTATGAATTATATATGTTTCAAAGTAAATTCCAGTGGAGTTTGCAAGCAAAAGACATGTACATGAGTGTCGGAGTCGAAAATATTCTCATCTACAGTACAAAAGAGGCGCACTGCAGAAAACGTTTGAGAACCACTGCCCTTATCCAAAGCAACTTAAATATCATACAGTCTTACAAGGCGCAGTCAGCCTAAGCAATAGAGGATTAAGTGCCTTGCTCACAGGCAGTGCTGGGACTTGAACCCTGGAACCTTCCGATTAACAGTCCAATACCGCAATACCTTAACCACAACTTTTACTATTGTAGTTTATTGCATCTTAACAACTGTAAAGCCGCTGCTGTGTCGTATAAGCCCTATTTGACAATATCTCTTCCTTCATTCGATTCTGCTAACCCTCCCACCAACTACAAATCCCCACTCTCACCCCTGCTGCCACCCACACCCATCCAAACATCAGCAGCTCCTTTGTTAGGGAAGGTCAAGTGCAACTTCTCCGGCCCACTTGCATGCAGGGTGAGTCATAAATTATGGGCAAAGAAAGATCTCCACAATCAGCCAATTAACTCAGAATCCAGAAAGGCCAATGCAATTTTGTCTTCACAGTGTTGCACTGGCACCTAGGCACAGATTCATTACAGCTGCCTGACTAGCTTTCCCAGGCAACTACTCACACACACACACACACACACACACACACACACACACACACACACACAGCCTCGACCAACCTCCATTTTAACAGCTTCACTTTGTGACTATACAAACCTCTCCATTTAATTTCCTCCATTATGACTACAACAGCTTTAATTGTTTTTGTTTTACTATAATAACAGTAATTTCAGACCAGAGTCAGGATGAGAGCAATGCTAAATTATAAGTTTAGAAGAAAAGAAAAACCTTTATTGGATGTAACCAAAGGATCATTCTTTGATTGATCAGCCAGGCCTAGTGGCCAAACAGTACACATGCACTGTTGGCAGAAGCCAGAGTTAACACCGATTTCTATACGGATTTCTCAACATGGTATCCATCAGGACACATTTTGACTGCACTGCGCGTGTTTTACAGGACAATCAGGCACTGATCACAATATGACAGACACCAGTGCTTTATGGTTTTATCCATGTTAGAATGCATGTTAGAAGGCCTTTGCATAGAAGCCATTACAGAAACAAATACTAGGCAGCTTGAGAAGAAATCTCTAAACATGACTGACTACAGACGACATATCGGATTGGGTTATTAACCAAGCGATGCTAACATAATAAGAGGACGCAGCAATACCATATGAAAACTGATGTGTATTGCAGAGCATGACAGCAAATCTACAGAAGCAATGACACCCATTTGAGTGCATTGCATTAGAGACAAGCTGATAAGTAACCTGTGAAAAAGCAATAAAACAACATGGCCAGAAGATGCCACTGAATCTGTCTACAATACCTTAGCAAGAAGCAAATAATTTGTTTAAATCTGTAGTCGGATAACATCAATATCAATGGATTTATTTCATATTCAAGAAACACATGTCTGAAAGTGCACCACAGTCCAGAGAATAAGCCTGTGCTTATCAGGAAGAACCCTAACCATTCAAACCAGAAACTGACCACACTAAATGACCAAGTGTCTCTCATTTGTTTTATATATATATACACGTGTACACACTAGCAGTGAATGTCTCCAAATGGCCTAATGGTTATTGTATCTTGTTGATAATACGGTCATATACAGTGGAGTAAAAAAGTATTTAGTCAGCCACTGATTGTGCAAGTCCTCCTACTTCGAAAGATGAGAGAGGTCTGTAATTTTCATCATAGGTACACTTCAATGATGAGAGACAAATGAGAAAAGAAAATACAGGAAATCACATTGTAGGATTTTTAAAGAATTTATTTGTAAATTATGGTGGAAAATAAGTATTTGGTCAATAAATTTGGTTCAACTCAATACTTTGTAACATAACCTTTGTTGGCAATGACAGAGGTCAAACGTTTCCTGTAACTCTTCACCAGGTTTGCACAAACTGTAGCTGGTATTTTGGCCCATTCCTCCATGCAGATCTCCTCTAGAGCAGTGATGTTTTGGGGCAACATGGACTTTCAACTCCCTCCACAAATTTTCTATGGGGTTGCGGTCTGGAGACTGGTTAGGCCACTCCAGGACCTTGCAATGCTTTTTACGGAACCACTCCTCCATTGCCCGAGCGGTGTGTTTGGGATCATTGTCATGTTGGAAGGACAGAAGAGCTTCTTAAAGAAGAATTTACAGGTCTGTGAGAGCCAAAAATCCTGCTTGTTTGTGGGTGACCAAATACTTATTTTCTACCATGAATTACAATTAAATTCTTTAAAAATCCTACAATGTGATTTCCTGGATTTTTTTTTCTCATTTTGTCTCTCATCGTTGAAGTGTACCTATGATAAAAATTACAGACCTCTCGCATCTTTCTAGATAGAAGAACTTGCATAATCAGTGGCGTCTAAATACTTTTTTGCCCCATTGCATACTGTATGATATCGCTGACTTTAAGTCCCAAAATTCTGGAATGCATGTTTAATAACCGCATTACATTATGTGAAAGGGCGTTGAAATGGATGTGTGACTGGACATTACCATAGTCACACATCTTTTTAGGCTACTGAAATGCAAATATAAAGGGTATTTCCACAAGTGGAATGCTACCATTCATCCAAAACTAAAACTGTTATACAAATGCTATTTTTTAATTTATTTAAGGAAATTCACAATAGTAGTCACACACACATGGAAGACAGACTTCTGCTCTTAACTCCCACCTCTGCTCGTGGATCTGCAGCACTGATTGGTGACTAGCTGTTTATGGCTGCAACATCCGGAATTAAAAGACAGATTTTTATTTCCTATTAGAATTTATTAGAATTTGCCAGCCATTACAGTGAACAAACGTTGACTAGATAGTCTTTAAACAACCTTACCTGTACAATTAAGTTGTAAATGTCCTAATGTAGGATTTATATTAAAAATAATGGTTCAGACAGAAACCCTTACACATCTGCACCCAATACAGAGATTATTTATGTAGATTAAAAAGAAACCTTACTAAGTTGTCGCTCTTGTAGCTAAATGTGGGTGTATTTGCTCTGATGTTTGACCTCATGATGTCTGTCTGGTTTGCGGCTCCTCATATACCTCATCTCTGCATGGTCTCGAATCTCTTACCAAGCACCTCCCATAGTGCCATGGCTATTTTTTCCCTAAAACATACTATGCAGATTTTGTCCATATGGACAACGACACTTTGTACACTAGCCCTCGGACAAAAGGTTCAAATCAGGGTCTCAGTGCTGAGCTGAGCTTCTGCTATGTGTGATGGAGCTTAAAACAGCCATGTGATGGTCCATGCTGTGTTTAATGGCCTGGGGAAAAAGGCAGCATGTATGAAGAAGATCCGAAGCCAATACAGCTGCTCTAACAGACCGCAAAATCCACTATAAACAGAACAGCCAGCCTCCAACTTAAAGCACTTCTGCTCACTTTAAACTCTTTTTCGAGGCTCAATTCTCCTGTGGTTTAAAGGCTGGCGTGTAATAGAGGGACGGGAAGCACTGCTGAACTTAAGTCATGGTTAAAAGCAAAAAAAAAGTTGGCTGCCTTTGGGGATGATGGAGGAATAAATAGTAACTGTTTTCATGAAAAAAAACAAGATGCTTTAACAGCAACGTGTGTATAGAGGAGTAAAAACACCGGTGCCCTCTGATGAGCAACTTTGTAAAAGTAAAAGTAAGAAAAAGAAAGAAGAATCACCACCCACTCTCCATACACACAAGGTGGGATAAGGGTCTGCATGTGTTTGTAGACATGATTCAATACCCAGCAAAGTGCAAAAGCCGACCACATACATTATACAGACAAAAGTTTGTGGACATTCAATAAAATATATTCAAAACATTGGTCTGAGTATGAAGTCTGCCCCCATTTTTGTTGCTACAATAGCCTTTGTTGAATGCAAAAACCCATAAATGTACCAAACTGGTGTCACTGGTGTATACAGTACAACCCACTGTTTTTCTATGGAGAATCCAGAAATGCCAAGTCAAGTCAGATTTATTTATATATGTCTTTTTACAATGGAGCATTATCACAAAGCAGCTTTACAATTTTAGATTATCTTCTGAAATATAAGGTCATTCCCAAATTGAGCAAGCCTAGGGAGATAGTGGCATGGAAAAACTCCCTACACATTATAAAGAAGAAACATTGGGACGACTGAGACTCAAAAAAGGGACCCATCCTCCTTGGGTGGCTTAGATAATTAATGAAACACATTTATCTAGTCAAATAAGTCCATAGTAATAGTTCAAAAAACTAAGTAAATAAAAACACTGAATAAAATAATGTAAAACTATGCATATCAGCATTATTTAGTCAGATAAATGTCTGCTTTATATTATGAGTGTGGTACATTTGAGTGTTGCTGTTTATTAGAAACACTACTACTTTTTAAATGGTGCACTTAAGCACTACAATACTTTAGAAATTGCTCGTTTGAAGTGCACATAAACACATACTTTACGGAGAACAATTTGTTTTAGCATGCTATTAAACTGTGCTATTTCTGTGGCCTTGCTGTAAGCATTGTTTACTATTGAGTAAGCACGGTTTGTCTTCAGGTCTGCTTTAATTTGATCAAAGCTAATTCCATTACAGGACAGCCAAACGTGTTGTGTGTCTCGTGGACCAACGTTTGCAGAGCCTTGCCTCAGAAAGGCTCCGGAGACGCTCGCTGGAGCCGAGGGCAACTTTAAATATTTCAACACAGCCGTTCTCCATCCTCCTGAGAGGTAGAGGAGCAGGTGTTGGCAGCATCGCCACAAGAGTTGTACCCCAAATCACTGGAGCTCGTCCACACAAACACGCAAAGCAAACGAGAGAAGAGGCAGAGGGGAAGGAGGAAAGAGCAGATGAAAAATTGAATAATAAATACTGATCTGAATGTGCTCATTCAATAATGATGGCAGTTGAAGAATGGATGGGGTGCTATAAGCTTTTACTGCCGATATTAAACATGTATTAAGAGAGGCCCACTGCCTGGGGAAAAGTGACATGCATTTCATAGTATAAATGTCACCTCTTGCAGCTCTTGGTATTTGTTGAAAATGAGGTTCCTCTGTGGGGAAAGGAGAGCATTTGTATTGCAATTATAAACCTGCCTATAGGAGACTCCAGAGTAACATTATATGAAAGTGCTTAAGAATTCAAGGTTGCTATGTGACCCATCTATTATCAAGCGTAACAGCATTTCCTGTTGAATAAATTATATTATAGCATATCAAGCCTAGGGAACTACACTATATAGACAAAACTTTGTGGACACCCCTTTTAATTCTTCAGCTCTGCTATTTCAGCAACACATTCATAACAGAACGCATACATTTCTGGATTCTCCAGAGACAAACAGTGGCAGGAGAAGAAACTCTCAATATGACACATTTATAGGTTTCTGCTTCCAACAAGTCACTTCATCACTTTCTGCCCTTAAACAAAGTACATAGAGCATTGGTTTGCCAACTTTGATTAAGAACTTGGCGGGCTTGCACAGAGCCTTGACCTCATCTCCATCGGACACCAAAAATGTCTTACATAAGGAACCAACCTCACAGTCATGTTAGACGAAGGGCAGGTTGCGATTCTCCTGATGTGGCCCGGCAGCTCCTGACACTTCTGACATCACCGAGTTGTCCACGATGCATTTTCAGCATAGTAAATCACATTTATTAAGGGATTATTGGCTCACATTTTTGTTTCTTGGAGGTGGGTCCATATGACTAGCATTATTTATTTACATATGGTTTTTCAATCACTCTTACCGAATTTTGTAACTGTACCTTAGGACACTGTTACAAATATTGTACAGTGGTACCTCAGTTATCGACCTTTAGTGCCTGGAGTTCATCAACAGAGTAAGTGTTTTGCTTTTATGTTTCACTTTTAATCCATTACTCACTAAATTACATGAGATTTTTCAACACATTATTATAAAACAAGCATTGTGTTAATGATTCTGGCCAACTGTAGGTTAATGTAAGTGTTTTAAACATTAACTTACTTATCATTACTTATCATAGTATCCTTTCTATATCTCCGCTATTATACAGTATAGACCCCTCTACTACTAAACACTCGTTAAACACATCAGTTCATGATACATTTAATTTATGATGGATTTGTCAGAACATATCCCCATCGTAAATCAGGGAGCACCTGTACAATACAACTCCATTAATGCATATAATGTCTTATACAATGTGGATTTTCTGAGGGTCTGGAAATCATTAAATCAATTTGCAATATTCCTTATGGGAAAAATGTTCTCGGTACTCTTAGCTTTAGGTTCTTGACAAGTCTTCTGGAACAAATTAACAACGAGAACCGAGGTAACACTGTATACTACATTATTACCAAAAGCTTACAGCCACTGCTCAAGTAATAAGGCACAAACAGCAAACTGCAATAAAACTTCCATCGAGCTCCCACTCCCAACTTGGTCCCATTTATTTTGCCAAGAGATGCAACCTTCAAATTTCTAGTGCCACTGCTGCTTCAGAGGTGAATGTGTGGGAAGCGCTCACTCGGATTCCATTTAGAATTTACACAGCAAATGTATTTTAGTACAATGTGCCAGACCAGACACCTAGCATAACCTTAGGTAAAAGAAATAAATGCAGCCATGTAAGATTCCAGGACATGATAAACAAATTCCCCAATATGCAAGTTAATTCAGACAAATGGCTTCTATCTGGAGAGATTAAATGAGTGTGTGGGAAGCTTCTCCCACCGCAACTGAGGCACTATTGGACCCTGAAAGGCACAGTTTCATAACACCATTGACTGCATAACACAGATGCTCCTGTGCACCTCCGGCATAACCTGCTTCTGTAAAGTGTACCATGGGAAAGCGTTCAAGGTTTCATTTTACCTGGAATAAACTCCACACTATAGCTCTATGTGAAACAGGCTGGGTCACGTTAGATCACTCAAACCCATCAAGAAACTTTAGGGTGAGGGACCACTTTTCCTCAGGCAAGTTTGCAATACCAGACACAAGCCAAAGTCATAGCTTGCGTTAGTATGTGGATGCTTATGGAAAGAATCTAGAGACCTACAGATCCATTAAAGCACTTATTGGGGTCATCATTACTTTTTACATTTAAAAACTGACATGTGCAATCTTTTAGTTGTATCCATAAGGTACAACAGTATAGCCATAGAAACAGCTCAGCCTCAGTAACTGAACTATGCTTAGTAGGTAGTGTTAAGGCTTCAAGGCTTGGACAGTTTGGTGTTATGTATTCGTTCCTTGCTTCCACATGAATCAACATGGTGACCAATGACTTAGGAATGAGTTTGCCATGGGGGGCACCTTTGCTACTATGAATCAAAGCCCACCCCAACCTAAAGTATTAGCTAACTATAAGACGATTCCACTAAGGCAATAATACTGTACAGTGGAACCTCGGAATTTGAACACTTCTTCACTCGAAAACAAAAATTCCAACTTCGAACATGGGCATTCTAAATAAAACACTCAATGGTGCGATCGTCCAAAGACAATGCACATAATCCAGTCCAGTCGGTGGTGATAATGCACCAATACGGTATGCCAATGGCCATAAAATCCAAAAGAAGAAGAACTAGGGTGCGATCATAGGCATATTATGCATATAATATTATGTTATTATTGTATTATTATATTATGTATATGTGTATTATATCAGACTACAAGGCCGATTTCAGACACCTTCGCAGTCTTGGCGCTGCAGCCCCGGGGTTAAGATGTGCCGAAACTGTGTTCGCCTCAGTGGCTATATAGTTTCACTTTATTTTCACATTAATTTCATGTCTTTATATTTCACTTATGTGTTTATTGATTATTTTTATTGTATTACATTCCCTTTCTTTATTCATGCTTTTAATACTTAATTACATACAAATGCAGGCGTAAAAAACATTTAGGGGTTGAGAACCGATATCAGCACATATCAGAGCAAGAAAGAAAAATAAAAGTTACAGCCTTTTCTCCCCTGGACAAATGCTACTGTTTCCAATATAGGGTGGAACATCTCGCCCGGTTCCAACACCATTGTTGGTGACGCCAGTAGACCTGTGAACCTATTGCTCTAAAGAGTTTAGTATTTCCCTACTGATGATTCAAAATCCTAGCCGATCAGCTATATCAGCTCTCCAGGGTGAATGGAATAAGGAATGAAGAAAATTTCAAATTGTGCAGAGCAATGGGAAGCCACCTCTGAAGCTGAGATTAATTAACCTTCAGTAACCATTTTCTCCTGATCCGAATCGCTGTGGGTCTGAAGATTTTCCCAGAAATCATTTTCACAAGAGAAAGATTAAAGGATTAAGAGACATCTTATTGGGGTATCACCCAAGTGACAAGGTAGAGCTTAGCACATTTTTGCTGAGACTACAGGCTGTACTTTTCGTATTCTCTCAGGTGACTTCTCTGGGTCCTTGGTATTGAGCTTTACCAAATTAAGAAAAAAACACCATCTACAAATGACCTATGGCTTAGACAACCTCTGTTGTCATGAAAACATTCATTCATTCACTCTCTTATCCGCTTACTCCTGCACAAGGTCGAGGGAAAACTGGTGCCTAGCCGGCAGCACAGGGTGCAAGACGGAAACAACCCTAGAGAGGGCGTCAAGCCATCAGAGGGCACACACACATACATCACTCTCACACAGCAGGGCCAGTTTAGAGTAATCAATTATCATAAAGCATGTCTTTGGACTGTGGAAGGAAACCAGAGCACTCCGGAGTAATCCCACACGGATACGAGAAGGACATGCAGACTCCACACAGAGAGGACCTGGACTGCTCCACCTGGGATCAAACCCAGAACCTTCTTGCTGTGTGGCGACAGTGCTATCCACCAAGCCACCATGCTGCCCTCATGAAAACATCATATTCTTTAAAACAGTTATGGACATTGAAATCCAGGGGTGTTTGTAGACTACTTGTAGTACTGGGGTACAGCGAGAATTTAGAGGGGCATAGCTGTACTGCTCTGCTTGAGAAACAGTCACGTGGGACAAGTGTAAATAAAAATCAGCCTGTTAAACAGTAAATAAGTGATTTACTACTAAATTGGGTGTTTTTTGGTCATGAATGAGAAATGAAGCACAAATGAACACAAAAGACTTATTTTGTTTATGCTAAAAGAGTAACCGATTCCTTTGCATCTTTAATGAATGCCTCTGCTTTAGTGGGGTCTAATACAGTGGGGCAAAAAAAGTATTTAGTCAGCCACTGATGCACTGTGCAAGTTCTCCTACTTAGAAAGATGAGAGAGGTCTGTAATTTTCATCATAGCTACATTCAAACTATGAGAGTCAAAACGAGAAAGAAAAAAAAATCCAGGAAATCACATTGTATGATTTTTAAAGAATTTTAACTGTAACTCATGGTGGAAAATAAGGATTTGGTCACCCACAAACAAGCAAGATTTCTGGCTCTCACAGACCTGTAACAACTTCTTTAAGAAGCTCTTCTGTCCTCCACTCGTTACCTGTATTAATGGCACCTGTTTGACCTTGTTATCTGTATATAAAAGACACCTGTCCACAGCCTCAAACAGTCAGACTCTAAACTCAACCATGGCCAAGACCAAAAGAGCTGTCGAAGGACACCAGGAAGAAAATTGTAGATCTGCACCAGGCTGAGAAGAGTTGAATCTACAATAGGCAAGCAGGTTGGTGTGAATAAATCAAACTGTGGGAGCAATTGTAAGAAAATGGAAGACATTCAAGGCCATTGATAATATCCCTCGATCTGGGGCCCCCACGCAAGATCTCATCCCATGGGGTCAAAATGATCATGAGAACAGTGAGCAAAAAATCCCAGAACTACATGGAGGGACCTGATAAATGACCTGCAGAGAGCTGGGACCAAAGTAACAAAGGCTACCATCAGTAACACACTACGCCGAGCGGGGACTCAGATCCTGCAGTGCCAGGTGTGTCCAGCTGCTTAAGCCAGTAGCTTTCCAGAGAGCATATGGATGATCCAGAAGAGGATTGGGAGAATATCATGTGGTCAGATGAAACTAAAATAGAACTTTTTGGTAAAATCTCAACTTGTCGTGTTTGGAGGAAGAAGAACACCATACCTACTGTGAAGCATGGGGGTGGAAACATCATGCCTTGGGGCTGTTTTTCTGCACAGGGGACAGGACGACTGATCCGTGGTAAGGGAAGAATGAAGCCAAAACCTCCTTCTATCAGTGAGAGCATTGAAGATGGAATGTGACTGGGTCTTCCAGCATGACAATGATCCCAAACACACTGCTCGGGCAATGAAGGAGTGGCTCTGTAAAAAGCATTTCAAGGTCATGGAGTGGCATAGCCAGTCTCCAGTCTCCGTGTTTCCCAGTGACAGCCCCAAAACATCACTGCTCTAGAGGAGATTTGCATGGAGGAATGGGCCAAAATACCAGCTACAGTGTGAGCAAACCTGGTGAAGACTTACAGGAAACATTTGACCTCTGTCATTGCCAACAAAGGTTATGTTACAAAGTATTGAGTTGAACTTTTGTTATTGACCAAATATTTCTTTTCCACTTTGATTTACAATTAAAATCTTTAAAAATCCTACAATGTGATTTCCAGGATTTTTTTTCTCATTTTGTCCCTCATAGTTGAAGTGTAACTATGATGAAAATTACAGACCTCTCTCATCTTTCTAAGTAGGAGAACTTGCATAATCAGTGGCTGTCTAAATACTTTTGTGCCCCACTGTATGTTCTTTTGATAGGTTATACTGTTATAAGTGGCAGAAACCTTCAGCTGTGAGCTGTCATTACTGCAGTGCAGCTGACTTTCTTGTACATATTTGTTGTCCATTACTCCATGCGAAAACCCGAAAATGGTTCTGACTGAAAGCATTAGCCACTCAAGTTTTTGGAAAGATGCTGGGGTATTCTGAGAAAATGTAGTGTCTATAGTGCATCTGCGTGGCCCGTCCTGTAGTTCTGCTCAGCAATGCAGAATAAAATTGAGTTTTTAGCGCCATGATTTTAGTGGGGAAGAGCAACATTTTACGGGGTCATGTGCCTCAGTAAAGTGGGTCTGATGATACCCCTGCTGGAATCTAGGAAAGCAAGCCATACTAAAATCTGTGGCACCAACCCTACCTGATGCCATCCTATCTCACCTAAAGTGGAAAGACATTCACTTCAACACATGCCATATTAGAGTTCACTCTAGCATTAGAGTCACACTTTCTACCCTCATATCCCCTGGCTGTTATTTATGCTTTGCCAAGAGAGTCTGAATGCACATTCTGCTCAAAAATGTTCACCACACTGCTTTGAACCAGCCCAATTCATACACAAAACTCGGCAGAGTGCATAGTTGGTTCGAAAAAAGTTGTCCGCTGGATGTTTTTGATAAAAGTAAGTAAATAATGGAAGTCTCCAACTCCAACCAGCAGACATCCAGACAACAGCTGGCCATCAGATGTCTTCCATTTCTCCTTCTTGCTCTTAAGGTGTGTGAGTGTGTGTTGGGGGAGTGCATTAATGAAGGCCTATAATTGTATGTCAGCATGCCCTGTGGTGTGGCCGCATCATGCATGGCTGGCCTTTTCTCTCGCTCCCTATCTTTCTCTCATTATGGCTGCCCAGTCCTGCAGGCTGTGCTGCTCTCCAGACAGCTACTTCATTAGTGTGGAGTCTGGCATAAGGTGAGTAGATAGAGAAAGAAGGAGAGGAAAAGAAGGCTGAGAGAGACAGAAAAAGAAAAGAGAGCTCGGCTAGACCTGCCCCGAGCAGCATTTCTCCTCTTCCCCTTCCCTGCTTTCGTTGCTCTGTCGGCTCTAATAGACTATTGATTTTCTATCTGTTGTCAGATCAGACTCTACTTTTACCATTCACTCATGATATTAGCTGTCTATTAACTTTGCTCCCAGACCTAATAGTTTGTCAGCATGCCAGCATTACCTCGCCACAATCAGGTCCCAATCAACTAATTAGGTTTAAGATAGGCACAAAGTTACACTTTGCAACCTTCCAAGAGTCGTTTATAATAACAAAGGTCATGAGGTGAGCCTTGGAGACAGGAAAAGTGAATATGATTACTGAGATTAAATTGCTTCTCCAAACAGCTTTTTACTTGGCCCATGTTGTTAAAAGAATGAAATAACATTTGGATATAACTAGAAACCATCTCCCAGGTGAACTCCTCCATCACACCTTCTGAGAACGCAAGAAACCTTGGAGTGATCTTTGATAACCAACTGAGCTTCTCTGCTCATATTTCCAAACTGACCCAGTCATGCAGGTACCTTCTCTACAATATCAGGAGAATCCGACCCTTCCTTTCCAGAGAAGCCACCCAAGTGCTCGTCCAGTCTCTTGTTATAACAAAACTAGACTACTGCAATGCTCTTCTGGGCTGGTTTCTTCTTTCCAATGCGTTGCAATCAGACCCCCCTGCAACTTGATTATTCAGAATGCAGCGGCTCGTCTGGTTTTCAATCTTCCCAAGTTTTCTCACGTCACCCCACTGCTGCGCTCACTTCATTGGCTCCCTGTAGCTGCCCGCATCAGATACAAAACATTGACGCTCACCTACAAAGCCAAGAATGGAACACGCGCCATCTTACTAAGAGCTCTGATCAAACCACGTTCTGTACCTCGCACCCTCCGAGAATACGAGCTTGGCCCGACTGGAGCCTCCACGTAAGATTAAAGGAAGACAAGCTTCAAGACTCTTCTCCGTCCTGGCACCCAGGTGGTGGAATGAACTTCCACTCGATGTCCGTATGGCTGAGTCTCTTGCTGTCTTCAAGAGGCGACTAAAGACCCACCTCTTCACCCAGCACTTGAGTGAATAAAACTGCATATCCTCCAGTTTTAAAAAAATAATAAAATAAAATAAAAAAAAATTCTACACCAGATATGAGCAGGTTGTAGTTGGATTGTGTACTTCAGCTACTGTTTACTTGTACTAATATGAGGTTCTATCTCCTAGGAAGATTACAAAGCACTTTTGTAAGTCGCTCTGGATAAGGGCGTCTGCTAAATGCTGTAAATGTAAATGTAAATGTAGAAAGAAAACAGACAGACAAAGAAATGAAAAAAATAAAAAAATAAAAAAAATAAAACATGATCTAGAAATCACAACTTAAAAATATACTCATTCTGAGCAGACATGTTTTCCAATCCCAAATCAGAAAATGTTGGGACAGTATGCAAAATGCAAAAAAAAATAAATAAATAAAATAAAAACAACCAAAAAAACAAACACAAAGAAAAAAAAAACTGCATTGTATCTAACATTTGCTTTGACCAGTATTTAATTGCAAACAGTATTTCTTTTCTTAATATACAGTACTGTGCAAAAGTCTTAGGCCACCATTAGATTTGTTGTTTTAGCAATGGTATTGTTACCACATATAACATATTGTCCATGATTGGGCATTCCAATCTTTGTGAATTTTATCAAATCTTAGCCTTTCACCCTGTCACCTCCCTCAAAAAAGTGGTTTCTTGGGTGCTGCCCTTCTAAAAAGACCATTTCTGATCAAACTTCTTTTGAATGTAGAAGGGTCAACTTGGCAACCTGATGAAGGTCCAAGATGCAGCTATTGCTCAAGTGTAAGGGGAGGTCACACTTGATACTTGCCACTGTAGAAGCTGTTTTTTCTGTGCTTTTTTTTCAGTTTTTTAATAGTGCATTCAAATTTCCTGTATTCTCTTGTTGTATTTTAAAATGGAAAACTGACAATAATTGTATATGATCATTATACCATTGCTAAAATAATGATTATATCTAATCCAATAGTGGCCTAAGACTTTTGCACAGTACTTTTTCAGGTTAAAAAAAAGTTGCTTCTCATGACACTTAAAATTTTTTTGGCATTGAGGATAGCAAGTGATTAAGTGCTTCAGGTGTATTTAGACCCAATCTCTTCTGATTTGTGGCTAAAGTTAGCTTATTCCTGCGTTCATTTGTTATTTCATCAGGTCCATCTACCAGTGTGGTACAGCCACTCTCTACATCACACTCCTGTTCCAAGAATGGTCCACCTCCCAAGTCTGAGCACTGGTCAACCTATAATGGTCTCATTCCAATAACTGCAGAAATTGTGCATAGATGTCAGTTTCTGTAGAACGTCTGTAGAAATGTGCAACAACATGTAGGTGACCCCGATTTGAAAAAATAAAAAACCCTGCTAAATCCAGTTCAGGGTAGTGTGCATGTCATTTTAGTTTTTAAATACTGCAAATTTCCTGTATTTTCTGGGTGTATTTTAAAATGAAAACTGAGAAATAATTATACATGATCATTACACCACTGCAAAAACAATGGTATATCTAATCTAATAGTGGCCTAACAGATTTGTGCAGTACTGTAAATCCATTCTTGAATTTCAGCAAAACAAAAAAAAGAAAAAGAAAAAAAAGTATGTCTGTTTCTGTAGAAATTCTGCAGAAAAGGTGCAACAATATGGTAGGTGATCCCGATTTGAAAAAAGCATGCTCAATCCAGTTCATGTCATTTTAACTACAAGAAATCTTTCTCAGCCACTTTTCATACATGTAGTACCAGTGTGCACATGGTACAGTTGCAGTGAATCAGGGGTCCCTGAAGTAAAGAAAGAACCTCGCTGATTGCTAATAGACATCGAACAAAGCAGGGTGTCATCTCCTTAGCAATAACCATCAGCAGCACTTGTGGAAAATCATGACTGCCTTTTACCAGGCACATGGCTGGCTCTGAGATTTGAAAAGTGCATTTATCTGCAATGAAGCCTTTTAAAGTAGACAGAATGGATGGCCCTTCTGTGCTGAATTGCCTTTATAAAGAAGGGGTTTGCTTGGATTTTATAGAGCAGGGGAAGTGGAGAAATGTGTTTCTTTGAAGCAACATCCCAAAAATCCACTCAGTGATGCAGTCATGGTTGCCCCTGTTGACTAAGGTTATGGATATAATGGCTCGGCAGAGCAGTTTAAAATCTAGCACCTAGGAACCTGAAAGACTGAATTAGGGCCAGCATTGAGCTCTTGGGAAAACTGAATTAACAGACCACAATCTTGTACAGTGGTATCTCGGTTCTCGAACGACCTGGGAACTCGTCAAAATTGGTCATTGTTCCATTTTGACTAGAAAAATGTGTCTCGGTTCTCGTGGTTTGCTCAGTACTAGGCGCACTTACTTAAACTTGCATGAGTTGAACTATGCGACTTGTTTCAGCCAAAACTCGATTTACGATTCATGATTTACGAGTCATGATTCAGTACGCAGTGATTCAGATTCGCAATAGCCCTCAGAGAAGATCTATATTATTTTTATAGTGTTTTTCTTTGTTTACATCTACAGTACTGCATTCTTAGTGCAAATAAATCGCCATGAATCCTAAAAAGGTACCAATAAGAGCCAACCGAAAGGAACCCGAAAGCAAAACAGGAATTAAATGCTTCAGAACACAGGCGGCAGTTAGCTTAGCAGCTACGCTAGCGCCTGGAGTTCATCAATAGAGTAAGTGTTTTGCATTTACTTTTCACTTTCAATCCATTAGTCAAAGTCAAAAAGGATTTATTGTCATTATATATATATATATATATATATATATATATATATATACACACATATCATATAATGAAATTACAAGCTAAAACCCAAGTGCATACACAACACAACATAAAACCAATACTTCTTACAGTACACATAAGAACAGATAAACACACCCAGTTTTACTATTGCACATACCCCGATGGAATATTACCCATACCAAAATGTACTATTGCACATTGATTCCACAAGTGGTTTATTGCACAAGGGAAATGAAATAATAATTTTAACTATTTAAGGTTCTTCTAGACCAAGGAAAAAAACTATTTCTGAATCTAGAGGTTCGAGCTTTCAACGACCTGAAGCTCCTACCTGAGGGCATCAAGTTAAACAGGTAAAATGCAGGGTGAGAAGAATCTCTAAGAATAGAAGAACATCGGCCAAGGCAACGGGAAACGGCAATATCACCCAAGGATGGCAGAGAGCACCCAACAATTTTCTGAGCAGAATTTATAATCCTTTGTAGATGCTTCTTTTCGGCATCAGTTCATCCTGGATACCACACATTTATACAATACGCTAAAACACTTTCAGTGGCAGCCCTATAAAAAGTCACCAAATGCTTTTGATCCAGTTTATATTTCTTTAAGGCTCTAAGAAAATATAACCGCTGCTGGACCTTCTTTATCACAGCCTCTGTATTTGTGGACCACGAAAACCTATCCGAAATATGGACCCCAAGAAATTTAAAAGACAATACTCTCTCCACTCCAACCCCATCTATAAAAAGAGGGGCATGAGTTGCTCTAGATTTGCCAAAATCTATAATAATCTCCTTAGTTTTGTCTATATTTAATAATAAATTATTTGCCGCACACCACACCGACATTTTCTGTATCTTCTCTATAGGCCGATTCGTCCCCATCTAAAATTAATCCGACCACAGTAGTGTCATCTGCGAATTTGATAACCATATTCGCAAATTGTGTTGCAGTACAATCATAAGTATACAATGTAAAAAGAAGAGGACTCAGCACACAGCCTTGAGGAGTGCCAGTATAAGGGGTGTGGAGAGATGGGGACCAAGTTTAACTACTTGCGATCTATTTGAAAGAACATCTTTAAGCCAAGCACAAATAGAGAGAGGTAACTTTAACTCCAGTAGTTTTTTCAACAGAATGTCAGGTATAGTAGTATTAAAAGCCGAACTAAAATCCATAAAATGCAGTCTAACATAATTTCCATAAATTGATAAAGGTCAAGTTCAGGGGGAAGAAAAGTCTACTCACTAAATTAAATCAGCTTTTTCAACATTTTATTATAAAACAAGCTTTGTGTTAATGATTTTGGCCAACTGCACGTTAATGTAAGTGCTTTAAACATTACTTATCATAGTATCCTTTCCATATCTCTGCTATGATACAGACCGCTCTATCAAACACTCGTTAAACTCCTATTTACATTTAACTCATGACGGATTTGTCAGAACACATCCCCTTCGTAAATCAGGGAGCACCTATACAATACAAGTTCATTATTGTATATAATTCCTTATACAGTGTGGAATTTCTTGGGGGGAGGGGGCTGCTGGAACGGATTAATTTGATTTACATTATTCCTTATGGGAAACATTTGCTCAGTACTCGTCTTTGGTTCTCGACAAGCCTTCTGGAACGAATTAACAATGAGGACAGAGATACCACTGTTTTTATTACCTGACTATATTGCTTAAACATATTTGGACATGAAAAAAGCTAACCTGAGAATAACCTATATTCTGTAACCTATATTCTGTACACTGCACACCCTTCAGAAACTGTGTGTACTGGACTTGAGACATTTTGTCAAATCCACTCTACTGTCACTCCAGCCTAAGATAACATCTCTGACCTTGTTCCCAACAGCATCTCTACAGACCTGAATGAATCCAGTGCCTATTGATTTTTTTTCTAGGATTGCCTCCGACTGCTGTGAGGGCCCGATCGCTTCTCAGCCTGTGGTAGCATAAAGCATAGCCACTGTGCGACTGCTGCTCAAAGATTAAGCTAGTGGTGGACTGGAGAATCCAAAAATGTCCTTCTGTCAGCATGGGGAATAACACTATATCCAAGAGAACAAGCTTTTGCTTAGCGACAAGAAAATATGCTGAGGAAAGAGCAATTAACAGCTCAAATTCTAGCTAAATCTGTCACAAAAGTCTTTTAAAGTAACTGCAATTGCCCAAATCAATCAATTATCTCTTGGAGAGTTTCCAAATGTAAAAAGTTTCAACAGAGTGCATGTAGTGCTGAAAGCAGGTCTCGTGTATCTTTTGCCCCATCGCCCGAAGGACAAGAGAGGACACATTTCTGCTCTATGCATTGAACAATGGTTGTAGTACACTTGTCATGAGATGATTGCACCCTGGTCTTGGTTCTGGTCTCACCTTGGTATCAAGCCAATAAACAATATTGTAACCAATCAATAAATGACAGCAAGTGTTTATTAATTGATTGCAACACTGAACTTGCCATTTCACATGCTTCAATCGAATCAAAATCCATCAGTTGGATATGCTTTAATACAGTTGAATAAAACAGAGCTAAATATATACAGGTACTAACTGCTACTAAGTCTTAACACCACTGTATCCTCACCTTGGCCTAAGGACCATTTTGTTTTCACCTTAACCAGTGGTTGATGAATGGTAAATTTAACAAGGGTTGTCCCAACCTTTGCACAATACTGTACATATTTATATCTATGGAACACCTCTAATTCCAACACGGTCACACAAACCTAACCAGCTGTGAGTTGTTTTGACCTCGACTCAAACTGTTTTGATTATAACACTGGCTTGAGCTAAGTTTAAAGTAGTTATTGTCTGTAATAGTAAAGTGTAACCTGGGCAAAGTGCCCATAATGTTGTGATTCTGCCAGAACAATACAGCAAAAAGTGATCCAAAAACCATATAAATGACCAATAAAACAAATACTAACTGCACTTTGACTGTGATATCAAATAAGCAGTAGACACATCAAAAAGGACAATGGGGCAATAATCTCATCTTTTTCGTTATGTTGCCAAAAAACAGTTTTCATGTCCAATGTGGAAGATTTTTTTGGACAAAACTAGTCAACTAAATATTAAAGTTTGTTTATTTGTTTTATTTAACTTCACTTTCGCGTTTGGCATCAATGGCTATTGGCGACAGGAATAAGGTACGTCAATACTAGTCAGTCACATTCACACCAGGACAGTTTAGAGTGACCAATCAACCTAACACATGATTTTGGGATGTGGGAGAAAACCAGAGCACCCAGAGTAAACTCATGCGGACACGGGGAGGACATGCAAACCCACATAGTCCGAGTCAGAGGTCGGGATCGAACCGAGGATCTCTGGAGCTCTGAAGTGACCAAGTTAGCTGCTTTATATATAAAGGCTTTTTTAAAAGCCAATTCACTTGGGCTTGTTTCCACTCTCCTGATTGCTTGGTTCTCTCATGGAATCTGACAACCTTGCTTTGTGTTTGTGTTAGACTGTTCTAACTTGGTTGTTGTGTTTAGAGACTCTTTTGTGCAAGTTGGTCATTTATGTGTGGATCGTGTTCTACTGATTATTTGTGACGAGCTGTAAATGGCGTTTGTTTGTGTATGTGCATGTCCTATTGCAAGTGGTACTCCTTTGTTTGCACCCACCATTACTATTTTCTCCCACCAATAACTATATGAACTAGTTAACAGTAACTGATCTTCTGTGCTGTTTGTAACACTGCCTTTTTTGACTGCAATCACTGGTGTTGTCAGCAATACAGTGGGGCAAAAAAGTATTTAGTCAGCCACTGATTGTGCAAGTTCTCCTACTTAGAAAGATGAGAAAGGTCTGTAATTTTCATCATAGGTACACTTCAACTGTGAGAGACAAAATGAGAAAAAAAATTGAGGAAATCACATTGTAGGATTTTTAAATAATTTAGTTGTAAACCATGGTGAAAAATAAGTAAGAAAGATTTCTGGCTCTCACAGACCTGGAACTTCTTTAAGAAGCTCTTCTGTCCAACACTCGTTACCTGTTTTTAATGGCACCTGTTTTACCTCGTTATCTGTATAAAAGACACCTGTCCACAGCCTCAAACAGTCAGACTAAAAACCCAACCATGGCCAAGACCAACGATCTGTCAAAGGATACCAGGAAGAAAATTGTAGACCTGCACCAGGCTGGGAAGAGTAAATCAATAGGCAAGCAGGTGGCTTATTGTTTACTAGGTATCTGATGCATTTACTTATTGTTTGCACTCTGTTTTCTTGTGAAAATAACCTTTATGTTTACAGTACAGTATCATAAAATGACTACATGACTATGGTAATGTCCGCTCAACAATGATTTTGGTCAACAACCTGAAAATCAGTTCAAGTAAAAGGAAACCAACATGCTCAGTGGTGGCAGCTTGGTGGGGCCAGGATTTGAACTCCCAACTGCAGAATCAGCACTGTCCCCTATACCCAATTTATTGTCATATAGGTTAAGTGTATGGATTATACTCATTGTGCAGCCTTCTTTTGATTGGCTCTCACTATAATTGTGTAATATAAACATGAATGAACATTGGTCAGGAAAATCTGTCAGACGGACCTTCTGCGTGGAAGTAATCACAGCAAATGCTGCATTATCCCTAGATTAGAAGACAAACTTATTCCACAGCCTGAATAAACACGGCCCACTGATAAAAATATTTAATCTCTAAAGTGACTGATTGCCAGACCTGATGAACATCTTCCCTGATGAGCAACTATCCAATCACAGCAAAGCGTGGAGAAGTTTTACACCATCAGCTGAATTAGCCATTTCTCTGTCTAAGTGCAAAGTGCTAAACTGATGCATTTACACACCAACAGGAGGAATAATGCAATGCAATGCACTACTGTACTGTGCCATAACTTGAGAGGTAAATGTAGATATACAGAAATGCTGGGAACCAAAGAGCCAAGCCCAATTATCACCCAGCAAAAGGGGACAGCGCTTGGGGGAGGTAAGCAGGCATGAGACACATCTTCTCAGTAATAAAGCAGGACCTTGGAGACAGACTCGAAAACAAAACATAATCTGTCCCAAACCCCTACCTGTGCCAAGATGGAGCAGAAAAGAGAGCAGCCAAGGGACAAAACAGACTGGGCAACTGGGCAAGAACCTCCTGCTCCAGCTTTGGCTATTACACCCCACTTAAATCAGACCAGAACAGCAGAAGGTGAGCAAGTGGCAGCAGGTGGCAGCCAGACAAATAGACATGGAAGGACAAAATGTAATTGGCAGGCTACCTGCCATCTCATGCCCGAAAATACAATTAAACTAACAAAATGCAGGCAAGGCTCACCTGCAGTCTACCCAAGCGTTAATCCACATGGACAATCTCGCTCATGGGGTAAATTCCACAGACCCACCCACCAATTATCTATTGGCCCAGTGTAAACTGGTGTGAGTACAGAGTTACAGGCTCACCTGAAGTATTAAACTCATCCAATGTAGTGTTAAAATAAACTCTCCTCATGTTCACATATTTTATCCAACACATTTACAACAAGTTATGCAAAAGCACAAACACACCAAGACAAAGCGGTGTGCTTTCTGTTCATGTAAAAGTAATGTGGTTGTTTTGTGTTTATTTTACACGTCATACCCTGACTGACAATATTCCTCCTCCTTTCTTGTAAAGCTTTGCTCTATATCACCACTATGTGCTTATGTAGTGCTGTGATAGACTACGAGGATCCAGTAAATAATGTGGTGGATTATAAAAGCAATTTGTCACAAACTACAGTCATACTTTGGTACTCGGCCACTTTGCAACTTGTTGAATTCGGTTCTTGATGCATTTTGACGAGAAAAAAAGTGTCTCTGCACTCGTCGTTTGTCCGGCACTCGGTGCACTTGCTAGAACTTGTGTGAGTTGAGAAGCGTGACTCGTATGCCCTTTCCAGCCGAAATATAGAAGCACATAGTCTCAGGTCAGTGCAGATCTCTGCTAAAATCCACTCTCTCTTTTTTTTAAACATGTATTCTTAGTTCAAATAATTAACCTGAGGACTAAGAAGGTTAGTGATAACAGCCAACCAAAAGGAAACGATACAATAGTGCTTAAAAAGAGGTAATAGCAAAGTGTCAGAGTAGTATGTGGTAAGTAAAGATAAATGTTTATTTATTTATTTAAATTAATGGTTTTTGTCTCTCTCTCTCTCTCTCTCTCTCTATCTCTATATATATATATATATATATATATATATATATATATATAAACACACATACATACATACACACATATACACACACACACACACACACACACACACACACACACACACACACACACACACGGGTTCTCGACCACTTCGGAACACACAATTTGAACGCAATTTGGCTATAAAAATTTGTCCCGGTTCTTGCCTGGTACTCGGTGCACTTGCTTAAACTTGGAGCTGAAACTCAAGTCACGATTCAGTACAGTGATTCAGCAATGTTGTTTCTCATGATTTGCTTTATTTTGACATCTACAGTAATATATTCTTAGTGCAAATAAATCTCCAAGGATTCTAAAATGGTTAGTAATGACAGCCACCGAAAGGAAATTAGGCACTGAATCCTCTTGTCTTTCAGGCTGCAGTAAGCATTAGCAGCCAAGTTAATGGTATTGGTACTCGTCTTTCTCAGTTTTCGGATTAATTCAATTTACCTTATTCCTTATGGGAAAAGTTATATCGGTACTCTGTTTCCGGCACATGATGAGAATTAACAAGGAGTACTGAGGTACCACCAAGGTAGACTGGATACCATTTAACAGAACATGACCAGAGCTGCAGGGAAATTATTGAGATATGAAAATGTACACAAAAATGAATTCAATTAGACCTAATTAAAAACTGCAGGAATCTGTCACCTCTTAACTGCTGATGAATTTTTCATTTGTTTCAAATGAATAAAAAATGGGAAAATATTGGAGAGAAGCTTATAGCAAGTGTAGTCGAAATTCAGAAACAACAGACATCTAATGTATGTATTTGTATATGGCCAATCACAATGTGTACTTTTAAAGTGGCTAGTGAAATAGGTGGGAAAGTATGGAAAATACAAAAAAAAAAAAAAAAGACAGTGTTTCTTACATTGACTTTTATTTCACTGCAGATGGTATAAACCCAAAATAGTCCATGTTTTGTTTATTCAACTTCTTTTCATTTAAT
This sequence comes from Ancistrus triradiatus, assembly GCA_025084515.1. Taxonomy (NCBI): domain Eukaryota; kingdom Metazoa; phylum Chordata; class Actinopteri; order Siluriformes; family Loricariidae; genus Ancistrus; species Ancistrus triradiatus. Next base: position 38,856 of record JAJAGP010000622.1, read on the forward strand.
AAACATCTTCTTTCATGTTAATAAACATCCATTCCTGCAACACTAGTGGACCAGACAAAACATTAAACATATAAGGTTCATAATGTCTGCAATGAAATAAATGTCAAAGCTTGAACATTAAGAGACTTGTGATTTTTACACCTCTTTAATCATAATGAAATATGCTGACAGAGGTCTTCTGTTTCACATTGAATAGCATGAGTGTGCCACTGTTTTGAAAAGAGAAAACAAGTAATAAGAAACTACACTGGAGCCAGACTGTTGGCCATTGTCAGTAAGAAAGTCCTATTTTAGATTGTCAGAGCAGCTTGGTGAGGAATTAGAGTGCCACCTCATCCACATGCCTTGGATGTTTCCCAAGAATGGATACACAAAAAATAACAAATAATGGATTAACACAAAGCACTACACACTAAGCAAACCTGCCGGTTGACATCTCAGTCCCTGCCTTACAAGGAGGCAGAGCATCTGGTAGAACAGTAAAAAGCATTCCATATGTCCTGCGGGTCCTCTCCTGAGTCCTCACACATTACATCCAAATGCAATTTATAGCAGGAATCAGAAAGTTTGCAGCTCAGCTCTTGGGCTGGAGAGATGGGGTTATCACCTCCATCTCCACGCTTGTGAGGGACACAATAAAATCATACCACAGCAATGGGGCAGCCGCAATGAGATTTGCAGGACAGCTGTAAATGTTCAATGGCACTCTCTCAGTGGTGCAAGGGCACTCTGGCATTTAACGCCACTTCCCTGCAGGCCCAGGGACTTTTACATGTGAGAGTTTTGGAGGGCTATTTGTTGAGGTACGCAGTTTAATTCAGGGAGCCAAAGCAAACGCACCACGCACCGATTGACAGAAATAAATCTGTCTCCGTGGGTTGGTTTGCAGGTCACTGATTAAGCTTAGAAGTGCATTTAATCCTATTTCTACAGAGAATTAGCAATTACAAAAGAAAATCTAAAATGACTTTTGTTTAGACAGCTTTTATCTATTGGTGTATCCATAAATTAAAAAAGAAAACTTCATAGAGTAACTACAACTCAAGTCACTACCATAGTCGCATAGTAATTTTAGGCTACTGTAGTGTAACGATAAAAGGTATTTTCACAAGCAAACTGCAATTCAAATGATATGTAAATGCGTCAGAGATACAGCTGAAAACACAACTGGAACGGTACCATCTACGCAGCATCCCTAATGCCACCACATCTGTAATTTATGGACAATCACAATAATTATGACCCTGTCGTAGCACTTAAGAGGACGGTATGATAGACCTGATACTTTTGTCTGACAGAAGCCTAAAATGCACTGATAAACAGTATTACGGACAACACAGAAGAACAGCCAGATGAAACAATGACTCAATGAGCGAATGTGAACCAGTTTATATAGTTAGGTGAGCGAGAATATACAAGCAGTCTGGGGACAAACATAGGAGTACTACATACAATAGGACAGGTATATACACTTATGAGCACCATTTACAGCTTGTTCCAAATACGTAGAAGAAAGTCATACAAACAAACATGAGTAACTTGAACAAAGAGTCTCTAAACACATCAACCGATTTGCAAGTGAGCATACCACCAGTAAGATAGTGAGCTTACTCCACCCTGTGCTCACCCATCTGGAGCGTTGATTGGCTATTGAGGTGATCAGCTGTTACAGCTGCAACATGTGGAGTTAAAAGACTGATTTTTACCTCCTGTTATGATTTATTCAAATTTTGAGGACCTCAGCTGCTAAAGCAAACGGACATTGATCGGATGGACATACCTGTATTCCTGAGAAAAACCTGTCTGGGAGATTAGTTGTATTCGTATACATTTTTTAAACTTTCCTGCATAAAACTAGGAGCAAATAGAAACAGTATCTGACAGGAGCACAGTGGTTCAATAGATAAGGCTATAAACTACTAATGACTGTGAGTTCAAATTTCGCCTGAAACAAGCTACCACTGACACTTCACCCGGAAGTACTACATTGTAAGCCATGGGTAATGGCATCTGCTAAATGCTGTAAATGCAACAAAATGTACGTAGTTTGCTTTTCTGTGGTCAATCTCAGGAACTCAACAGCCAGAGCAGTCTCCTTAAAATACCCCTTCCTAATGCATATGGATAAGGTTCATTATTTTATCTTATTTCATGCTCTCAATGTGAGAATTGGCAGTAAAGTGTTTAAAGATCAGACTATAACTCACCAGGCACATGACGAACGTCGAGCTATCCATCACGGTGGAAGACCTGGCTGAGCACATCATATTCGCTGAACCAGATGCTTCATCTCAATACCCGGATCTCCCTGCTATTGGCTTTGGAGAGGGATGAATATGGAAATCCATTTGGAAAGGGATATTATATTTTTTATTACCTCGCTAGCGCGACACAAACTGTGTCAATATCCCCCCTATCTCGGTATAATGAATCACAGACAAAGTGCTGCATCTTAGAAATGCCAATGCATAAATAATGCAGGGGGATCGACTTAGTCCGCACGGCCCACGTGGCGCAAAATGAATGGTGTTGTGACATAACAAGGCCTTACCGTCATGAAAAGCTTTCAGACAAATGGTATTTCCAGCTCCCCAATAAATTATGAGCCTCAGGAAGGGAAAGGAATGTAAAACTGCAGGCCGCGCACGTGTATAATAACGCAGGAGATGCCTGAACGAACCTCACAGCCACTTCTGGGATGACGAACGATGGCACTCGATGCGTGTTCCAAGTTTAACAGATACAAATGATATGATAATTTAACGTATTTTTAATATAAACTGTAATGCATCATGTGCCTTTCTGAATGCTGGTTTGCCCCCAAGAGAATCGATTCTTCCATCTCTCTAGAGGGAGACAGGGCGAGCTATTCTAGTCTCCACAAAAGCCAAATGTACATTTCACCCATAGACATATATACCTAGACGCTGCATTGGCTGCTTCGGCTCGTTGCTGTGATACGTCAACAAGTCCGCCATATTGGTCCAAGCAAGACTGGCTTGTAAACCAATGCAAGTGACCAGAGTATTTTCTGGTTAAAATGCACAATAACCGAATTATTTCTCAACCGATTTTAATGAGTTGTTTCATAGTGAAGGCTTTTGATCTTAAAAAGTTTTGACTCCAGTTACTTCGAATCTTGATAAATCATACATTCAAAGGCAATAGGTACTGAACAGTAGAGTGCAGCATATTATTAGTCTATGAATACAATAAGATATAGTAAATAATATAATTAATAAATTATATTAATAAAACAATTCATAAAAAGATTAACAATAGTATAGTATATGTAGTATAAATAGTAGTATAATAGTAATATAATAAAGTACATAAAATAGTGCATACTATATTATACCACTATTGTATTACTATTTATACTATATATAGTATGTACTATTGCAAATTGTTACTGTGTTATTATGTTACTATTTATTATAGTTGAATCAGGCATGTTTTTTTTTCCAATACAAACTTTGGGGAATTATAAGAAGTTCCCTGGACCATTCTGGCGACAACGTTGACGCATGATCCAGCGATCCAGCAATGCAGTGTGTAGTTATATTATGTCTATGCATTTCACCATCCAAACAGGCTTCCACTTCCCTGGTGCACCATTTTCTAGCAGCAGGAGGCTCAGCGATTATGTCTGGATGTACATATTCACCATCGCCATCACGCAAGACAGAAAACAAAGAAAAAAAATCTCGACCATCTGTCCACAGGAGGAACTGGGATCTGTATAATCACCGTTCTCTAATGTAATGGAACACTATTCTATATTAAGCTCACTGTTTCAGCGCTAGACATCGAGTTTCGCTGAACACCTGAGCAGCATATCAGGTCTTTAGAGTAGGAACAAAATGGTGCACAGAAAGGTACAAAGAAGGAATAGGACTTTTTATTGACCATGGCTGCATAATGTTTCAAAACTTAACAAAGCGTTTGCTGGAAACAAACTAAAATATAGTAAAAGGCTGTTGACCGAAATGGATTGTTTTATGCTAAAATCTTTTTATACTATTGTATGACTTGTCAGAGATATAGCTGAAAACATGAGTGGAATACTACCACCTACACAGCATCCTTAATGCCACTGCATTTCAAATTTATGGAAATTCACCACAATTATAGAAAATGCAGTCATGTACTGTTACAACCCTGTGTAGAGGACAGCTGTAACACTTAAGAGGATGGTATGATGGACCTGATACTTTTGTTGACAGAAGCCAAAAATGTATTGATAGACAGTATTATTACCAAAACAGAAGATCAGCCAGAGGAAACAGAGACTCAACAAGCAAATTTGAACCTTAAATATTCTTTAGAGAGAATATACAGGTAGTACTATTTACAATAGGACAGGCACATACACATATGAATGCCATTTGCAGCTTGATACAAATAAGCAATGGAAAGTCACCCACACAAACATGAATAACACACAAAAAAAGTCTCTACGCACAGCAACCGAGTTAGAAGAATCTCGAATCCAAACGTGAGTTGACAAGCAAGCGAGCACATGATTGGTAGGATAATACCGGTAAGGTAAGTTACACACACACACACACACAACCTCTAACTCTAACTAACACAAACTCTAACTCCTGCCTCTGCTTGTGGATCCACATGTTAATATTGGTACTAATGAAGGACTTTATGCATGCTCATACGACTAAACAAACCCTGCAGCCTAACAAATACCACTGTAAGTGTAAAGGCCAAGTTGCCTGAGAGAGGGTAGAGGACTCTAGAGATTCCTATCGTCGGGTCAAGGTTCAGCTCAACAACCGACCGCAAAACTGGGGGGAAGAATGGAAGCTGGTGGGAAAGCTTCTTAAGCTCCCCTCCCCTATAATCCCCAAGCGGATTCCCTGCATAGATCCACCCTTTGTACCACAAAGCACACGCTCTCTAATGAGGTGCCCTCGAATTAGCCCTGCTAGCAGCAGGCAGGGTACAGCAGAGCACAGCATGCTGGGATCTGGAGGAGAAAGTCGGCCTGGTCTCCGAACTGCATTTGAACTCAGAGTGATTCACGCAGCGTGTAGCTATTACAGGCCTCGGCTTTGCATTGACACAGGTTATAACAGCATGTCAAAAACACTGCATTTTAGTGGAAGTGCCAGTATATGGAAGCTCTCGTTTGGGTCTGTCAGATCTTCCTAACATGAAACGCAATGGAAAAGGCCAAGACTGTGCTTAAACACTCATTTGTCACTTCATTAGGTACACCTCCTTGTTTCTCCGCTCAGTGTCTATTTTATCAGTTCCATTCACCATATAGATGCACTTTGTAGTTCTACAATTACAGACTGTAGTCCAACTGTGTCTCTACATACTTTGTTCATTCAATTCACTCTGACCCCATAGGACCATCACATATCAGGTACTAATTGGGTGGTGGACCATTCTCAGCACTGCAGAGAATCTGATGTGGTGGTGGTGTGTTAGTGCATGTTTTGCTGGATTTTAAACACTGTGTTCATTCACTGTTCACTCTATTAGACACATTTACCATATTGCTCCACTTTGTAGATGTAAATTCAGAAACAGCAGCTCATCTGTTGCACAGTTTGTGTTAGTCATCCTCTAATCCTTCATAAGTGCTCACAGGATGCCGCCTACATGATTTTTGGTTTGTGGACTATATATATATATATATATATATATATATATATATATATGTACATACACACACACAGTCCAGCAGTGACACTGAGGTTACTGTGGACTAACAAAGTATGTAAGGAAACAGATGAACTACAAAGTGCATCTATATGGTAAATGGAATTGATAAAATGGACAATGAGTGTAGAAACAAGGAGGTGTGCCTAATAAAGTAGCCTGTGAGTGTAGATAAGGCATCAATTCACTACCATTTAATATCTAGTTTTAGTGAAGCAAATCAAAAATAATAGGAAACCTTTGTCAAACTGCCTGAGTCTTGGTCCTCTCAAGGTTTCTTCATTATAGCATTTAGGACTGAAAGATGAATGACTAACATATTACAGTTCTTGTCTATTGAATCCCGACTGCTGGTGCTGCTTGTTCCTACGCTGCTCTGCAAGCACTTCATCATGTGCCCACTCCGAATCTATTCAGAAGAGGCCCCAAGCAGGATTAAGCAGTAGTATGGGTCTTAGCCAATTAAACAAAGGGGAGGCAGATGACACGGTGTAGCGCATCCTCTTCAGTCCACTCCAAGCCCACACATTAATTCCCACAGCCTTCTGGGTCTTGAAACAAAGCATGGAGTGCCAAAAGCAGCTTGCGCTTTGTAAACACGGATGTCGTAGGTCTTGCTCCAAATCAGAGTGCACAAGATGGCACTGACACTGCAATTAGGCCCCAACAGTCCACCAGAAATCCTATTGTAAATGATCCTCCTGAAATCCATACCACTGAGCCCAAGCACACTGAATCAATCCTTACCAGGAGTCAAGAGCTGACAAAATCCTCCCTGCATGCTCAGTCCACAAAATTGGGCATGCAGAGAATCAAATGGAAAGGAACACAAGTTAAAAAAGCAATAAATGGAATAACATATGACCGAAAACTTTAAATGACAGTACTGTGCAAAATTCTTAGGCCACCATTTGATTAAATATGCCATTGGTTTAGCAATGGTAGATTTACCATATATAATTACCAGAAAATACAAGGGAAAATCAGAAAAAAACTGTTTCTATAGGCTACAGTGGCCCTTACACTTGAGTAATAGCAGCATCTGGCATCTTCATCAGGACGCCAAGTTGACAATTCTACAGTTCGAAGAAGCTTGATCAGGAATGATATTTTTTGAAGGGTAGCAGCCAAGAAACCACTTTTTCAGAAGGGGAACAGGGTGAAAGGTCTAAGACATGAAGTTTAGTGGAAAAGAGTATTATGGAATGACAAATCCAAGTTTGTGATTTTTGGGTCCAGCTGTTGACAATATGTTATAAAATTGCTAAAACAACAAATCCAATGGTGGCCAAAGACTTTTGGACAGTACTCTAGAATTTCACTGATAACCAAGGATTCAAGTCATGCTATTTTAAGCCCTTGCCCTTTTGGAGGAAAATTCACCCAGACATAGGGAGAACATCCAAACTCCACACAGGCATTCGGGTCTCTGAAGCTATGAGGCAACAATGCTAATGACTCCATTTTTTTCCAACTCCAAATGTTGTGGTGAAGCTGGGATATCTGTGCTTTAACATGTCATTAAAAAGACACCAGACAATGTTAATAGTATACAAAGCTGCCATGTCTGCCAACAAAACCTTCCCACTGAGAACATGAGAACCTACAGTAACTCTGTTTACTGGACTAAGTAATGCAAATAGGCATATTCTCCACATTCATATATTTCAATAGTTTATTTATACACAGTCTTATAATCTGTAGTTATATATTCTCTATGTTATTATACACTTCACAATATTATATTTAATTTACCAGAGCCTATACATTATTATATTAAAGTTTATTTATTATATTCTCTTTAGGGTTGGGTCTCTTTTTGAGTCTTGGTCCACACAAGCTTTCTTAGAACATTTAAGGAGTTTTTCCTGGCCACTCTCGCACTAGGCTTTCTCAATTAGGGCTTTGGGTCTAGATATTTATAAAGCTGATTTGAGACAATGCTTCATTGTAAAAAGCGCTATATATAAATAAATTCCACCAGCCCAGGTCTTTCTTTCTTCAAATCTGCCATATCGCCCTTCACTAATCTAACATGGAAAAAAGAGGAAAAGAGGAAAAAAAATAAAGAACGAATGTGTCATCTTAGTAGTCAACATTATGGGATATCATGTTTGTGGAAGTCTTGTCAAACAAACCATTGCTTATACAGTGAATGGGAATTACTTTAAACAATAGTCATTTGTGTGACCTGGTTGCCACTTTACATGTGTAAATACTTTCATTCTAGTACAACAATTAACAGAACATCACCACTGAAAGGTACTTTTAGAGACATGCTCAGGAAACTCAATCATCAACCACAAACATCTTAGAAGTAAAATTGTACAGGGCACTGCAATTATTTCTAAAGCCATTCTAAATTGCCAATCTGGCTTTCTCCCGAAACCCTGCCGTCCTCTGTCACCTTAGTGGCTTGCATACTTAGAGTTTGACCTTTAAAGACACACTCGCAGCTTCATTACCTTCCCATAACGACAGACTAGACATGAGCAGAGCCACGTACAGAAACGCACACAGCATGAGGTCACCTGGAACCATTTTAATGTGTTCACTGACCACACACATTATCTTCCTAAAATGAATAAAAACATCAGCAGGTACTGATTACTAATCTCTTTACTTGAATATATGCTTTTAAAGTGACTGTGGAAAGGATACCGGTCATATTAGATATGTTTGAACAATGTCTGACAACACAGTCCAAATAAAACCGTGCAAGCATGCTGCAGAGACATGTATGGATTTATACTCCCTAGATTAGATCACCGTAAGGCATGTGCACCTGGATCCCTCAACAAATCCATCATCCAACTCATGATAGTGAAAAATTCATGAAGTCTTAACAAGAACTAGAAAGCTTCACAATATCATATTTCCCACCTGACCTAATATACATTGGTGACCTGATAGCTTTCATATGCAATAACAAACTTGGATTTTGCTGTAGAAATCTCGAAACAGTTTACCTCCCCCGTATCTAATAGCCTCCTAGCTATCTTAGTATTCAGCCTGCGCTCCTTAAAGTCAGGCCTTATCAATACCAAGAATAATGAAATCCACAGTAAGCCGATTCCTAAATGGCTTCTCAACAGTATTGCTATCAGTGTTCAGGATGCACACTGACTGTTTAAGTGTAGATTAAATACAGACCTGTTAAGGCAAGCACATATTTGATTTCCCAAATTTAAGGTGGTCATAGAATATTTTGGCCATCTCTACTCTGACATGGAAAGTGAATAACACCAACTAAATTTACATACATTTAATAATCCTTATAAATAATAAAATAACTGCAGAAAACCAGACTTAATACACATGAACTTTGGTAATCAGATAATGGGGAAGCTCTGGGTTTTCATGACTCATGCAATTCCAACTTTGCAACTAGCCAATAATCTCACAGAAGGACATAATGAAATAATGAAATTCTTAATTTCAACAAGCACACATCGTTTGCCCAAAGCTGTTTGTCTGCAGTCAATTCCAAGGTTGCCAGATCCAGCGAGAGAAACAAGTAACCAGAGCTATAGAAACAAGCCCCAAAAGAAGAGAAGTCTCTTTGACCATGTTTGATTCTGCTAGCCACTTCCGGGCTACATTTGCGTGCATGCGCAGACTGAGAAAACCAACTGAAATCAGAGTAAGGATTCAGCTCTCTTTATCTGATTTCTAGGCCTTAATCCAGTCTACGAAATCAGACTATGCTGTTCACATGACCACTTGAATAATCAGATAATTGCAGGAATCCATAATGATCAAATTATTAAGTGCATGTACTCACTGACATTTTGATGCTCTATGCAGGCTTCTGCTGGGAAATCTTGGGTCTTGGCATTCATGTGGATGCTACTTTGACACAACACCTAGTTAAACATTGCAAAATAAGTACGCCCCTTCCCGCTAACAGTATACCCTATTGGCAGTCCCCGCTTTCAGCAGGATAATTTGTTGTAGAAACATGACAAGGAGTTCAAGGTGTTGACATGGCCTCCATTTCCCCAGATCTCAATCTGATCGAGCATCTGTGGTATGTGCTGGAGAAACAAGTCTGAGGCCCCACCTCACAACTCAGACGACTGAAAGGATCTGCTAACATCTTGGTGCCTCAACAGCTCAGAGCCTTGGTAGCATGGGGGCACCCACACAATATAAGGTATAAGGCAGGTGGTTTAAATGATTTTCTGATTTGGTGTACTGTATTTGTTTGTACCAATTCTTGTGATACCTTTAGTTGCTTGGAAATTGATCCTAAATATGTACCAGTGTTGCGGAGGCTCAAAATTTTGGCTGACTTGCATCGATTTTCCCTTAGTATCAAACACCAGCAGGCTCCTACTCTAAGGCTTTGTTCAGACAGTCAGCTCAAATCTCATTTGAGCTGGACAGATTTCATGCAGTCTGAAAATGCTAGAAACCACATGGAATCTGACTTTTCTTTTTCGGAGCCGAGCCAAATTTATAGGTGGTTTCAAAAGTCAGGATCAAATTTGGAGACATGCAACACAGTCTTGACATTTATGGACATCAGATCCAAGGTGAGAGGTCTGGGTCCTTTCTGTGTGGAGTCTGCGTGTCCATGTGGGTTTATTCCAGTTACTCTGGTTTCCTCTCACACTCCAAAGACATGCGTTAGGTTAACTGGTGTCTCTAAAGTGCCCTTAGTGTGTGAGTGAGTTTATAAGTGCCCATACGATGCATTGGGTTAGGTAGCTCTCTGATTATTCCAACCCTGTCTAGGGTTGTTCCTGCCTTGCGCACCGGCTCTTCCGCCACCCTGCCCAGGTCAAGCGGATAAGAAAGTGAATGAATGAATGAATGAATGAATGAATGAATGGAAGGATGGAGCAGCTGTCAGCTCACATAGCTCCGTTAAGATAAAGCGTATACCCTCTCTTTCAAACTGTATGCCTTACTGTTAATTAAGAAATGCATTTGTTTGAAGCATGTGAACAATATTAAACTCGGAGATTTCAATATCAGACAGCTGATAGCACTAGAGACAGAGAAAGCTTTCTTGCTATCATTCTTGTGCACTGCCTATAAATACAGCCGAGCTGCTTAATGGATTGTCAGTAGCCTGTGTGGAGCACCTGTGTGTTGTAGCATTCATAACTGTGATTTAACATGAGCTCAGCCTCCACAATCAAACAAAACCGTTAAACAAAACAGCCACCTGAACAGCATAACAGCACACTCAACAATACAGTGCTTAGGTTCTTTCTGGAACTGCAGGTGCTCAAATAGCATGATTGGACTTCAGTAGAACATAATCTACTCTGATGACAGGACACTGATTTTTTGGAATATCTTAAGAAATTATCCTAATTCAAAGAAACATTTTCTACACAAACATTTCCACAAACAGTCACTTCGTGTGGCTTGTTCAATGGTTTCCCAATACACAGACCTCCATCATTAAGCGCAAAACAACTCTGTAAACTCTCAACTTTCAAATAACTGAAAAAAAAAAAAATATATATATATATATATATATATATATATATATTTTTTTTTGGGTATGTTTTAATAAAGGATACTGCGTTATACAGAAGACCACAAGTAACATTTCTTGTGTAGTGACAAGGTCAGAAGCCCTTCAACAAATATTAATATAAAAAAGGAATAAAATATTTTAAATACAGTAGATCTAAATCCCCTTTCTCTGAGTTCCCTCTATGAAGTATGAAGGTTCAAACCCCTAACTAGCAACCCGAACCACTAATCCACAGTAATGAATGCAGATGCTGGAAAACAGCAGAAGCAGACGTTGTCTTCTTTCCACTTCCTATGCCCACCCTTTCATTTTATTCAGTGGTTAATTGTGAGATAATGCTTATTTATTTTTATCAACAATGGAATCATTTTTTATTACAGGATTTATACAGCAGCAGAAAAACGACCCGAAACAGCCATCAAAGTTTCGCAACAACTACTTGAAGACCAAAGAAGATCAAAGAGGGCTGGCTGTCATGAACTTTCCTTCACAACCACCTATCAGGATCCAAACTGCAGCAAAATCATGGCCCAAAACACACATCAAAACGTTGCAACAACTACTTGAAGATCAAAGAAGATTGTGGGCTGGCTGTCATGGACTGTCTTCCACAGTCACCCATCTTAAACTACAACAACCATTTACCGGGGCACTTGAAGACAAAGAAAAGTAACATGACAAGATTCTTTTGGGAATATTGTGAAAGCATGTTGGAATAAAATGGATCATCAGATTTTGCCCAAACTTGTAGAGTCCATGTCAGCTTGAGTGCACAATTTCATTACAGCAAAATACAGAAATATGACAAATACTAATATATTCTGAAATATCTCAAAGCATTTTTCAACTTTTCATTCAAATTTTATGCTGATTATATGATTTGTAATAAAAAACAGGAGAGAAAAATGTAAAATAGAGGCACTTTGAGTAGTGGTTCCGAATGTCTAAGAACACCTTTAGATTGGATATATTATTGTTTTAGCTATGTTATCATGACCATATATACTTATTTCTCAGTCTCTATATTAGAGTATATCAGAGAAGATTTAATATCTTTATTAATTTTTACACATTGTATTACATTCTTTGCTTTTTATTCATGCTTTTGTTCATTACAGTGCTTAATGAAAAGTTGTGAGAATGCCATGAACTCCAGTAACTGGTACAGAGATGCATACATTTAAGCCAATGAACATTTAAAGAGAACAAACATGTGGTAAAACATGATGAGTCTGGTTCAATAGGAACCCTACATACATATAATGCCTCATGAATACCCACATAATATATTGACTATATAAGCTTCACTGGGTGGCCAATTTGACCCTTCTACAGTCCGAATAAGCTTGAACAGGAATGTTTTTTTGAAGGGTAGCAGCCAAGGAACCACTGTTTTCCCAAGAGGAACAGGGTGAAAAGGCCAAGATATGCTAAAAACCATAAAAACTGGAATGAAGATCAGTGGAAAAGACTGTGGTAGCCTAGCGGTTAAGGTACTGAACTCTGGATCAGAAAGTCCAGGGTTCAAATCCCACCTCTGCCAAGCTGCCACTGTTGGGTCCTTGAGCAAGACCCTTAACCTACAATTGCTTGGATTGTAAGACTGTACCAATTGTAAGTGGCTCTGGATAAGGGCGTCTGCTAAATGCTGTAAATGTAATGTCAATGTAAAAGAGTATTAAGGAGTGACAAACCTAAGATTAAAATTTTTGGTCCAGTCATCGACAGTATGTTATACATTACCACTGCTAAAACAACACACCTAATGGTGGCCCAAGATTTTTGCACAGTACTGTAAATAAAACTAATACACATAAAAACAAAAATATACACAACTGAACTTGTTATAAATGTTCCTTTTCGTGGCCATTACTCGAGACTTTGCATATAACCCGTCCAGTCAGTCAGCAGCAGGTGTATCTGAGCATACTTAGTGGCTAACAAGTTAATTAGACCTTCATTTTCTTAGCTGAAATAAATGACTTACTCATCTGTGGCACGGAAAATCACATTTGAGTAATTAATAACTTAACGATTGCCTTCTGCACATGCAACGTCAGTGATAATTATTGAAGATAATTGGAGAGCTACTTAATGGCACTTTGGAGAGAAGAACTAGGTGAGACTTCCATTCCAGCCACTGCTGATCTACCGGGTTCCATTCAATTTCTCACTTTCTCATCTTTCACTCCTTTATATTTCACCCATTGTCTTTTATGGAGCTCGAGGTGAACATAACCACAGACACAGGCTGGTTGCAATCACGAAGGCCTTTAAAACTGAAGAGCACAAACACTAAGCGATATTAGAAACAGGGGGCCCATGTTCATTCCTCTGCCATTCTTTGAGGTATTGTCTGCCATCTCAGGGCTATTTTTCAAAGTCTATATCCGGCGTCGCCGAGTGTCCTCATAACCTGGCCATTATTTCAAAGCCTGATTAGTAACTGTCTCTGCACTCTATCCAGGCACAGAACGATTACACAACGACAACGATAATGAAATGAGTGTGCTAAATGTCTTCTATACATCCACTGCATATCCTTCAGTAGACACATTTTCCCCAATCCTTCCCAAGAATTCAAGTGAATGGAGAAACAAAAAAAGGAGGAATTGTCACATCAGCCAGAGTTTTTTTTTTCCAAATCATGTGCATGAACCCCTTTTGTTTTTCATTCAAAGTGTGCCAACTTGAGCTTGCAGCGGATTTAAAAACCACCATGAAGAACCGATGCCAGTTTACCCAGCCACAATGAAATTAGGGCTTGTGTGAGCTGAAATCCTGAAGACATTTATACATTTAAATTGGCTTCATTGTATAAACAAGCATTTAACAGCACGTTTTGAATTAATTTGATATTTCCTGCAATGGACTGGCGTCCCACCCATCTGCACCCTGTGCTCTCTTGGATAGATACCAAACCCACGACCCTGATCAGGAAAAGCAAGGTTTAAAATGTGAAAAAGATTCAAATAGCAATAGTACCTTTGTTGTAGAGTCACGTGAGCATGCTTAAGCAATGTAAGGCTTGTGGAAAGCCAGGGCATAAGTGGGGCCTATCTCTGGGGATCTCTGGAGCTGTGAGGTGGCAGCGCTAATGACTCATAACACCATGCCGCACAAATCTTTAGTGAATGATTCACCCTGATGAGGGTGGGCCAAAGTCTATCCCAAAAACGTTGTGCTGGACTAAAGTCTTGTGATGGATTTACCTACTTAAAGTGATCTTACATTGCCTGTTTCTTCAAGTGGACTCATTCCCTCTTGGTTGTGTGTAGCCAGTGAGCTAGGTTTATTTATGTTTATTGTCCATCGTGTACATTTATATTTTGCTCCTACAGCGTGTGTGTGATTGTTAATATGTGGTTATAACTGAAGAACCATGGTGTTGTGCATTTTCTGGAGGGAGAGATATGTTTAAGCTTCGGATGCTGTTTAGATCTTAGCGTTCCACTCACGTTTTTAATATCTCTGACGCGTTTACGTATCGTTTGCATGATGTTTTCTTGTGAAAATAACTTTTATATTTATATTACAGTGGCATAAAAAGACTCTGTAACTATGGTAATATCTGATCAACAAGCATTTAATCAATGATTTGTTCCACATCATGTAATGCTGGTCGTTAGACAGCGGGTACTTGTAAGTGACAGTGGTTTGTACTTGGAATAAACTAACATAGATAAACACACCAACAGTCAGCCAAGGTGATTCCTAGGACCATGGATCTGTGCAGCAACAACACTTTAACAGACAGGCCATTTCATAGCCAACTACTATGTCCATCTTCACTCTGACAAACGCATTAAAAGAAGCGTGTACCAGGGTTCTAGTGACTGTAACTCAGTGAAGCTGTAACTCAAATCCCATCAAACTTCAATAAGCATTTTGCTTAAGCTGCATTCAAAAAATGAAGAATGGTGAATCGAGAGAAAGCTTAGAAAGGCTTTATTCCCAGGATTTTATAGATGGCACCACATCTATTGATTGAGCCTTCTTCGAACCTCACTTGTTAAATGAGCATGTTTTACATTTTCAGATCTCCATTGTTTCTGATCTTAAATGGAATTGTAAATGTGAAAGGAAGGCCGTGCTATGGTTTTTCTTCAGTCGTTCTCTTCAACTATGAAAAGCCCAACGATCACAAATGAAGTTTTTTGAAGCAAAGACAGCTATGCCAACAATCATATGACCATGAAAAGAGATTTCAATTACATTCCTGATGTGAAATAAAAACCTAGATGACTATATATAAAAGAGCCAACCCTGAACAAAATTCCTCCATCACCCACAATTTTGTTTTTGTTCCAGTACACTCACATATTATTACGTGTTACCTTTGGCACAGTGTCTTTAATATTCCATTGAAAAGTTGTGTTTTTGTATTTAAGTGTTGTGCTGATAACCTATCCACCATTAAAATATCAAGAAACTGCATAAATAGTCTAAATTCTTTCTCCTACACTGCAGTGTGATGACATTCAAATCCCCAAAATGTTCTTTCAAACCCCTTATTAAAAATGTTATGATAATTACTTTAGTTGGAAAGTGGGTGACCAGGATAAAAGTTATCGTGTCACTTGTCAGGCTTCTCATTTTGCCATTCCTAAGGTATGCCATTGCTGAAGGGAATCCTGCAAAAGTCATGCTTTGGACTTCTGTTTATACATTTTAGACATTTGTACACATTTTAAGTGTAATAGCATCCTTATTAATAAGTCACACACTCTTGCTATTGAATGTACTTGTCATTTAAAATCATGTCTATGATTTTTTTGTTATCTAAAAAAAGATTCATACTCAGTGCTAAAAGTACTATAAGTACCACCTATTTTAGTTTGTGGAGAAAAAAAAAACTGTTAAGAGTTTGCCCAGTGTAATGTGCATTCTGAATAAAAGTTCAGCATAGATAATGTTTATCAGACCTGCTTGAGGGAAAAAAAACAAACCTTTAAATCTCAAACAGAGACGGCAAGAGCGCTACCATTAGTTTTGGTTCAAAACTCTAAAGAGATTTCCTGCATATTTCAGAACAAGCTTCTAAATATTGCATGCGAAGCTCACTCCATCTCCTCGAGAAGCTAAAATGAAACTGAATGATAAAGCATGATCCTGCTTGTCTCCTTTGATGCTCGGTTTGACCAGGATTAAGAACGCCAGTTACTGCTTAATAGTAGTAACAGTAATACAATAATAATAATAATATAAACTCACCAGCCACTTTATTAGGTGCACCTGTTCAACTGCTCATTACCATATATATCTAATCAACCAATCACATGGCAGCAACTCGATACATTTAGGCATGCAGACATGGTCAAGACGACCTGCTGAAGTTCAAACTAAGCATCAGAATGGGGAGAAAAGTGATTTAAGTGACTTTGAACATGGCATGTTTGTTGGTGCTAGATCGACTGGCCTATGTATTTCAGAAACTGCTTGATCTTGATTTTCAAACACAGCCACCTCTGGGATTTACAGAGAAGGGTTAAAAAAGAGAAAATATCTAATGAGAAGCAGTTCCCTTGGAGAAAATACCTTGTTGATGCCAGAGGTCAGAGGAGAATGGCCAAACTGGTTCCAGCTCATAAAAATACTACAGCAACTCAAATAACCACTTTCTACAACGGAAGTATGAAGATCTCTGAATGCACGACCCATCAAACCTTGATGCAGATGGGCTATAGCATCTCATACTGTCAGCTAAGGAGAATCAACTGTCTCGATTTCTCTTGCGACATTTGCATGGTAGGGTCAGAACTTGGCATAAGCAACCATAGTCACATAGTAGTTTTTATACTTTGTGTTGTATTTTAAACAATGCTATTAATTAATACTATTAATAATTATCAATAAGAAAACATTCAGTACAGTAATATTCTGTTCAAGAGAGTCATTCTTATCTTACCACGTTGCTTTCTCCCTTCAAGAATGCGATTCTCTTTTCTGTCAGCAGGTGTCACATGGGTTCACTCGTACTAGTTTTCTATGGGATGTGAATTAGATGTTAGATGATTTATTTCCCATTATAATTCTTAAGTACTTGGACACTAAAGCAAACAGGCATTGATCGGATGGGCGTTAAACAGCACATACCTGTATTTATATTAGTAGAGAAATTTGTTTGGACGCTGTGTTCAGTTTGCGAATTAGTCTTAAAAACTAACAGGCAAAAGAATTGTGATATACAGTCTTATCTCCCCCATGTCTGTTTCATGGCTAGTTTTGGCAAGAGGCGAGTTTGGAGATTTAATGAGGTTACAAAATAAACATTGTCTTACAAAAATAGTGACATAATGTGTTTTACCGAGCAGTCCGCATGACCATACAATCACATTTACAATGTACAAAGACATGTACTTACAGGTACAGTTTCTTTTACGCAATATTCTTTTACGCAGTATTCATTTACACAAATTTGAGAAATAGTCCGTGATTGATAATTGTTTCTGTGACACAAAGTGCATGAAGTCCAGTCTGCGATGAATAACAGCAAATTCAATATAAGATCTGTAATATATATAAAATATCTGTAATATATATAAAAATCTGTAATTATAAGTCTGTTCACTCCAACCCTATCTTGGTAACGCCACCGGGCAGTTATTTCCAGGCATATAAGACCAGACTCCTATCTGTTTGAATGTGACGAGACGTGTATATCTGAAACTGAAACAGAAATTAACGTTTAACATGCATAATTAGTATCGCTGGTATAATCTGACAAAAAACTATATGATTTATTTGCGTTGTTAGGTTCAAATAACACAGAAAAATATGTTTTTTATAAAGGTTATTCTGGCTACTGTGCACGCACTTCCCGCCACTACAAAGGGGCCAAGACTTGCCGGCCCCCTCTCCGACACATTAAATATGATGGTTGGTTCTTTCTAATGATGGGGCGGGGCTTCTGTACTACAGTCCCATTCATATTTCAAACAATGACCAGTCTCCTCCTTATATAACGTCTGTGATAACAGACAGGGGCTATAAGTTTAATTACTGGAAAAACATTTGTCACATTTTAAGTTGGCGAGGGCGAGAGGCGAGTTTGGTGGCTTTTTGAGGTACAGTGCATGGGGGCAGAGGAGGTACATGATAACGAGGTTAGACTGTATATGGTGGATCATCAGTCAGCCTAAAAAAAGTGATAATTTTGCCAGGTCGATCGTAGTGCAATATAGCTTTCACGATCCTGTCTTGTCAGAGGCATCTCAGTCAGCTGCCTTAGCTTGAGGCTCCACTCTGAGCTATCAGGGTTGCTTGGCCTGCCAAGGACTCTCATGGCTTTACTCTCATTTAAGCTGCATTTTCAGCCGAAGTGCTGTCATTGTTGGTGGGCGACACTGAGCTTGCAAAGTGTGTCGTAGTTAGAGGGTGTCTCACTTGCTTCCCGCTAAGCATTGTTAAGTGCGTTTAGGTCTTAGGAGAGGATTGTGTGATTTTCAAGAGAAGCACTTGTTCAGTGCTCTTGAGCTTGTCAGAGTGTCTCACTCTTTCTCATCTGAACGTCGTTTTAGGAGAGGTGTGTTTGAAGGGAGAGCTCCATACCTTGATCTCATAAAGGAACATATGATCTTGGAGCAGATGCTCACTTTTGTGTATGTGCATGATATGGGTGAGCGATATGATGATTTAAATCGGAAAATGTCTCTACAATCTGAGAAAGTGAGAAACGCTATAAAATGAGAAGGAGAATTGCTAGAATTATCATTCTAAAACCATTTTACTACTTGTGCTGAAATTGTTGACATTGTATCCCAAGGTGTACAGCAACCAGACGCTACTCTACTTTCTTTCCCCTGGAAAACACACTACAAAACCTATAACAGTTGAAAGTGGCCAGGTCCTTAACAGCTACGTTTGTTTTGTAATACACAGCAGAGATGGTGACTATAAAAGTTACTCATTAGTTATGCAGAACTGGTGTAGATCTTACACAACACACGCTAAGAAAAATAATTTTGCAAATATGCAAAAATGAGATTCTCATGTGTGGTGGAAACACAGCAAACCACCTTAAAAGGAAGGACCCCAAAGAGTATATTCCTTTATCTGTAAGACAGATAGCACAGAGACCACACATGGGTGCAGCAACAGTTGGGAAATAATTCCGTATATTGTAGCACCCTTGGAGACTTATTTGCACTAAGAATACAGTACTGTAGATTAAAAAATGACCTTCACTGAGTGAGAGCTACTGTGAATCTGAATAACTGGAATCACTGTGTACTGAATTGTGAATCGTGAATCATGACTCAAGTTTCGGTTGAAACGAGTTACAGGGTTGATCATCTGATCAACATTTGTTTGCTTAAATGACTGAGGTCTTCAGAATTATGATAAATTATAATAGGAAATAAAAACCTCTCTTTGAATTCTGAATGTTGTATCCATAAACAGACGATGAGGTTAGAGTTACTCCACTGACCATATTTCCTATGATAATTGCTTATTCATGTACGGGCAGCGTATTATTATTGTTTTGTTGCACTCTAGTGCCATGCGTTTTGCTTCTTCTGACCAGCTGGTCACACAAGTCGATCAACGAGCAAGTGAGCACAACCAAATCAGTTGTGCTCACTTGCTCGTTGGTTCACATTTATCATAGAGACTTGGTTGATGTGTTTAGAGACTTTTTGTGCAAGTTATTGTAAGATTTGTATTTGTAACAAGCTGTAAATGGTGTATGTGCCTGTCCTATTGTAAATAGTACTCATTTGTTTGTCCCCAACTACCTGTTTATTCTCTCTAAGCTGTAACTACCTAAACTAATTCACATTCACTCGTTGAGTCTCTGTTTTGTCTGGCTGATCTTCCGTATTGTTTGTAACACTGTCTATCAATGCATTTTTCTCTTCCGTCAAACACTCAGCAATCACTCACAGCAGTATCGCTGAGGCATTTAGTATCGTTTTCATGCATTTTTCCTGTGAAAAAACCCTTTATATTTGCATTACAGTAGCCCAAAAAGGTCAACGTCCTGTTTCACAGAACATAAAGTGGTCTTTAAGGGTACATACCTGAAGTGGAAATCTGGTAGCAGGGTTTATGAAAGTGGCATACACGTGTGCTTGTGTATATCGACCAATCAGTCACAACATTACAACCAACTGCTTAATATTGTGTAGATCGGCCAAGTCAGCCTCACCTGAAAACTGCTCATACGAATGGCTTCTGTCTACGGGTTTGCATGCCCCTTCTGATGATAATTTGAGGGGTCTGGTAGCGTGAGTATATTAACGAAAGGACAAGATATCTGACCAATCAGATTTATGATATTCAGTATGGGGGCTGACCCATACATGACATCCTATAGAAGGTGCTACATATTCGTCATAAATAAACGCCACTGTCTATGCTGTTCATTTGGCTTAGATAATATGGAATGACTTGCAATAAGTCAGCCAAGTCTACCTACAAAGTAACAGACCATTATCTGTATGCACTGCACGACACTGGTAGGTAGGTGGTTTGTGTCAAAGTCATATACAGTACACATGAATACCAGGACCTAAGGTTTCCCAGAGCACCAGAATGTCAGTCTTATTCTTTTCATCTTTCAGTGGTTTTAATGTTATGGCTGATCGGTGTATCAAAAATTGGTAAGCATAATGAGAGTGGCCAGAGTACATACTGCCACACAGAGCATGTGCTTTCACAACTGCTCATTCATCTGAACTGACAGAAGATTTCCATTAACTCTGAGTGATTAATCAGCCACCAGGACAAACACTGTTCCACTGCCCGGCTCTGTCAGGAGTTCAGTGTGCTCGCTCAAAAGCCAGGCAGAAATCCGATCAGTGCAGAATCAGCTTGATTGAAGTGCACTGGCTAAGGCCCTGACCACTTAACCATGAATTTATCAGGGAAAAAAAAAAAGAGATACTGTGTGATACA
The DNA here is from genome assembly GCA_025084515.1 of Ancistrus triradiatus. Classification (NCBI taxonomy): domain Eukaryota; kingdom Metazoa; phylum Chordata; class Actinopteri; order Siluriformes; family Loricariidae; genus Ancistrus; species Ancistrus triradiatus. Next base: position 59,941 of record JAJAGP010000622.1, read on the forward strand.
TCTTTAAAGGCCGTCTAATGTGGAAAAGCTGCCTGGTAGGTCCAGCCCACTGAAAAACAAGAGGTTACTTGATGCCCTCCTGCTATTCGGCCTTCCTCACAGTACGAGGCAACTAATTAACCTGACGCACGTACAAAGCCATTAGATTCAAATTTCATGAGGCGAATGTAACACGTCTAACAGGCTTCGATTTAGGACGGAAGAAAAAATCATCTGTATTTATGGAGACATTTCACTATGTACATCGACGGCGGTGTTTCGACTCGCCCCCCCTCCCCCTTCTCCTGCAGGATCAGTCACTAAGCATTAATATCAAAAGATATGAAGTGTTCTTTAGGACCCTTCAGCCAAAATGAAGATAGAGCCATCAAAAGGACCTTCAACCTGCTCGTGTACACCTACACTGTATACCGGATGGATCACATTCAACCATATGGAGCTGCTAGGAGAAAAAAAAATGTCAACTTGTAACCTTAGAAACAGTTCCCTTGGAAACAAGAAGTAAAACTACAGGTCCTGGAGAGAGACAGAGCAAAAGTGGAACATTTTATGGAACAGTTAATCTAACTTTTAGCTTAACTTTTATCTTAATCCTGTATATGTAAGCCATCATAATGCGTCTATTATACCGTCTATACTAGGTTGTCTCAGGGGTCTTGATCATCAGCCCTGTTATTCAGTCTGATTGCTCAAAACCATGTCAGGAGCATGTTGAGATGACTTGTAGCCACATCTTAGCCGCAAAAAGTATGAATACATCCTGTATAGCCAGCCAAAGAATCACAGAGGACACGAACAGCTGGTGAACCCAACGCGTCTTTCAATTTTTATAAGCAATTTGTACCACTGTCCAAAATGAATATAATATATTATATAATATATAATATATAATATATAATAAAATATAATCGAGTCCCACCAGTGTTTACTTCACTTTCTTGTGACCAAACTTCTCCATGCACTATAGTAGCACTTGCTATGGCTATAACCAGAGTCACGACTCAACTGACTATATCTAACAGCGGTGTACTCTAACCTTTAACTCTCTTGCAGCCATGCTCTTAGTCAAAATAAATTAAAGAGATGATGAAATCGCATCGTCTGGTGCAGCAACCATCTTTTGCAAATAAAAACTGCCTGACTAACTAACACAAAGCGGGTGGTCCCGTGTTGAATTCGCTGATTTAAATATAACACAGCAACAGGATTTCAATCTGGCTGACTGGGATTGATTATCAATCCACAGCATTAAATCCACTGACAGGTGAAGTGAATGACATTGGCTTGCTGTGGTCGATGTTCTGCTTGGGTCCTGGCATTTATGTGAAAGTTGTTTTGACACGCACCACTTATTTAAACATCGTTCAGACCAAGTACACCAGAAATGTTCCTTAACGGGAGTGGTCTCTTTCAGAAGGGTAACGTGTCCTGAGACAATGCAACAGATGTTCACGAATGGTTTGAGGAACATGAGAAAGAGTTCAAGGTGTTGACTTCACTCCAAATTCCCAACATCTCAATCTGATCAAGAATCTGTGGGATGCGCTGGACAAACAAATCTGATCCATGGAGGTCCTACCTCGGAACTTATAGGAATTGACGGGTCAGAGCCTTGGCAGACCCAAACAATATTATGTACATTTTGTTATGGCTCATCAATGTATAGCATACAACTACCAATCATTCTATAAGGACTTTATAATAACACTTTATAATAACACTTATAATTACACTGTAGTCCATCCCCCCAGGGGCTGTTTTTCTGCAAAGGGGACAGGATAACTGATCCGTGTTAAGGCAAGAATGAACGGGGCCATGTATCATGAGATTTTAAGCCAAAACCTCCTTCCAGCAGTGAGAGCATTGAAGATGGAACATGGTTGGGTCTTCCAGCATGACAATGATCACAAACACACCACTCAGGCAACAAAGAAGTGGCTCTGTAAAAAGCATTTCAAGGTCCTGGAGTGGCCTAGCCAGTCTCCAGACCTCAACCCCATAGAAAATTTGTGGAGGGAGTTGAAAGTCTGTGTTGCCCAGCGACAGCCCCAAAACATCACTACTCTAGAGGAGATCTGCATGGAGGAATGGGCCAAAATACCAGCTACAGTGTGTGCAAACCTGGTGCAGACTTACAGGAAATGTTTGACTTCTGTTAGTGCCAACAAAGGTTATGTTACAAAGCGTTGAACTTTTGTTATTGACCAAATACTTATTTTCCACCATGATTTACAATTAAAGTCTATACAAATCCGACAGCGTGATTTCCTGGATTTCTTTTTCTCAGTTTGTCTCTCATAGTTGAAGTGTACCTATGATGAAAATTCTAGACCTCTCTCATCTTTCTAAGTAGGAGAACTTGCACAATCAGTGGCTGACTAAATACTTTTTTGCCCCACTGTATAGCGCTTTTCACAATGGAGCATCGTCTCAAAGCAACTTTACAACTTTAGATTAACTTGTAATATCTAGGGCCAGTCCATGGAGGTGTCACTCCAGCAGCACTGCTGTGTCTGATCCACTCAATGTCCCTGCAGTGCTGAGAATGATCGGTCACCCAAGTATCACCTGATCTGTGGGGTTCTTGACCATTAGAGAACAGAGTTAAGGGGACTAAGAAAGTATGTAGAGAAACAGATTTATTACAGTCTGTAATTGTAGAACTACAAAGTGCTTCTATATGGTAAGTTGAACTGATAACAATAAGGGTAGGATGATATGTAGAAGGTGTATGTGTGTACATGATACACTCTAGATACAAGACAAAACTTTGGACAAAAACTATTAGGGGATGGGATTTGGGGTCAGAAGCTAGATTTCACATGGCACAGGTGAACACTTAACCTGGACGGGGCACCAGTCCATCACTCAGGGCTTGGAAGGTGAATTAATGAATTGGCATCGGTCCATCAAGCAAGCCCATTCCTAATAATAGATTTATTAGGAATGGAAACTTTAATGAAAGCACAGATACTTTGGCTGAAGAACTTCTGCTATGAGCTTGCATTGGCCGATGGTTGTGCAACATTCTTTCTAAATGAAATATAATTGGAGACTGACTGGGATTCAATTAGCACAAATGAGAATGATGAAACTGAACCAGCGGAAAGCAAAGGTCATGATAAATCATAAACAGTATACTCCTAAGAAACAAAATATTAATGATGTAGCACATCACCGACAATCCCTATTCAACTGTAGCGACGGCAGCATGTACAAAAAACATGCCAGGCATCTGCCATGGGGCCACATCGTTCACGGGAAGTGACACCATGTTGAATCCGCTCGCCTGGCCCGTGGCACACTTGTAGAGTCGCACCCACGCTCCACAAATCACTGCACGCTAGAGTGTTCTGTACGCATGTTTGCCCATGTGACATGTGCACAGCCCCAAGGTCGATGAATAAAAAATACCAAAAGCTACAACCGCTTCTCACTTTTCTGCATCTCTACAGCGGATACAGTGGATGCACTCAGGCGAGGCAAAAGAAAAAAAAAATGTAACAGGCTGAAATATTTTGCACTTGCTGTAATTGCCCTTATTTGCCGCAATAAATTAATTTGGAGGGGAGGATATGCAAATGTGCATGAATAAGTTACTAGATAAAGCCCTTTCACAGTTTAACAGCTGGGAGTTGTTTCAGTAATTTCCATTTTAAATCGAGACGACACCAATACGCATATTTAGGCACGGCATCTTCGAGGAGGTTTAATCAAATCGCTTGCTATGCAAACATGCCTCCCTGTCCCCCCCCACCAGAGAGAAAAAAAACTAAAAAGGCAATCAGATTTCTCATCAATGGAGACGGATCACTGTCTGCTCAAGCCGGACCTCCCGCATTAATGCAGGTTTATGCAGAGAGTCACAAAGCTTGTCGGAGGCATGGCTATGGCCTGTGACAATGCTTTCTACACCGGATTATACATGCCTGAAACACTAGCAGGCCACAAAATCGTATCGGAAAGCTAAGATTCCCAAAAAAGAAGACTGGGGATTGTAGTTATAATCTATATACTTCAAAGTTTGGTTTATAAGCCATTAGGAGTAGTGATGGGTGTTGCATCATGCTACAGAAACCAGGCTTTGATTGAGTTCTAACAAACCAGCTGCTGAGACTCTTTCTTCTTTTTTTATTTTTTTTTTGGAGATGGAGCATGACCAGGCAACACAATATTGTCTGGTTCTTGTACAATGGCGGCGTTTCCATATACACACTGAAAGTCTGTCATTATTTAGTTAAATAAACTATAGTAGTTAAACTATAATTATATCACTGCAATAGCGTATTAGATTAAAAGGTAAAATGTACAAAAAAACACATAAAACTAGATAAAATTGACAGATCATTTATATTTTTTTATCATGTACACTAAAAAACACTATACTATGCTATACAGGTATGTTTATAGACCGCATTACGTTCTGTGAAACAGGTCATTGACCGAACGTTGCTATAATCACAATCTTTTTATGCTACTGTTTTCACAAGAAAACTGCATGCAAATGATATGTAAATGCTTCAGAGATACTGCTGAAAACACGAGTGGAAGCCAAACTGTTATACACATGCTAAAAGTTTTGTAATTTATGGAAAATCACAATAATTATAAAAAATATATTCATGTACTGCTACAACCCTCTGTAAGGGACAGCCATAACACTTAAGAGGATGGTATGCTAGAGCTGATATTTTAGTTTGACAGAAGCCAAAAATGCACTGCTAAACAGTATTACAAACAACATGGAAGACCAGCCAGATGAAACAGAGACTCAACGAGCGAATGTGAACCAGTTTATATAGTTATAGGTTGGAGAGAATATACAGGGGCAAACAAAGGAGTACTACATACAATAGGACAGGCACATATACTTACTTGTTACAAGTAAGTAGCAGACAGTCATACACAAAAACATGAGTCACTTAGACAAAAAACTCTCTAAACACATCAACCGAGTTAGAACAGTCTCTATTCCAATTGTGAGCTAACGAGCAAGCGAACCCATGGTCGGTAGGGCAGTTACGCACACACAAACACAAATGACGGAAATCCTGCTCTTAAACTCCTGTCCCTGTTGGTGGATCCACAGTGTTGATTGGCTGTTTACAGTCATGACATCCGGAGTAAAAACAGATTTTTATTCCCTACTGTAAATTATTATAATTGTTAAGACCTCGGTCATTAACACAAACAGACATTGATCGGATGGTCGATAAATGGTGCAAACCTGTATTCAAAAACACTGACAAGTCAAAGCTTTCTGACCATCTGGTCTGATATTTTAAGCAGTACATGTCAAACTGACGTCCACATGAATGCTCCGGCCCAGAGTTTTCCAGTCGAACATTGCCAAGCGCATCACATTCCCTCCACTGGCTTGTCTTGCCATTACTTCCCCAGGTAAACATGCACACTGATGTAAAATAAAAAAAGACTCATCAGACCAGACAGCCTTCTCCCAATGCTACAAGGTCCAGTTCTTTAGACGGTTATCAATCTGACCGCTCTGAGGCTACACAGCCCCATACTCAGCATTCAACATTTCTCTGACTTATACCACAGTGGCTGTTCTGTCAGTTCGGACAAGACAGGGTAGCCTTCAGTGCTGTCAGGGATTGCTGAACCTGGCACACCCAACACCCTCTAGCCAGTTTGTGGCATGTTCCTCCTCTGACCACTGTCAGTAGATATTCACCTCACATACCTCCCTCTTTTGGAAAGCCTTTCACAATTCTAAGCACATATATAGGTTATTGGATACTCACACCCAAAACACTTACAAGCAGCCTTTTAATGGGCTACCACAGTGGTAATGTTTTCAGTAGAGCCTCTTTGGGTCTATCATTTTGACTGTATCCATTGTTAGATGTTTCAGTGTGCCCTATTCCAAATGACAGCTGATGTTATTTTAGAAGTCATGGAGCTAAACAGTTGTGCCTCAAAGCATCGAAAGTCAGTCTTCCCTCATTTATAAGGCTAAACTGAAACAACTGGATTACCCTTAACACTGGCTTTACTGGGATTTATTGGTTCTGAGGACCCCCTTTCCCAGAGCAACAGGGGGCCATTAGTCATATTAGCTGTTAATATGTAAATGCATGGTGTGTGTCATGCATTTAGTGGAGTTAGCAGAACACTGGTGATTTTATATACTATATTTTTATACAGTCTTAAATATACAGTAATAAATGTTCGTTTGTTTATTTAGTTTATTTAATGTCACTATCAGCATCAGTGGCTGTTTGAGTGACACACACACAAGGTTACATCAATACCCAGGGCCTTCTTGGTGTGAGGTGGCGGTGCTACTCACCAAGCCACCGTGCCGCCCCAATAATAAATAAATATTTCCTAATATAGGCACAGTACTGTTTATATCTGCATTTTCTATGGCCACATGATACATAAAGGCTTGTGCATTTATGTATTGTGCAGGAACACACACATGAAAGTACACCTACTTTTGAACGCACCAATTTACAAAAGGATGTACAGTGGTACCTCAGTTCTCGACCACCTCGGAACTCGTCAAATTTGGCTGTTGATGCATTTTGACTAGAGAAATTTGTCTCGGCTCTCATCATTTGTTCGGTACTCAGCACACTTGCTTGTATGAGTTTATTCACGATTTATGATTCACAATTCAGTACGCAGTGATTCAGTCTCACAAAAGATCTTTCCCTATGAAGATCTGCGAAGATCTTCTTTGTGTAAATAACTCCCCATGGATCATAAAATGGTTGGTGATTACAGCCAACCAAAAGGAAGTCTAGGACTGTGTCCTCTGGATCACCTTCAGGCTGAGCAGATTGGAGTTCACCAATAGAGTGTTTTGCTTTTTCTTTTCACTTTCAATCCATTACTCACTAAATTACATGAGATTTTCAACACTTTATTAGAAAATAAGCTTTGCGTTAATGATTTTGGCCAATTGTAGGTTAATGTATAAGGGTTTTAAACAATAAGGTCAGCTCTGATATGATACAGTAGAAACTATATTAAACTAATCTGTTGATGATACATGTAATTTATGATGGATTTGTTGGAACATATCCCCATTGTAAATCAAGGAGCACCTGTACAATCCAACGACATTAATGCATATAATGCCTTATACAGTGTGGATTTTCTGGGGGTCTGGAACAGATTATTTCAATCTACATTATTCCTTATGGGAAAAATGTAGTTGGTTCTCGTCATTGTTGGTTCTCAAGAAGCATATGCACATATGCAAATTCTAACTGTTTATATAGGCTACATGTTTTTGCAATTTGTGCATACCAGCAGGACTGACATGGGACATTCAGTGAAACATTGTGTGGTTGTCATTACCAAGACAATATGCATGAAATGCCTCACAGCAGGGGAGCATGCCAGTGCGTGCGCTTGTTACCTTACAAGAGAATTTGTCGGTCTCGGGAATTAGTGTTAAAACACCTTTCCATTAAGTTCCCCCAATATGCGTTACCTTTTACAACTTTATTAGAGGGAGAGCATGTTGATGACATAATTTCATGAGTCAAGCTGCTGTAGATTATTGTGATTCATTCCTTCCATCACACCTTTTGTCACATTATACCCTGAACATTTAAATCAATTATTTAGTCAATTATAAATATTCAAATTAAGTAATCGGCCCCTTTAGATGTACAATTCTAAACTCGGGTACAAGTTTTCAGATCATACATCAAACTAAGTGGCCCCCACTTGACATCAGTGGTTTTGATTATCGCAGAATAAAACTGGCTGTTTCTTGAGGATTCCACTACTAACAGTGAGTGGTAGTGCAGTGAATTCATTATGATTAGAAAAAGTATTTTTAAAAGTGCCCCAGGACAAACTTACAGAAAGTATACAAAAAAAAATCCGAGACATTAACTGTTAAGTGTTGACTATTCCTTTAAGTACCATGCATTACTGAGAAGAGGAAAGAGGAAAATGTATGGCACCACCAAACCTTGCCTAAACGTGGCCATCCCTCCAAACTGGATGACTCAGTCAGGAGGATATGGATCAGGAAGCCTACCAAGAGGCCAGTGGTGACTTTGAAGGACTTAACAAGCCTTTATGGCTGAGATTGGTCAGTCTGTAAATGCCACAACAATCTCACAAGCTTCACATAAAGCTGGTCTATGTGGCAGAGTGACAAGGACAATGTCTCTTCTGAAAAAGTGCCACGCCGAGGCTCGTTCTCGCATCTGTTGCTATGTGGCAAAAGATTGTCTGGTCAGATAAGACCAAGACTGAACTTTTTGGACTGAAATCCAAGCGCTATGTTTGGTGAAAAACAAAAACAGCACACCACCTAATTTACATGATACCTACTGTGAAGCATGGTGGTGGTACACCCAAGTTCTTGAGAAAAAACCCGCGACCATCTGCTACATAGCTGAAGAATGGCATGTGGTACACCTTCCAGCATGACAATGACATTTACAACATTTAACAGACTTATTTACCATCCTTATCCACAGTGACCTGCAACTTAAACAATCGCACAAGGTACAGTACTGCAAAAGTCTTCGACAACTATTAGATTAAACATTGTTTTAACAGTAGTATAATGACCATATATAATTATTTCCCAGTCTCTTTATTAGAATACAGTCAGAAAAAAACAGATAATTTGTATACAGTATTGAAAAAACAGAAACCAATATAAAAAATAGCTGCAACTGGCAGCTTCATCAGAATGCCAAGTTGACTCTTCTGTAGTCCAAAGAAGCATGATCAGGAACGGGAGCCAAGAAACCCTTTTTTTCTTATGGGGAAGATAGTGAAAAGGCTAATATAAACTAAAGCTCACAAAGTTTGGAATGAAGACCAGTGAAAAGGAGTATTATGTGACAAATTCAAGTTTATATATATATATTTGGGTCCAGATGCCAACAATATGTTGCATATGGTCATTTGTCCATCGCTAAAACACACATCTAATGGTGGGCTAAGACTTTTGCACTGTACTGCATAACATAAGCAACTGAAAGCTAAAGGATTTTATGAAGGGCCACTGGTCAGACCTTTGGCAGAGTGGGGAACTGAACCCTTAATCTTCTGATCAGTAGACCCATGCCTTTAAAACTGCAGATCAAATTAAATAATTAATAATGGCCTTAAACACACCACCCAAAAACAGCACAGTGGCTTAAGGATATGAAAATGAATGTCCTTGAGTGGCCAAGTTATAGCCCTGATCTAAAGCAGTCAGCGCAAAAGTTCATTTGCCTTTAATAACTCTGCATGGAAAATGAGCAAGTATTCCCCAATGCAGAACTGCAAAGCTGGTAAAGTCATTCAAACAGAGTGACAGGTGTAATTAAAGGTGGCTCTATGAAGTATTAAATCTGGGGAGCAATCCGATTTCCAACCCTGTCTAGGGTGTTTTTTAATTTTTTCAGAAATGTTGCTATTTTTCTAATATTGTATGATGTAATGCAAAATGTGTATGTACACTTGTACAAAGCTATTTTAATGGGTTTGATTTCAGGCTGTAAGTAAAAAAGGGCTATATACAAAGGGGTATGATAAATTTCTATAGGCACTGTAGAGACAGCAGGAATATTCACACACAAACAGTAAACTCTTACTCTAAAACAGCTTGTTGCATGCAAAACTGGCTGCACTTGCTGCAGAGCCTTTTACTTAGGGACAAACACAGATGTTTCACAAATCATCCATGAAAGAAAATTTCATCAAACATGGAGAGCCATTGTAAAGACACATTATTCCCATATCTCTTTGTTCATTCCCATCATTCACACAAATAAATGGAGACTATAAGCAAAAGGGCGCATACCCCTTCTTGAATACACAACAAACCCACACTACAATGAGCCATTCCCGCATAAAAATATATTGCATTTTTTTTTTTTTACAGTTTTACATGTTTAAAACTTGTTTTGAGGGTCAGAATTTGGTGGACTACAAAATGAAGGCATGAATCCATCCTGCCTTGTATCAATGTTACAGGCTGCTGGTGGTGATGTAATGGTGTGGGGGATTTTTCTTGGCCCACTTTTGGACCCTAAGCATTGTTTAAATGCCACAGCCTGAGTATCGTTTCTAACTATGTCACAAAGCTCAAATCATCTCAAACTGGCCACAGTCACACACAGATCTCAATCCAATAGCGCGCCTTTGGGATGTGGTAGAATAGGAGATTCACATCATGGATGGGCAGCCGATAAATTAGCAGCAACTATCATGTCAGAATGGACCAAAATCTCTGAGGAATCACCTTGTTGAATCTATGCCACGAAGAATTAAGTAAGTGTAGATTTTAGTAAGTAACATTAATACAGATATGACAGTCTATTAAGAAACCAAGAGAAAAGGACAGAACATAAATTACTGTGAAGGAATTAAGAAGAACACAGTAGACAGGAAAGAAAAGGAAACGAAGGTAAAGGAATGTAAAGCAAAATAAGGAGGTAATAGTACAGAAATGAATGTAATTAAAACTGCTGACAAAGAACAGAGCTGAAAGGACAGGAAGCAGAGGGCTTGGAATTTAATGGAACGAAAAAAGAATGGGAATGAAAGGATGGAACCAAAATGGAAAAGAATGGAACAAAAGAGAACAGAAAGGAAAGAATAATAACAGAACAAAAAGAACAGGAAGAAATGGGAATCATAAAAAAAATAAAAAGGAACAGTGATTAATGGAAAGGACAGGAACAGAACAGAGCATAAAAAAATGGAAAGGAATGGAACAAAAAATAATGGAAAGTAATGTAAGGGATGAAAAGAATGGAAAAAACAGGATAGATAAGAAAGAAATGGAAAAGAGTGGAAAGTAATGGCAAGGAAGGAAAGTAGTATAAAATTATGGAATTGAAAGGAATGGAAAAGATTAGATAAAGTGATGGACAGGAATAGTATATATATTATTACTATAAAAAAAAAACAGACTGGGGTGAATAATAATAATAATAATAATAATAATAATAAAGGAAAGTAGTGTAAAATAATGGAACTGAAATGAATGGAAAAGATTAGATAAAACAGTGATGGAAAGGAATAATATATATATATATATATATATATATATATATATATATATATATTAATAATAATAATAATAATAATAATATAACAACTTCAGCTTGTTTTTCTCCATGTACATAGCCAAGAAAATTATACATGGTTTCTTGCAAACAGAGCCATAATAACAGTGTGCTAAACTGAGAGCACTTGTACAGCTCTGGATAAGAATTCATTTCCTACTCACTTAACATTGATAAGAATTACAAAAGCACTTGCTACATGCAGTAGCATTATTGCGAATTGGCCGTTAAATATTTTATTTAATTAAGTATTTTATTGAATGGATGACTACATATTTATTACATTTCCCTGGTATCCAGTACAACACATAATGTACCTACTTAGATTCAGATAGTTACCATGTATATTGGGTAGCAGAGAATAAAAGCTCAAGCTGTGAAGCATTCTGCCACTCCAAGACTGTGAATCCCTGCCCTACACCTATCCTATTTATTCTCTTTTTTTGGAAAACCACTCAGGTCTATGCTACAGAAATTCAGGGCAAGAGTCACTAGAAAGAGGAGTGTTAGGAAAGCGACCAATCAGACCCAGTGCAATGGAATGAACGAAAAAAAAGTTCTATTTATGTGAGTCTCTCAGCCCCTCCCATTCAAGATAAGAAATGTCAAAAGCAGCCGATGATCTCTGAATTCTTCTAGTGACCTTGACCCTCCTCTGTTCTTAAAGTGTCAATGCCAATGGCTACTAGTCAGACATAATGAATATAGGACATGTTAATATCTTCAGATCGAGAAGTAAGCTGAAGGGCATCACTGGAACTGTGATTAAACCTGGAGTGAATAAACTTGAGAATCCACTTACAGCTCAAAAAAAAAGAAGAAGAAATGCATTAAATGTACAGATATAGCCACAAAAACAAGTGCTCATAAAAAGCTTTCATTGAAGCCGAAGCAATGTCTGACCTCAAAAGCCAGGCTGGGGCCTTTAAAAATATAGCTCAGCTATTCAATCAAACTAACCTTCACACCTCGACTGAATAGATCCAACGAGCCTTTAGATACGTAAACTGTGTTATCCGAGTGGACTGCACCTCCATGTATTTGATCAAATCCAGATTAGTTCAGCCTCATTGCCTCCTCAGAAATTGTGCAAGGGATTCTGTTAGGTAGGTGAAACTACAGATAATTAAGCTGACATGATGCTGTAGGACTGAGAAAGAAAAAGCAGGGAGAAAGGAAAAGACAGAGCCAAAGATTTATAATGCAACCTGAATTCTAAAGTCCAGACTCCAGCTGCAGCTCTTTCTTCTGGGATTTTGTGTCAGACCAATTCCCAGTAAGTCAAGTGTTAGAGGCTCTGAGAGAGGCAGAACCATCGCTTTGTTTTCTCTCAGTGGTGAAGCAGAGTTGAGGAATCACATGCAAGGAGTCCGACCGAATTTGGCAACTGCACCACCTTTGGCTACATTCACAAAACCATTACCAGAAACCACTAGAAATGGTTATGAGCACTGGCGTAGGAACCGGGTGGTACATATTCTAATATTGGAACTAGCTGCATTTGTCCCAGCTAAAAATTATACCGTGTGGGGAGAAGAAAAACTTTTATTTAACTTTTATTTTGAAAGCGCAACACCACAATGAAAGCTCATTTTGGCAGCAACCTTTGCATTTCATGTTATGTTGTGTGCTGAGTGAAAATTGCTTGTGTATATCAACATGTTATGGAAAGATACTAACAAGGTTTGATTTAGCTAACGTTAACACTGCTCAAGTTGCCAGAAAACACTCTGCAACATCAAGTAACATTAGTTTCTGGCCGCATCCCAAACTGCATACTGCTGCACTAAATAGTATAAACAAAAATTAGCACACCATCATTAGAATCAATGTAATGTTCCAAAGTGTGTTGTTTGGGACGCAGACTCACTAACGTTGAGTCTTGTTTCAGTCTTGTAAAGGTCAAACTTTCTCAGTAAAAGCCTAAACAGTTTTTCACCTCAATTCAGCATAATGCCATCAATCAATCAATAAATAAGACCATCACAGGACACAATGTTACAAAGGTTTTTTAGAAGAAAGAGTTGGTTTTTATATATACACATATATGTATATATAGACATTGTACTGAGAACAACAGAAATCAGTACCTTGTAATATGCCATGTTTGCCAATTCTCTAAATGACCTTTCAATAATTTCAATAATTTTCAAAAATAACAAACAGAAGCACAGATTATAAATAATGCTGTTACACATTCTGTTACTTCACTCAATATTTAGTTTATATCCACCATTGTCTTATAAGTTATATCTTGGTCCTCCCATGGTTCCTTCCTTATAACATTTAGAGAGTTTTTCCTTGCCACTGTCACACTAAGCTTGCTCAATTAGGGCTTTGGATCTAGATAATAGAAAAGTGTTATAGCTATTTTAAGCCAATACTCCATTGTAAAAAGCTCCGTAAAAATAAATCTGACTTTGATGCACTCTGTTTACTTCTTTGCTGTTTATTGTCTTTCCACAAATGATGTTCCATGTTGCTATACATACAATATTTTACTGCCATAGCTACAGTGCAAGCTTATAGCTAGCTAATATTTTAGGGGATGTGGTGGGTTTTAATACGTACTGGCAGATGTGCACCACAATGTCAAAACTCACCAAACAAGGTGCCAGATACTTCAACTTCATTTCCTCACATCACAAGTGTAAACACATGGCCAGGAATGTTCCACACGGGTTCTGGTGAAAACATCTTTAGAAGAGCCTCCGACTCACTCACCATTGACAGAGATTACTGAAGACTGGCCTACACAGCCTCTGGTTATTTGTTGCAAGGCCATGTCTGAGAATCTTCCACCTAAAGCTAAAATCTGTCAGCGCTGCTCTTAATGAAACAAATAGCACGAGTGTTTCTTGATGCATGCCAAAGCAGTTGTTGTGAATTCAGCGTAAGACATATACTTGTCTGAGAAAAGCTGACTAGCAGTGAAAGTTAAGAGGAAACAAGCAAACTGGGAATGAACTATGAGGAACACAAGCAGTCCTATTTTGAGATACACTGCACCAGAGGCTTGCAAACTTGGCCACTGATGCTCAGATAAACGTGCCTCGTATGCAGGTTCAGATTGGTGTTGCACTTTACCTACATCAGCATCTATGCTGTGAATTAATGGTTCACTTGTGCACCTAGTAGTGTACCTAGTAGATGAAAAGCTAGGCAGCAGGTCAGAGGTGATGTCCCCACCACTGGCTTCATGTCAGCCTGATAATGTTACCAATTTCACACCAATTACTCTAGTGAACAGGTTTGTCTCTGCAGAGCTGCATGGAGATGCCATACAAATTGAGACAAGCTGTCTGATCTCCACTAACGTCATGCTTGCTCTCAAATCTTGGCTACACTTCGTCTTGGCTTAACAGTGCCATTCCTGTCAGGTTTGTATTCCATCACGGGCTTACACTAAGTGGGTGTGCAATTCAGCCTAAGGTTGTCAGTGGCCAATTCAGGGTTTCACTCCCTGACTCATTTTTTCCCCAGCTATTACGCCAATTTAGTCATTCACAATTTCTTTGTTGATGTTCTTCACTTATGTTGACAACTACCACCACCCCCTGTGAAGGAGGCCAGAGGGTATTGAAAAAAAAGATATCTCAATACTGAAAAAACAGACATCTCAATATTTTCTGGAATTTTGTTGATAAAGATAAAGAAATGCTACTCTGGCAGTGGACATCTTAAGTCTAAAGCAGTGTTTCTCAATCTTGGTCCTGACCTTCCTTCACTCATTGCACTTGCATCTGTAGAGTGTCATGACTCGAACTCGGGTCTCTATGGTATCGGGCAAGAGTATTTGACCACAAAGCTGCCTTTCTGTTTCTAATGGGAATTTAGTGGTACTGAGGAGTTCCTCGCTTGTCAAAGTGTACCAAACCTGGTGGCCATGTAAAATGAAATATATTTCTACTCAGGCATTTTTTTCCCCAGTGTTATGTGTAAAAAGGTTTATGCTACACTTCATCCTATTCTGTAACCCACTGCCATCAAATAATATGATTTTGCTACAGGTGACCAGTTTTATGTACAGCAAGTCAATGATTTTAAAATACTATTCGAGCTTTACACTGACTGACCACTTTATTACTTACACCTAGTTGTTTCTACACTCATTGTCCACTTTATAAGTTACACTTAGCCTATAGTATAGTAGAAGTACTCTGTACTTCTACAATGACTGGCTGTAGTCCATCTATTTCTCTACATACTTTGTTAGACCCCATTGGTCTGTTCGCTGATGGTCAGGATCCCCACAGGACCTGTACAGATCAGGAACTGTTTAAGTGGTAGATAATTCTCAGCAGTGACACTGATGTGGCGCTTTTATGAGTGGATCAGACACAGCAGTGCTGCTGGAGTTTTTAAATACCTCAGTGTCGCTACTAGACTGAAAGCAGCCCACCAACCAAAAATGTCCAGCCACCAGCATCCTGTGAGCACTGATGAAGGATTACAGGATGACCAACACAAACTGTGCAACAACAGAGGTGAGCTACTGGTCTTCTTCTGACTTATATCTACAAGCACCATTAGTGAACAGAGTCAGTGGGACTAACAAACTAAGTACAGAGACAGACGAACTACAGTCTGTAGATGTATAAGCACAAAGTGCTTCTGTATGGTAGGTTGAAATGATAAAATGGACACAGTGTAGAAACAAGGAGGTGTACCTAATAAAGTGTCTGGTGAGCATATTTGATAACAGCTATCAGTCTAACTGTTGGTATTATTGCTAGGGTTTCTTCATAGACATACAGCTGTTAACACCGTTCCGAGTGAAAAACTTTGAAAAATGTAGTTTGAAGGATAGTTTTAATAACTAGTTATTTTAACTTCAGTGAATTTGTAAAGACAACTATTTACTTTCTCTCCATGACATACAGCCACGATCTTTCTATTACAGTTAAAGTTGTTGTTCTGTTAATTTAACATTATTCATTACGTTGATTAATATTCTTCTCATTTTGTTCACCAAGTGATTCTCCTATTCGATTCTCAGAATATGTTTTCCGGTCATAGGGTTATATGTAGGTCACACTCTCATCACGCCACGGTCACAAATTCTTATTAACAGTCACATTAAATTTGAATGAAGAGAACAGATGCGTCTGTGAAGGAAAAACCCTCCCTGAGGGTATTACTATTATTTCTTTTCAGACGGTCAAAAAACAACAGGGCAAAAACATAAAATGTGCTTGCCTACATGTTGGCCCCCAAAAAAGCACTGCCCCACTACCAGTAACCACCAACCCCCCATCAAATCAGGAAGCATGTTATGATAATGCTAATTAAGTTATACCTACTTTACCATACGTAATTTTTTACAAAAAAAAATGCACTTTATTGCATTTTTAAAAATCCTGAATTCAAATGTTAGTAAGTAGGTGCTGACATGTCAGCGTTGGTGTTAGTAGGGCATTTTCTTATCTGCTTAATCCTAATTATAAGCTGGCAAGCTAGCAGTGTGCAAAAGGCAAGAACAATTCCACAGACAGGGTCACCAATCCCATTTTAGGACACATAACACCTCACAGTCATCCAGATACTTCACACACTCAAACTCCCCCACTCAGAAAAGGATTTCAAACACCCAATCAACCCTAACCCAACGCTAGGGTTGGAGTATGGTGTGGGAACTTTTCTCTTTTCGATTTTTCTCTACCCGAGCAACCAGGGGAAACCCGGCTTAACCCTGCTGCCAATTAAGCATTTTTTTTGTTTAGTTAAAAATCTAATAAAACTAAGCTAAAACAAGGTTGGCCTTTTTGCATGTGCATGTTCTAATTTTATTTAAGAGTTTTGAGCATCACTAACGCACTGTCACATTCCTTCCACATTTTACCATTTATGGAGTAGGTATTATTAAGAAGGTTAAGAAGAACAATGAATGATTAAATAAAATTAAAACGTGTTTCTCATCATTGTTCTCTACTACAAAATGGGAGGCAACATTATTTAATCTTTTTATTAAAATACGACGATAAAATAACTGTATGGAATCACCCATTGTCCACATGGGTTATCATCTGTATCACTGATCTTAAACTTCAATTAGTAACCTTTCAATGTAGTTGATTTCAGGCTTTCACTAACTTGTTTCAGTTTTCCAAAAAATATAACTGGGTGGCAGGCTCATTCAGAAGAGGAAGTTACCAATCTTGAGTTTGTTTTGGAAGGACTCAGGGGACCCAACACTACCTGGGCAAAAAAAAAAAAAAAAAAAAAAAAAAAAAAAAAAAAACAGACAATGACAAGTGAAACTTCTCAAATTTATCGCCTGCATTACTGTTTTAAAGGAGAAGGGACTGAACTAAGTGGACCCAAAATGGGCATATAATAGACTGGCTCAGTGGTGGTGATAATTTTCAGGTCTGTTCTTTTGCTTGCTGCTTTTAGCTTAAGAAGGATGGAAACTGCCGGCATTCGGACAAGCATATATTTAACGAAAACTTGCTTGGGATTCGGCTACGCAAACTGCTTGATAATACCCCAATTGTTTAGTTGCGCTGTGGGTTTTTAAAATCCAGTTTCCATGCAAAATACTATGGCACGTGGTTGGCAAGGAAGATCTTCAAGCTCTGGGCACAATGGGATTAATAGCCGTAAAAAAAAGCTGAGGGCACACATGCCGTGACGAGAAGCACGAAACCGTTTTTTCGCAAAATCTTGGCCGTCGACACAATCGCTTATTAGCATTTACCAGTAATGTTCTCACACTCTTACCACTTCAGTTCCAAACAACACTACTTCGCATTCCAGGATAACTAGCATTAGGCAACGGCACACACACCACAGGCAACTAGCTTCCGAACAACCATCGGGCTCCACAAGCTCCTTCATAATGGCAGAGGCACAACACACCCGAACACAACCATCACGCTCCACAAGCTCCACAGCTCCTTTCACAAAGTTCTTGCAAAAGCACCAGTCTTAAAAGGTACGCGGGTTGTAGGGAGGATTCTTGAGATCCAACTCATACCTTTATGTCTGGTAAAGAAAAATCAGAGCGGCACCTTGCCAGGTTTGAATTGGCATTCTTACAATACATTTTCAGTTTTACC
This sequence comes from Ancistrus triradiatus, assembly GCA_025084515.1. Lineage (NCBI taxonomy): Eukaryota > Metazoa > Chordata > Actinopteri > Siluriformes > Loricariidae > Ancistrus > Ancistrus triradiatus. The sequence continues at coordinate 78,068 of JAJAGP010000622.1, forward strand.
CCAATCACGAATCATGAGATGTAGTTAAATGGCCTCGGAGCACCGTTATTATTATAGCACCAACCCCAAATCAGAAAAAAAAACTTGAAAAACACACCAGTGTTTCTTACATTTACTTTGACTTTTATTTCATTGCAGACAGTAATGAAAATCTGAGATATTTCATGTTTTGGTCTGGTGACAAACTTCATTTTTCATTGTTTTAACAACATCCATTCCTCCTGCATTTTCAGGGCCTTCAACACCTTCAAAAAAAAAAAGTTGGGGGGGGAAAGGGGCAATTCAGCGGATTGCTAGTAAATAATTAAAAAACACAAACTAAGTTATGATATATGATTTTAAAACACAGGTTGAATGTCAACCAGGTGATGATACATCATGCATTTGGTACAACAGCAGTATCCAGGGAGAGTCTTTGAAAAGAGTTAAGATCGGGCCAGAGAAATCTCGAGTTTATCATCCAAATACATGAAATATTATTTGAAATGTTTAAAAACAATGTACTTCAAGAAAGATTGGAAAGGAACTACATACTTCTCCCTCCACAATGTGAATAATATCATTAATGATGATTTAAGGAAATCTGGAGGAATTTCAATGAAGTGACGAAACTTTCCTTCAAAACAAAACTCAAGGATTGCAACTTCCTCTTCTGAAGGTTTCCCCCCCCGATAATATAAACAAATGCCAAAACTGGCACATGCCATGGGCAACATCCATTTCCCACACTGTCCCCGAGGTTAAAGACGAACAATTTGACAAGCTTGTTGCTGAAGTTTTTTTATGTGCAAGGCCAACCAGCAATGTTTCAGTTGTGGAGGTACTCCAAACCACCACCACAAGAAATAAGCTTGGAAAACCATTGTGTGCTTGAATATATAATAAGTAAGCTGGGATCATGAAACCAAACATCATCAAAAAGCTCAATGGGCTCTTGCAATATTGGCGGCCACCACAGATGGCCGCGCCAAGACTACTAGGAGTGCCAGACCTTGTAGTTACTGTTACTTTGGGTGTTACAGGGCATGGATAGATCTGATTCTTCTTTTAAGAAATTTGGTGTTCTGCTTGCCCTGGCTGCTGATTGGATGAATGATTCGCAAACATTTGATGATTGGTTCCCTCAAGGGCAAACAGTTTACCAAGGATAACTGCAGAGGAAAAGTCAATTGAATTGTATGGGGGGAGGCAGATGAGGAAGATGAAAACTGATAAAAAACGCAGTTGAGGAACGAACTCCATCCTTGGTGAGGGAACAAGAAGATGGACACTTGTAGCGATTGGTGATATATTAACTAAGGCTACGTTCACATTAACACAAAAACTCCCAAACGTTGAGCCAATTTCATTATGTGGTCCTAAAAACTCCTATACATGGCCATGTAACTGGAATCTGAATGAGAACGCTGAGGAGAATAAGGAATTCATGCGACTCTTCACACACCATTTACAACAAACTGGCTATTATTTCGCCATAAATATTTATTCGCTGAGTGAGAAGGAAAAAACAAAAAGTGCAGTTGAGGTTTACAAGGGTGGTATTTTTTATTTTATTTATTCTTTTGTTTTTATAGCGAAAGTAGTCAAGTAGTAAATAGCGAAGTAGAACCGACCTCATAAACTATTTGAGGGATACTATCAAAAACGATACTATCACTTGAATAAGGGGACTACATCAACATTTAAACTAAAAAAAGTGCATGACACATCTACTTAATCATGCTGCCAGTCTTGATACCACTGATGCTGAATCCAGATTAAACCTATATGAACTTTTGCTTTTTCAGTTTGCTTTTCAAATGCACTGCGCTGTGGAATTAAACCAGCAGATCAACACTGGCATTTGACACACTGGAGCGTGAATGTAAACTGCAGTTCTTTCGACCTAATCACACCCCGTCGGGAAGGATGCAAGGATTTTTTACAAGCAGTGTTTCCTAATTCTGGGATCTCTCATACCTTTACATGTGGTAAAGACAAATCGGTATACCTTGCCAGGTTCATATTACATTAAAAGCGGCTTACATTAAAAAGGTCTCACTTAGAAGAAGGTATTCTGTTTGACCAAAGCATCAACGAAACCTATCCTTGGTTGAAATATTGGCTTAGCAGAAAATTCAGGAATCGCATACTTACAGTAAAACAATATTAGTGTTGTGTGCTTTTTGCCATTTTGTCATTGCAAAAGTGGTCAAAGATCACTCCAAGGGCAAGGCATGTAATAGTTGGCGAGGTCACAAAGGACCCCAGAGTAATGTCTAAGCAACTGAATGTCTTAAGCACTGAAGGCCACTGTCAGACTTGCTACATGTTAATGTTATGAGGTCCACCATCAGAAGAACACTGAACAAAACAATGGTGGTGGCATGGCAGGGTTGCAAGGAGAAAAAGCCACTGCTCTCAAAAAAAAACAAAAGAACATTGCTGCTCATTGAAAAAAGAAAACGGCGTTGGTGAAAAAAGCACATGGTGGTGGTAGTATCATGGGGGTTTGGGGCCTGTTTGCTACCACATCTGGGTCAGGACGGCTTTGCCCATCATTGATGGAACATGAATTCTAATTATAATCAGAGAATTTTCTAAAGGAAAAAATGTTAGGACATCTGTCCATGAACTGAATCTCAGAACAGAGAAGGTGGGTCATGCAGCAGACAACGACCCTAAGCACACAAAGTCGTTCTACCAAAGAATGGTTTTTGTTTAAAGAGGAATAAAGTTCATGTTTTGGACATGGCCAAATCAAAGTCCCTGACCTTAATCCAATGGAAATGTTGTGGAAGGAACTGAAGCGAGCAGCTAATGTGAGGAAACCCACCAACATCCCAGAGCTGAAGCTGTTCTGTACGGAGGAATGGGCTAAAATTCCTCCAAGCCGGTGTGCAGGACTGATCAACAGCTACAGGAAACGTTTAGCTGCAGTTATTGCTGCACAGGGGGTCACACCAGATACTGACAGCAAAGGTTCACATACTTTTGCCACTCAATAATACATAATATTGGATCATTTTCCTCAATAAATAAATGACCAAGTATACTACTTTTGTCTCATTTGTTTAACTGGATTCTCTTTATCTACTTTTAGGACTTGTGTGAAAATATTTTTATCAGGTTGAATCCAGCTGAATTATTTCTGAGTATACAGCTGTAATGAAGCCTGCTGTCATTGCCCCACGTCTACTCATTATTGTTTTAAGTAACAGTACTTTTATTTAAGTACCATTTTCAGCTACTCCACCCACCTCTGTTCACAAAGACCATTTTGGAGCTCTCTCCCTCCCTGCAAGGCCTTGGTCAGCTACCCCCAGCATATCAGGAATCTCAGACAACATGGCCATGAAAAGATTATATAAACAATGACACTGGGTGCAGGAGATGCACGCAGGCTTTTTAGATAAAAGCAGAAACGGAGATACGTGGCCATGTCCTGGCGTTGGCGTTCTCTTCCATCCATTTCAATCAAAGAAATCTGTTAAATCGTGTGATCTCAGGCCGCTCGGGCTAAATTTAGGAGCATTAGGGCTAGGGGACGGCATCGTTTCTGAAAGCTCTAATGTGTGAGCTGAGGAACAGTGCACTTCTAATATAAGAGCAGCCATGAATTAAGCATGCCCTCCCCTCTTGGCCTGCCTCTATCTCACACCGCTCACACATGACAAACCGCGCTGAATTATGCATGCGACCTGCTGCAATAATAATCGCACCATAAAGAGACTTTCTCTTTGATTTTGTTCTTCATTTTCAATATACCTTCCTCCCTGTCTTGGACTGCTTTATGAAAACGCACAGTAAATGCCAGAAAAACGGCTGAAAAACTTATTTGCAAATGCTAGATCCCTGACCCTGTGCTGGATATACAGGTCAGAACTGGTTTACTTGAATTGGAATCGACGCAATCTTGAGATGCCTGGAGTGTGTGATGTGTATTCAGCCGTTTGTTCACCGAGGCTCTCAGTGGACTGATTGAGTGTCACTCCCTCTGCTGGCCAAAGTGTCAAACTGTCAGCCTGCTGGAAAGGCTAAAACAGTACCAACCCACTCAGAGCTTGCTCACACATACTCATATGTAAGCAAACATGAATATCCTTCCACCGAGTGATAGAATTTCTATTATTTATAAGTGACAACACTTCTTACTCTAATTATAACTTATTAGAGTAACTAATTACTCTAACTGCCAGAGCAACACATTTTATATTTACTGCAATGCACATTTTCATTTCAGGTTCAGCAGTAGAAATAAAATGGGTGACGTACAGTACTGTGCAAAAGTCTTTGGCCACCATTAGATTAGATATATGCTTTGATGACCATATATACCTATTTCTCAGTTTCTAAATTAGAATACATCCAAAAAATACAGGAAAATTGTACGCGGTGTTTAAAGAAATAGAAAAAAAAAACACAACAGCTTTTACAGAATACTTTTGTGACCTCGCCTTACACTTGACCAATAACAGGATTTGGCAGCTCCATCGAGATGCCAAGTTGACCATTCTACAGTCCGAAGAATTTGAAGAAACCACTCTTTTGGAATAAGAACAGGGTGAATGGCTAAGATATGCTAAAGCTCACAAATATTGGAATGAAGATCAGTGCAAAAGACTTATGTTTGACATTTTTGTGTCCAAACGAAGACAATATGTTATATATGGTCATTATACCATGCTACAAACAACAAATCTAATGGTGGCCTAAGACTTTTGCAGAGTACTGTATACAGTTGTGCTTGAAAGTTTGTGAACCCTTTAGAATTGTCTATATTTCTGCATAAATATGACCTAAAATATCATCAGATCCAAACAGTAGACGAAGATAACCCAGTTAAACAAATAAGACAAAAATTACACTTGGTAATTTATTTATTGAGGAAAATGATCCAATATTACATATTAATGAGTGGCAAAAGTATATGAACCTTTGCTTTCAGTATCTGGGGTGACCCCCTGTGCAGCAATAACTGCAACTAAACATTTCCTGTAACTGTTGATCAGTCCTGCACACCGGCTTGGAGGAATTTTAGCCCATTCCTCCGTACAGAACAGCTTCAGCTCTGGGGTGTTGGTGGGTTTCCTCACATTAACTGCTCACTTCAGGTCCTTCCACAATATTTCGATTGAATTAAGGTCAGGACTTTGACTTTGGCCATTCCAAAACATTAACTTTTATTCTTCTTTAACCATTCTTTGGTAGAACGACTTGTGTGCTTAGGGTCGTTGTCTTGCTGCATGACCCACCTTCTCTTGAGAGTCAGTTCAAGGACAGATGTCCTAACATTTTCCTTTAGAATTCTCTAACATAAGTCAGAATTCATTGTTCCATCAATGATAGCAAGCCGTCCTGGCCCAGATGCAGCAAAACTGGCCCAAACCATGATACTACCACCACCATTCAGTTGCTTAGAAGTTACTCTGGAGTCCTTTTTGACCTCGCCAACTATTACACGCCATGCTCGTGGAGTGATCTTTGTTGGTCGACCACTCCTGGGGAGGGTAACAATGGTCTTGAATTTCCTCCATTTGTACACAATCTGTCTGACTGTGGATTGGTGGAGTCCAAACTCTTTAGAGATGGTTTTGTAACCTTTTCCAGCCTGATGAGCAGCATCAACAACTCTTTTTCTGATGTCCTCAGAAATCTCCTTTGTTCGTGCCATGATACACTTCCACAAACGTGTGTTGAGAAGAGTAGACTTTGATAGATCCCTGTTCTTTAAATAAAACAGGGTGCCCACTCATACCTGATTGTCATCCCATTGATTGAAAACACCTGACTAATTTCACCTTCAAATTAACTGATAATCCTAAAGTTTCACATACTTTTGTCACTCACTAATATGTAATATTGGATCATTTTCCAAATAAATAAATAAATAAATAAATAAATGACCAAGTATAATATTTTTGTTTCATTTGTTTAACTGGGTTCTCCTTATCTACTTTTAGGACTTGTGTGAAAATCTGATGTTGTTTTAGGTCATATTTATGCAAAAAAATAGAAAATTCTAAAGGGTTCACAAACGTTCAAGCCCCACTGTATGAGAGCATTTGAGAGCCAAGAAAAGTCAAAATCCAACAATGAAAGCACCATGTTGGTCAATGTCAATTCACACTGGTATATTTGTTGGACAAACTCTGAGGAGTGCGCCAAACGATAAGAAAGGTGTAAAGAAAAGTGAGAGAACCAGACAGGCAAAACAATAACAGAATCCTTTGAAAGGAAGGTTTCTGAATATGAGCCACTTTGACTGGAGAAGACAATCAGCAGAGCTCCAAATTTGTAAAAACTCAGCAGGATAGTTCTAGACTGGCTATAACTCACAGACCCTCCATTACCTCAAGACACTGATGGAATCCTGACCCGACGGGACTGGCACAGTTTACTATATCCAACTGGACAGAGGTGACAGAAGTGTGCAAGTTCTTTACTTAAGTAAAAGTACTACTAATCTAAGCAAAAACACCCAAGTAAAAGTATGACATATTTTATGAAAAGAGAAGTATAAAAGCACAAAAGTATTTCTTTCAAAGCCCTTTCCAGATCAGTTTTTGAAACAGAATATCTTTTATGGATAGTAAGAGGTACAGATCCACTGCATTGACTGTACATAATAGTTTGTACTACATGAACTACAGTGACCTACATGAATCATCTGCAAAAGTTATATGCATGACTAACATCACCACATAAAACAGAATGAAAACATGTTCTGACATGAGGAACCGAAATATACAAAATACTTTGCATTTTTTTTATAAATGCTACCAATTTGCTCATAACTGGACTTAAATCATGATATTTAACCCAAACAATAGTTATAACTGACTCTTTGAAACACTGCCACTGCACTTTAGTTGAACAAATGGAAGTTCTTCATTGAAACACTCCACTACTTTACTTCATTATAAAGATACGTTCAAATTTTTTTTAAATATAATTTCTTAAAAATATCTCACCAATTTGTGTTCATTAGTTGTCTGACCAGAACGGCCAACAACACAAAAAAAAATACACGAAATACATAAATAAATAGGTTCATAAAAGCTTTTTCAGCCAAAAACCGAAAACTATCCTTTTCTGCCAATAATATTCAGAGGCTGAAATATCACAGCACCTCTACTCCAAAATGTTATTACAAGGAGCTTATACACAGTCAAACCCTACGCTCATGCTAATAAGCAGATCTGATTGACAGTAACCCAGCATTAATCCCAGTTCCATGTCATTTCTGTTACAATCTGGTTACTGCTCTCCTTACTTTAATAACAGCGACAATCTTGTTAGGTTAGATTTCCACCAATGTCGTGTGTCAATTTTAGCTCTAACACTCTCTTCTATTATTGGAATTCTACCTGCTGTTCCAGACAACCTGTAAGTTTCTGAAGGGACTGAGGTATGGTGATTTTGGTGACAAGACAAATTAGCCTTTCACATGCACACCCCCTGTTAAGCCTTGGGATTGCACCAATCTGATTCATTAACCTCTAATACACACACACCTTGTTAAGTGATCTATTCAATGGACATTAAACCAACTACTTAGTTGGATTGGATTAGACATATTTGTTTATTGAACATTGCATCAGCATCAATGGCGATTCACAAAAAGATTACATAAATTCTGGTCAAACACATTTGCACTGGGGTGATTTTACGACTATTACACACTGAATGCCACAGGAAAGTGATGAGAAATTGTGCTGAGAAAATGCTAAATATTTGGACGTGATTTTTTCAGCTCAAAACTATACACATCCGATACGACACACATTTTTTGTGGGGATTTTTTTTTCCCAATTCATTTTTGAAGGGAAAAAATGGACAAGACAATGTTTTCTTTGAGCGATATTGGGTACAACTAATTTTGGAAAAAAGAAAACAGCAAAGAGAGTGTCACTATCTCATAGATAGACAGACAGAACTTTACTGACCCCGAGTGAAATTGAACAGCAGCTAAAACTTTTTTACCATGAACACCTTAATTTGAATTGGTAGGTCTATCCAATTACACAAAGTTTAAGCTTTTACTCAAATATTAATTATTATTTATTATTTTAATCACGTTAGGAGGTTTTTATTAACATCTTCCCGAACCTGAATATTTTATAAGCAACTGCAATGGCTCTGTGGTTCAGAGGAGGAGAGGGAACAACATGTGGCAAAGGAACGTGGAGACAAAAACACCATGTTTTCACTCAGTCTTGTGCCAAGTACGAAAAGGCTGCCAGAGGACAGGCAGACAAATTACAGGAGATCCTTCATGAGGTGCAGAAGAGATGATTGGTCAGTGAGTTTGTTTCTGGTAAAGGTTCGCAAAAATTGAACATAGGGCATTTTCGCTGTGCAAAAAAAAGGTGTTTGGTGTGGGAGATACTGTTGTTATTCACAAGCTCGAATTAATTTACTGCCATAAAGTTAAATAAATTTATGGTGGAAAATAAGTATTTGGTCACCCAAACAAGCAAGATTTCTGGCTCTCACAGACCTGTAACAACTTCTTTAAGAAGCTCTTCTGTCCTCCACTGGTTACCTGTATTAATGGCACCTGTTTGACCTTGTTATCTCTATAAAAGACACCTGTCCACAGCCTCAAACAGTCAGACTCCAAACTTAACCATGGCCAAGAAGAAAGAGCTGTCAAAGGACACCAGGAAGAAAATTGTAGACCTGCACTATGCTGGAAAGTGTGAATCTACAATTGGCAAGCAGGTTGGTGTGAATAAATCAACTGTGGGAGCAATTGTAAGAAAATCGAAGACATACAAGAACATTGATAATCTCCCTCGATCTGGGGCCCCATGCAAGATTTCATCCCGCGGGGTCAAAATGATCATGAGAACGGTGAGCAAAAATCCCAGAACTACATGGAGGGACCTGATGAATGACCTGCAGAGAGCTGGGACCAAAGTAACAAAGGCTACCATCAGTAACACACTACGCCGAGAGGGACTCACATTCTGCAGTGCCAGGCCTGCCCCCCTGCTTAAGCCAGTACACGTCCAGGCCCATCTGAAGTTTGCCAGAAAGCATATGGATGATCCAGAAGAGGATTGGGAGAATATCATGTGGTCAGATGAATCCAAAGTAGAACTTTTTGAACTCAACTCGTTCTGCTTGCAGGAAGAAGAATGCTGAGTTGCATCCCAAGAACACCATACCTATTGTGAAGCATGGGGGTGGAAACATCATGCTTTGGGGCTGTTTTTCTGCAAAGGGGACAGGACGACCGATCCGTGTTAAGGGAAGAATGAACGGGGCCATGTGAGATTTTAAGCCAAAACCTCCTTCCATCAGTGAGAGCACTGAAGATGGAACGTGGCTGGGTCTTCCAGCATGACAATGATCCTAAACACACCGCTCGGGCAACGAAGGAGTGGCTTAATAAATAGCATTTCAAGGTCCTGGAGTGACCTAGCCAGTCTCCAGACCTCAGCCCCATAGAAAATTTGTGGAGGAAGTTGAAAGTTCGTGTTGCCCAGCCCCAAAACATCACTGCTCTAGAGATGATCTGCATGGAGGAATGAGCCAAAATACCAGTCACAGTGTGTGCAAACCTGGTGAAGACTTACAGGAAACATTTGATCTCTGATTTAGTATAATCAATTTACCTAACACACATCTTTGGACTCTGGGAGGAAATCAAAGTACTCAGGGTAAACCCACACAGACACAGGGAGGACATGCAGACTCAACACAGAAAAGCTCCATTCAGGGATCAAACTCAGGACCTTCTTGCTGTGAGGCACCCACAACATTTGGTTACTATTGTTATTGATCGCTACCTCGTTACTGATTACTCTAGGCATGTCCCTTTAAATTTGCCCACACACTGGCCTTGTACTTTGACTTTTGGACTGCTTGAGCACATTTTTTGCCTTGCCCTTTCTGTGTCTGCTTCATTTCAGTAAATCCTTCTCATCTCGTCTCTGCTCACTGCGAGGCGTGATATGGCCCAAATTCACTGAGTTCCTTTGTGGGGCCCTTTTTTCTCTTTCTTCTGACCCATTTTACACAAATCTCGACTGATACTGATCGTGTTCGGCACAGTCTTTCAGTCCAGTTTAATGCCGTATTCATCCAGATGCGCAACCTATTGACATCGAACAGCAGGCATTTCTGTGTCCCGCTTAATGCATCGATGCTTCTTATTGCCATTTTGACCTCTCAAACTCAGCATCGGGATTCCATGACTGTCAGAAAAATCGTACTGCTACCATCATAAACAGGTTGACATTTAAGGCCGCTGTCACTCGGTGGGCGACGATGGTGATCGGTGGTTTGTGAAGCCGGCAGCTAATTTGCTTTGAAAATAGGCGGAGCAGGGCTGAGCAAGGGCCGCGATAATGGAGGCCCTGCAGATGCCTGCCATTATACGGCTGGCCCTCCCGAGTAGCCAAGCACACAAACAGAGGCCCATTCTCCTGGCACAGCTCAGCGGCTCCAGCTGCCACCACCAGCATAAACACTCTCTCACACACAAACACTCCTCAGTCTCTTCAGCAACCCCCCAGTGCTCGGAAACACTGAAGCTACTCACACACATCGACTATGCCCATCTTACAGACATATTAGCAGTGCCTGACCATATATGACCTGACGTCTCCATGGCGATAAAGTGCAACATTTTATATTTAGCCCGTCATAGATTGCCGGTGAGACAGATTAACAGGAAATTGCAGCTGTTTTTAGGGGAAAAGATAAAGAAAACAACTTCAGCCAGGTCTGGGTCGAGGTGTTATCCAGCTGACTGTATGCACTTTTTTTTTGTTTTTTTACAATCTCGTACAAAACAAATCACTTTAATCAAGCCTTTATCACCAGGACAAAAAAGCAAGACAATCTTCTAAATGAAGCCTCGGTTGGAGGGCAGCGGTTGATGTCTCTATCTGTGAAGTGAGGTGTGGGTGGAGCTCAGAGGACAGAGGCTGATGGGCAGAGAGCGACGACCATTAGCTCTACACCATCAATGAATTTATGAAAGTGTGCTTTAATGAGATACTGAAGTGTGAATCCTGAAAATGTCAAGCGAGCAAGAGAAAGAAGTGTAGGATTGATCAGGAGGTGTGACAGCCTAATACTAAACCTTAAAAATTACAGCTTTAACAATATAGAAATAACTCAGTTAAATTAATCCAGAACAGTTAGGGCGTACTCACACTATGCCCAGTTGCCACATAACCTGCCAGTGCACAGTTCCCCCTCCCTCCCACACACACACACACACACACACACACACACACACACACACACACAAACACAAACACAAACACAAACACAAACACACACATACCCCTCTATTGGCCAGCACTCCCATTGGACGTAAACGTTCTAGAATCCGATAAAGAAGGTTTGATTTTATTTCAGTAATCTGATTTCTCATAGCACATATAACAGTTACTCAATTTCAACCGAATTTGGCAGACTGCGCATGTGCACAGAGCGGCCAGTGGGGGGGAAAAATGGTTGCCAGGTCCTCTCATTCTTAGCGATTCCATTTCTTTATATAGACCAGGTGAGGGATTCTCTCGTGGGATCTGGCAACCCTGGAATTAAACGCAGAACCTCGCTAAATGGCTATCGAAACTCTTTGTGGAGACTCTGAAATGCAATATATACTCAAGCAAATGAAACACTTGATTATTTAATATTAGAAAATAGAAGTTGACGTCACATCTTTCTGTGGTTGCAAAGCAGAAATCCAATTACTACCCAAATCATGTAAACCTGGAGGTTTCCCATTATCTGATTACTCAAGTGCATGTATACTCCTTTATCGGATTACTGACAAAATCAGATTTTCTGCAGTTAAGGGATTATTAAGTGCATGTAAACGCAGTCACTGAGAGGTAAAACCCAGCTAACAATGCACAAACCTGCGCATACTAACGCAGCTGTAGCTAAGTCATGCTACAAAGTTATGCTAGAGCTCAACATAGTTCCCCGAGGGTCAGGAACTAGGGCAGCTTTACACTGTGAGGTTAAACCCAGGTTACAGCGTTAGCAAAAGCGCCAAACAGTGGCTTGACAAGAATGGAATTCCTCCAGGAGTGGTTTCACTGCATTCATCATTTCCGCCACCGCGGCAGGACAGGCAGGGGGAACGAAATCTCGCCGGCTCTGCCCTCCATTTTGCAGGTCGCAGATTGGAGGATGAACTTGGTCTGGCTATTGCTGATCATCAGCACTCGCTTGATGTTTGTTCCCTCACACATGGAAATGAAAAGTCAGCTTAAATAAATGGACAAATTCATCTGGGGTGTCAAATTTGACTCGGTGCAGGGAGGCTACGTGCCAAAACAAGTTCTTTACAAAAAATATGGATAACCCCTACGTTACGGGCCACCGGCTGCTAGCACTGTAGCCTGACATTTCTTTAAATTGTGCTGCCAACATGGAGACAGTATGGGATTGTATTACACGCATCTTGAGTGCTCTTTTTTTCCCAGAGAAAAAGAAACAGCTCTGTAATGTGAAACAAGACAGGTTATCAGAGAATTACACAAATCCCATCACCTCCTGCCTCAAACGTGTATGATCAGGTTAAATGAGTTGAGTGAGCTCAGTCATTCTGGAGGGGAAAAAAAACGAAAACAAGAACTCTGCGTTCTTTGCACTTCACTGGAGTCTGTGCACAGATGGTGTAACAAGTCCATAGGATATCAAAAAGTAAGCCAGGTATGAAGGCCAATGTTAGACCAGGCAGCAAAGCTACTGGAGAGGGAGCATGTTTGGTGAAGTGGTTAGCACTGCTGCCTCACATCACAGATGTTAAGCTCGATTCCTAACCTTGAATCAGTCATTGTGGGGTTTGCATGTTCTTGCTGTGTCAGCATGGATTTCCTCCCGGTGCTCCAGTTTCCATTTACATTTACAGCATGTAGCAGATGCCCTTATCCAGAGCGACTTACAATTGGTACAGACTTACAATCCAAGCAATTGTGGGTTAAGGGTCTTGCTCAAGGAACCAACAGTGGCAGCTTGGCAGAGGTGGGATTTGAACTCTGGACCTTCTGGTTCAGAGTCCAGTACCTTAACCTCTAGGCTCCCACATATTTCCTCACATATTCCAAAGATATGCTTTCATGTAGACGATTTCTCTAAAGTGTGTCATTGTGAATGAGTGAGTGTGTTTGTGTGTACCTGTCTTTCTATACTTTTGAGGACCAAATGTCCCTACATTGATAGGAAAATCTGGAATTTTGACTAGTGAGGACCATTTTCAGGGTCCTCACTACTTTACTGTATTTTACTTTACTACTACTACTTTACTGTCTTTTTTTTTTTTTTTTTTTTTTTTTTTTTTTACAAAAATAGAAACTAATAGAAAAACAAAAAGAGCCAAAAGATTTGCTTCAGGTTGCTGAGGTTAAGGTTAGGGTGAGTGGTAGTATTAATTAGCTGCAGTAATGCTTCATTGTCATTCATGTCAATGGAAAGTCCTAACAAGAACGGAAAGACAAATGTGTGTGTGTATATATGTGTGTGTTACACGGTGCCCTGCCTCGGATTGGCTCACAGCTTGCACCCTATGCTGCCAGTTAAGCCCCGTCTCCCTGCAACTGTGAATTAGATTAAGCGGGTATGAAAACGAATGAATGGAAATTACTGAATAAACACTCAGTGATGGAGTTCTAAAATTTTCAATAGCAAAGCGAGGAAAAACACACTGTTCTAAAAATAATATTGTAATTATAGCTACAAGGCAGTCATCCATGTCTGTTTTTTGAGTTTAGAATGTTCTCTCTGTGTCCATATGGGTTCTTCTGAGTTATCTGGTTTTCTCTCATGCCAATATATGCAAGATGTGAACAAGTGAGCCCTTACATGGACTGACACATTGTACAGGGTGTGTTTCCACCCAGTGCTTGTTTGGTTTAGACCCACTCTTACATGACCAGGATGGATATTTCTCTAAATATGAACGCACGATTAAATTTCGGGCCCCGCTTCTTGTTTTCAGATGCATAAAATCACAAATGCTGCTGTTATCATCATGTTATCAAGTGCATTCATCTAGGAGTGAAACCAGCTCAACTGTAAATGGAATATTGAACTCTGGAAACTTAATGGATTGAGTTGCCATGGTTGATTAGCATCACACAAACTTAAGATCACTATGTGCAATGCCAGGTGTCGGTTGCAGCCGGGTAAAGCACATCACCACTGCTCTAGAATTGTGGAAATATTTTCTCAGGCGTAATCAATGAATTCGGCAGTCTGACAGAAAACTCTGAGTTGGACACGTATAGTGCTGCCACTGGGCAAATTCAGAGTGGCATCTACAGTGGCAATTCGTTCCAGAAGTCACGTCGAGTGCCGAAAAGGATAAGTACAGAGAGAATTTTGCCCATAAGGAATAATGTAAACTGAATGAATCCGTTCCAGATCCCCAGAAAATCCACACTGTATAAGGCATTATATGCATTAATGGAGTTGTATTGTACACTTAAACACTATCTTGAGGGTGTTTATATATTAAGTCCCATTTTAACCTTGTTAATGTGTGCCGCTGATGCTGTGTCTCCCACGAGGCTCACATTGAATCGATGTAATGTGGATAAAACCAGGACTACTCCATATAAATGTGCTTCATATGAATCAGAAAACAGCCTCTCATGTTAAAATGGGACTTACTTTATAGACATGCTGTATACAGAAACAATAATAATAACCAAAAGACAAACAAGCAATCAGACGAAATACACTCTCTTGTTTAAAATAAATACATTAAACACTATGGTGGCTCTCATTGTTTTTCTTCTTGGTGGCCTGTTATCACTAAGGCGGCATGGTGGCTCAGTGGGTAGCACTGTCACCCAACAGCAAGAATGTCCTAGGTTCAACCCCAGGTGGAGCAACATGGGTCCTTTCTGTGTGGGGTTTACACGTCCTCTCTGTACCTGTGTGGGTTTACTCTGGGTACTCCGGTTTCCTCCCATGGTCCAAAGATATGCATGTTAGTTTAATTGCAGTTTCTAAAGTGGTGTGAGTTTGTATGTGCGATGGATTGGTGCCCTTTCCAGGATTGTTCCTGACTTGTGCTAGCTAGGCACCAGCGTTTCTGTGACCCTCACCATGATGTTTATTAAAAAGAAAAAAGAAAAAACACATCTGAATGTTTACGATCTCTATTACTGTCTTTTTCAATTGTTCCTGAATTTCTTTGGATCTCGGCATGATGGGTAGCTTTTAAGGATCTTTTGGTGTACTTCACAGTCAGGCAGGTCTAATTTAAGTGATGTCCTGATTGAGAACAGGTGTGGCAATAATCAGGCCTGGGTGTGGCCTCAGAGACTGTGAACTCAGGTGTGATAATCCATAGTTAAGTTATGTTTTAACAAGGGGGGGGGGGAAATCACTTTTTAACACAGAGCCATGTAGGTTTGGATTTTTTCTCCCTTAATAATAAACACCTTCATTTAAAAACTGTATTTTGTGTTTACTTGTGTTGCCTTTGACTAATATTTAAATTGGTTTGATGTTCTGAAACACTTAAGTGTGACAAACATGCAAAAAAAGGGGCAAACACTTTTTCACACCACTGTGTGTATATATATATATATATATATATATATATATATATATATATATATATATATATATAATATATATATATTATATATATGTTAATCGAGTTTTGATCTTAGTTTAAGTGAAGGAAATTGTTAATTCTACTTTGAGATTCTATAGAATTGTGAACAACGTGAAATCCAATAAAGAAATGGCTGGCCAAGTTGTGGCAGACATCGAATTACACTGACACAGTACTCTGACCTTGTGCCCAAACTCCCTATAATTGACGAATGGAAGAATAACCAAACACCAAATCTTAATGTTCTGTCCACAGACTTTTGACCATGCAGCATAGAAGTACTGCTCGTACAAAAGGTAATTTGGTATTCCCCAGAAGAGAAAGCTCAGCCATGATGGAACACCAAGTCCAATAATAAATCATTTTCCAATAAACTCCTGTTGTCGATGGCACCTCTATATTTCATCGTCAAAAAAGAAATGAGTCCGTGCATTACGTTCATTATAAAAATGCATATTTCCGATAATTCCAAGGCTTTCGCACTTAGACCCCGTGCCAACCGTGCAGAATAATTATGATGGTCGATCCGGCTCTCCCCTGCAGCAAAGCATTCTGTCAATACTCATCTCAACCTTGGAGAGTTACAAACAGAGAAGGCTCATCATTAGCATATATGCGCTCCACTGCCTGATTCACTGTGCCTGGTATTGCTGAATAGGTTCTCTGTCAGTGCGCGTTTGATCGTGACCATGATGATCATTTATTACGGCCACCAGATCCTTCATGGTGATGGATGCAGCACTGCTTGTATTTTAATTCATCATTCTGCTAGGTGTCTGCTGCTATATATTAACAACAAGCAGAGTGAGACAGAGAGAGGATTAAAGGAGGAAACTTTCGAAAGCGGAGTTTAACACTGTAGGCACTATACAAACACAGTCAACAGTCAAGGCCTCGTGAAATGAATTCCGTTAATGAAAAACGGATGAATTTTCTGTGGTTAGCATTGTCGCCTCACAGCTCTGAGATCCCCGGTTCAATCCCTGGCCGCCGCCTGTGTAGAGTTTGCATGTTCTCCCCATGTCTGTGCGAGTTTCCTCTGGGTACTCCGGTTTTCTCCCACATTCCAAAGACATGTGTGTTAGTGTTTCTAAGTTGGTGTTTCTAATGTGCCCTTAGTGTGTTAATGTGTGTGTGTGCCCTATGATGAACTGGCGCCCTGTCTAGGTTGGTCCTGCCTTGTGCTCTGTGCAGCCGGCTAGGCACCGGCATTCCGGCGACCCTGACAAGGATAAGCTGATAAGACAATGAATGAATGAATAAATTATTTACTATATCTGACAATTACAGTGGTACCTCGGTTGTCATCATTAATTCTTTCCAGAAGCCTTGACGAGAACCGAAAATGACGAGTACTGAGCAATTTTTTTTCCCATAAGGAATAGTGTAAATTGAATGAATCCGTTCCAGACCACCAGAAAATCCACACTGTATAAGACATCATATGCATTAATGGAGCTGTATTTATGACAGGGCTACATTCTGACAAATCCATCGTACGATAAATGTAACATGAACCGATGAGTTTAATATAGTCTATACTGTATCATAGCTGAGCCCATTACACATTAATACTTACATTAACCTACAGTTGGCCAAACTCAATAACACAAAACTTAATTTATAATAACATTTTGAAAATCTCCTGTATTTTAGTGAGTAATGGATTTAAAGTGAAAAGTATAAGCAAAACACTTACTCTACTGGTGAACAAAGCTGCTACTGCTAACTGCAGCCTGAAAGCCAAGAGTTCCTGATTTAGTTTTTGTTTGTATGTCATTACTAACCATTTTTGGACCCATGGAGACATATTTACACTAAGAATACAGTACTGCAGATATAAAAATAAAGAAAAACACAAGAAACACAGCAGAGATTTTCACGGAGTGAGAGACATTGTGAATTGGACTTGCTGAATCACTATGTACTGAATCATGAATCGAGTTTGGGCTGAAACAAGTCGCACGGCTCGACTCATACAAGTTTAAACAAGGGCACCGAGTACCGAGCAAACCATGAGACCCGAGACAGTTTTTTTTCTGTGAAGGCCAACTAGATAAGTACTAGATAAGTTCAGTGCTCTACGTGTCTTATGGCTTATTCACACCGAGTACGATTATTTCGCATGAAAAAAACAAATGTTACGATTTTTAACGTAGTGGGTCATTCACACCAAGTGCGCTACGTTTTATGTCTAAAAACTCCTTGTCTGCTTTTGCTTTCTTTAATTTTCCTTTAACTTGTCAGATTTCACCATGTCTTTCTCATGTCGTCATCAAAAGCAAAGACATGAGAAAATATTAGTGCAGGCAGCTATAGTTTGTGTTTTTTGTGGGCAAGAACAGACTAAAATGCACTTAGAGAAACAAGAAACACACAATCACTGAGATTCTCACCATCATTCTCCTCCTTTCAGCTATATTCTGCTAAATATTTTCTTCAATATCCATGTTTTTATGGTCAGCTTGTTAAATATGCTCTTGTGCTTTGCTACTAGCAGGATGAGCTGCTCTGGTTGACAACCGAGCTCTGATTGGTCAGCCTGATTTTAACACATCCGAACATCACTAGTCGAACATCACTAGTCGAACATCACTAGTCGAACATCACATCGTCTAGTACGGACTCGGTGTGAAGGACAGCATTAACATACACGTGTTCTTTTTCAAAACAAGACGTGTGGGTTTTTTTCATCCTTGAAAATCAGACTCGGTGTGAAAAGACCTTCATGATGAAAAAAGAAGAAAGATTTTCCTCGTGGCCTCCAATTATGTAATGTTAAACCAATGAAATGTGTCATTCTTTGTCTCAAGAAACTTGAATTATGAGTGAGATTACGTTTTATAATGTGATGTATGCTCTGAAGCAGTGTAGTTCTTTGAGGTTATTATTGAGGTATTATTGTTTGTGAAACAATAATAACTGGTTATATAAGTCATTTCAGGTGGTGTTTTTTCATTTACCAGGTGAATTTGCACCACACAGGTAAAAAAAAAAATCAGCAAACTCTGCAAATCTGCAGCTCAATCGTAATGTTGTGTTTAGATTGTGGAATTTTCTGCAGTCTTATTATCTCAAGACACTGATTTCCATAAAGTCTCAGGCAAATTCCATGACAGACTGTGTGTTCTCCGTGAATGATTTTACGATGAAGATCTTCTAACAACAGAATATCTGCGAATATAGGAAATTACTATGTGATGCTTGCAGAAACTGGGAAACAGTAAATAGTTTCACGCTGTCATAGCTCAATGTGTCTAAAGCGTCTCAGCAAAGACTAAAGTGCTTCTGCCTTTAAATCCCACTTTTTGTTTGCCTTTTGAAACTTCTCCTTACATTCTCCCCCGAGTATTGCATCATCCACTGTGATCCTCCTATTGGAGGGTTTAGTCGAGCCTGATAGCAGCAGTCACACTCTGAGATTTTAATCCAAATTTTCTGACAGGGCCACAGCTTTGTTGTCAGTTGTCGTTGGTTTCAATGGCACTAAACTAGCCGTGCATGTCACATTATACATTCGGAGAATGCCGATCTTAACTCGCGACCAGTGAATTCTTTTACACTGGGAAAGTCTTGTCTCCGACTGCAAAATCAGGCCGGAAAAACAATGTCATCCAGCTTTAGTAACTCTGGATAAGTGTTACAAGTGTACGTTATTGTTTATTTGTTCAAATCAACATACAGTACTGGGCAAAAGTCTTAGGCCAACTTTAGATTAGATATATCATTGTTTTAGCAATGGTGTAATGACCGTATATAATTACTTCTCAGTCTCTTTAGTAGAATATTAGAAAATGTAGTATTGAAAAGAAAAAAGAAAAAAAAACAGCTGTCATGACATACACTCACTGATCACTTTATTAGGTAGACCTCCTTGTTTCTATATCCACTGGCCAATTTATCTGTAGTCCAGTAGTCCTGTAGTTTCTCTACATACTTTGTTAGTCAACTTTATGATCCACCACCCAAATAGTACCTGATCTGTGGTACCTGACCATTAGACAACAAAATAAGGGACTAACAAAGTATGTAGAGAAACAGGTGGACTACAGTCTGTAATCGTAGAACTACAAAGCACATCTATAAGGTAAGTGGAACTGTAGAAACAAGGGGGTGTACCTAATAAAATGATCAATGAGTGTATAAGGGTGTACAAAACATGTCACACTGCAGGGGGAAAGGTTAATTAGCAAGTGGCCCAATGCTTGTTTCATTGCAGCTACAGGATTCATTGCAGCCTAATGCTATGGCAAATTATAGTCTACCCAAGCTTAGCTAGGCAGTTGACAAGTAATCCCACTGTTTTTGTCATAAAACTTTACATATTAAAAGCAAGGCTTGAATGTAGGTAGTTAAAAACAGAAAACATTTACTATCGCTTTCATCAAAATCGATTTTTCATTGAAAGCTTTATCAGGTTTCCCAGTAACAAAATCACATACCTAGCTAATGTTATATAATATTGTAAGAAACTGCCAATCCCAATATGGTTGGCTCAGTGGATAGCACTGCTGCCTCACAGCAAGAAGGTCCAGGGTTCAAATCCCAGGGTGGAGCAGCCTTGGTCTTTTCTGTATGGAGTCTTAATGTCCTTCCCGTGTCTGCATGTAAGGTCAATTTATTGCACCTAATTACATGGAGTGTAAATACATGACTAGTCCTGTAACCTTGCGTTTGTCGCTTACTGTCACTGAAATGGCCACCGATGCTGATAGGGACGTTAAATAAATCAAATAAACGAACAAACAAACCAATATGGCCAAAGCAAGTCAATCTGTTCCACAGATTCAGTGCCAAGGCTTTGACAAAGTTTGTCTCACTGTCCGTTGTCACACAGTTCTGTTTATCTCCTCAAGATCCCATGAGAGCAGGGATTCCCATTTACCCCTTCCAATGTGTTCACCCATATGGTCTTTAGGGAAATAGCTTTTCTGTGGGCAAGCACCACACAGCTTCCAGTTGCAATTAATGTAGGGCACTTTCAGGTATAAAGGGCAACACATAGTGCTCTACTGATGCCAGTTTAGCTGCTAATTTAAAACTGCATTTTTCATACATTTCCAGCAAGGTTTTTATGAGGTAGATTTTCTTGCTGAAATGTTGAATACCTTGAATCTAAATTCGTAACCACATCGTTGGAGCATTCTTTCTATATCATTCTTCACATTTTGGATTATGTTATAAGTAATCGCTTCAGTGACTTCACTCCATGGCGGTAAAGATACACCGCCATGCCAAAACATGACGATGTGCATCGTGGAATTTATTATCCCATCTCATGCAATTGCATTTTTTAAACACCAGAGGGAATCATACATCATGCAGGCAGATGCATAGCTCCGTTCTCAGCTTGATTTACTTTGATTATCAATTTAAGATTATTTAAATTTTGGTGTTACAATAGCACATTTTGTTGCAGTAGCATTATTTAAAAGTCATCATTTCTTTAAACTGCAGGGGACTAAATAGTATTTTTGTTTAATTTTTTTACGCAAGAACACATTATTTTGAATTGTTTTATTCAGAAATGAAAAAAGGAATGTTTTCACTCAATTATTTAAGATATGGTGAAGCTACAATATGGTGAAGCTACATTTGGTTTACAATATTAAACCTCTGTTTCTACCCACCATACCCGGGCCACACCATGGGACAGTAATTCTCTCCCTCGTCCAGTTGGCTGAGGACAAAGTGCTGACAAGGAATTTTCTGCTTAGACTCAAGACTCAAGTGACTGTGTATCGGACTACATAATCCTGATATACATATTTTACATGATTTTATTTGAACTATCACTATAAGACTTATTTGTTTAGCTAAATTAGCTTCGTTCTTACATTTATCATCTACACCACCCATGGAGGTTGGGTCCCTTTTTGAGGCTTCGTCCTCCCAATGTTTCTTCCTCATAATGCTCAGGGAGTTTTTCCTTTCCACTGTCGCCCTAGGCTTGCTCAATTTGGGATTGGCCATAGATAATACAAGATAATCAAAAATTATAAAGTTGCTTTGAGACAATGCTTCATTGTAAAAAGTGCTATGTAAATAAATCTTACTTGAAATAAAGTCTGACTTCTAGTTCATTTCTTTTTATTGCATAGAACTACAGTTTTTTTTTTTTTTTTTTAAAGCTTATACAAGAAAATGGCATTATTTTGCATTGCTTACACAAAGAATGTATTGTATCAAATGTAAAACTGATATTTGTGAGAGAATCAAATTGTGAAATCAGTATCGTGAACCGAATCGAATCATGAGCACAGTGTATAGTTACTCCCCTACTCATCATTCATGGTTATGGTCCATTAACACAATATCACAATCATATTGTCTGTATTATATCATCATCGATATTATATCGCCCGCCACTAGCACAGTGGCAACACGCAGCAAAACATTACACATGTCTAGTTACATCTACAGTAACTCAGAGATTTGCTTCTCTTCAAACAATCACTAAAATATCAAACATATGTCTACATCATGCGCTCTTGCAATTCTACTGACATGAAGCATTGTAAAGCGTCTTTCCAGAATTCTGTGAGGGCAGACATTCCCAATTTTCTTAGCTGCCACTGCACCGCCTGGAGTCTCAGTAATTGATGTGTCAGTTCTGTGGCTTTTAATATCATCGCAACCTGGATCTGAAAGATGTTTGACTGTGGGAAACAAAAAGCAAATGGCACACATTTAGGCCCATGGCTCCAGCAGCCCTGATTATGCCTGATCAAAGGATTAGACACGGACAGCACTGCGGATCTAACGTGGTCATGGGAAGAGAAGAATTTTTAATGGGCATCGGTAATAATATACACTAAAGGTTCTTGCAGTTCTTTTCAAAAGATGACTGTATTCGTGTCAAATGCGTATTTTTGTCACAAAAACTAGTTTGGTCATTAATGTGAGAATTTGCTTTAATTGGTTTCAGCCACTTTGTTGTGTAGCATTACAGTGCTGCTCATCACAAA
This sequence comes from Ancistrus triradiatus, assembly GCA_025084515.1. Classification (NCBI taxonomy): domain Eukaryota; kingdom Metazoa; phylum Chordata; class Actinopteri; order Siluriformes; family Loricariidae; genus Ancistrus; species Ancistrus triradiatus. Next base: position 100,625 of record JAJAGP010000622.1, read on the forward strand.
ATGTGCGTACGCTATATTGTACAACAGTTAGTTCTGACCTTACAATCTGATTGGCTGAGAACATTACAAAGACAATGGTATCACTCCACTGATATGTTGCCAAATAACAACAAGCTGTACGCACACAAACAAATGACATATACAGATAACTCAATAACCCTAATAATTAACTATATACTATCGTTTCATTCTTAATTAATTTTAGTTTTAGACATTTTTTCCTTTCATCCTCACTTATGTACACTTTTCTGCATTTGAAACTAATGTCACTTGGTAGTGTTATATGCCTTTTGTACCATACTGTGTTAGAACAGGGTAGGGAATTGTTACCATTGTGCAGCAATAACTCATTTGTTATGGACCTATTTTTTGGAAGAAGGTATTGTCAGTATTAAAGCATTTGCAGTATGAAATTCAGGGCTTCTTTGACCTCTTTTTCTTCTTTATATGGTTGTAAAAAACTTGCAGATAACTAGTGAATAACATCATGGCTGTGATTATCTATGGCACTCGCCTTTGGCTTGTGCCTGCAACCAAATCTCAGCTGTGATGTTATTCACAGTAGCACTCCCTCTGGTGTTCTATTCCATAAATGTGTCACATTCAATTTGCCCATTTTCCTAATGGCTTATCCCATATGTCAATTACTATATGCTTTACCCATTCTTACCAACCAGAAGCTTAGCACCCCAAAATGTGTAAAGGCAAAATAATAAGACACAATTCTGCTCTCCAATTGAAATTTTCAAAAACAGTTAAGCTTCTACCCACTGGGCTTAAGCCCCACTGGTGCCATAGCCATATATGGCTTGGAATTCAAGGAAGTGTAGTAAAGCTTATTAACAAGGGCAAAATAGTGAGGTTAGCAACTACCAGGGATGTACCGTTGCCTGATGATGTACAAAAAAGCAAACTGATAAGAGGTGGCAGCTGGCTTTGTGTCTCAGATAAAGCACGTTGGCATGATGACCCCTACCCTACCCTTGGGTGAAGACGATGAGCTAATTAACAACTAACATACAGTACTGTGAGAAAGTTTTAGGACACCATTAGATGTGTTGTTTTAGCAATGGTATGATGACCACATATAACATGTTGTCAACAATTGGACCCACAAACTTGGATTCGTCACTCCATAATACTCATAATACTTTTCCACCATCTTCCTTCCAATTTTTGTGAGCTTTAGCTACTCTTCCAAAAAGACAATTCCTGATCAAGCTTCTTTGGACACTATAAGGGTGAACTTGGCATTCTCATGAAGCAGCCAGATGCTGCTCAAGTGTAAGGGAAGATCATGCTAAATACTTGCCGCTGTAGCCTATAGAAAGTGTTTTTTTTTTTTAGATTTTTCAGTTTTTTAATACTGCATACAAATGTCCTGTATTCCCTAGTTGTATTCCAATAAAGAGACTGAGAAATTAATTATATATGGTCATCATACCATTGCTAAAACTAATCTAGTCTAATCTAATGATGGCCCAAGTCTTTAGCACAGTACTGTTTGTTCAGAACTTGTTAAAGCAATAAGGTTTGAACTTCTGTTACTAGAAACCTGCGGCTAGTAAAACTGCTGCTGATGACACCACTGTTGCAGGGCGACGATGAAGTGAGACAGCATGAAGTCCAGAGCTAAGGCATCAATCTCTCCCTCTTAACGTCAGCAAGACAAATGATTATTGTGGAATTCAGAATGACCCCAGTGGCTCCCATCCCTCTGCACACTAGTGGTACAACAGTGGAAAGAGTGCTTTATGTTCCTCAGAGTGCACATCACTGATAACTTATCATGCTCCCTGAGGACCATCTCTTTAGTTAAGTAGGTACAACGATGCTTCGACTTTTAAACAAGACTGAAGAAAGCTGGTGTGTGCAAACCCATCCAAAGCCGCTTCTACTTGACTGACATAGAAAACACCTTAATCTATGGTATCATTGTCCGGTATGGGAACTGTGCCAGATCTGAATAAAAAGAGCACTGCAGTGTGTATTGAAGGCTGCCATTTATTGTTCTTCAAAACAATAAACAGCTTCTACACAGAATAGTCTATAGACAAGTTCTGTTTACCTGTGGAAGAAGGCAATAGCAGGTTGCAGCCTCCACATTCAGATTTAAATATGACTATAAATACGTGATAGTGCAATAATATCTGATGTTCCAACCGCACAAAACTTGTAATACACGGCATGCGCTAACAGATGAACCATCTCGCCACAGGCATCCTCGTAGATGAAGTGCATTAACTTACAAGAGGAACTCAAAAGTCTGTAAGTGGTAATATCACTAAAGTGGATTGAACTAGAATCTCTAAACATGTTAGCCTGAAGGAGTAAGTGGGGGCAAGCAAGGCGGCTTCATTTATTTTCCCACTATTCCAGAAATCCACCTTCTATTCCCACGGTAGTTGGCTCAGCGCCTCCGAAAGTGCTGCTTAATGAAAATGAAAATTGCACACCTCTGTCCATATTGATTCCACCCACCTTTAAATCTGGGGAGGTCACTATCTGGGCTGTGTAACTTATTCTGTGATACACAACCTATTACTCTAATTAATTCTACTTAGGGCACACAGCTGAGTTCTATCCAAGGATAAACACCTGTGGGGTGGCCCCCACCCCGACCGCATTTTATTTTTCCTCAATACACACACCGCTGAGCAGCAAAGGCGTTCTGATTCCATCCTTTCTGCATAATAACATCATATTAGCACGCCGTCTCCAATCTTAACAGACACATCGGAAGATAATTATGGCTCCCCCAAAGCTATTTTTGTTGAGCGAAACAGAAGAGGCTGCATGTCAGCCCTCATCTGCTTGTTCATCTAACTCCAGCCAACCTTCTTTGGTCTGAATTGCCAACTTCCTTTTGCAATGTTGTGTCGACTTGATTTGGGGCTCTGCAAATTAGTCGACCAGGTGATTCATCATGCCAGTTCAGGTTTGAGCCTGGTTTCTCCATTCTGCTTCTGCGGGGTATCATCGGTGAAACCGCCGCCTTTGACCAGCCATTGAGTTGCCTGGACTTCATTTCCACTTAATATGATTATTCTCTCTGTCAATCACACTCAAATATACTGAACTTTCAATTATTATGCCCGATGCTTGGTTACACTACAGACAAGAGACTCGCAGCTTTGATAACAGCCTGCATGCTAAACAAGTCAGAAATTAATTCGTAATTTACACTCCGCTTTCATTTTTCTTTCCATTGGGCCAGCGTGAAATGTCACAAGCTGGGATGGCGTATACAGGCAGGCCACCCTTTGCGTCCTAATTAAACAAGGCTTTGAAACTGTTATTTCCCTCAATCTCAACGTGCATGAGGATAAAAGTTGGTAACAAGCTGCTCAAAGGTCAATTAGAGTGAATAGAAAAGCTAAGTATGCAAGCCAAAGTCCAACTATCAAAAGCGACAGAGGCTTTGATGGCGTTCCTCAAGGACATGTGTATATAAAATGTCATACAACGTGAAAACTGACTGAGCTACTTAAGCTTATTTGCATGGCTGTGATGGCGAAGCTTTCAACCTGTTGCCAAAGAACAATGGACCATCTCTAAAATGGCAATAGCCCATCACTGTGGAGGTGAAAAATGTCCTTTAGTGCCGTAACCGGTCCCCAACAACCTCAGTCATGCACACGAGAGAGCTGGTTAGTCTTCTGTGCTAATCTGAGAACCTCAAACAAACCCTGTGTCCAGATTAATCTTTCAGCAAATATGATGTGCTACATATTTTTTGCAGCTACAAGCACATTCATTCAGATTCATTCAGATAACGGAAGTCGTTTAGCCATTATTTCCTATGGGGAATGCCCTACCTGGTTCCTGTATATTTTAAATCTCAAGCATAACATAGTAGTGGAGGGGACTTTCTAACTGGTCCTCCTGCTTGTTTGTTATCTGTAGAATGGACATGGCTTCATCTGTCTAACAGGACTCATTCATCACGTGTACCACCGCAAGCATGCCCATTCTCTTCTGTCTCACAGCTGGTTCTTAAAACAAGAACAGTATAAACGAACCAGCTGTTACCTGTGCATAATTAACCACTGTATAAAATTAAAGTAGAGGGTGTTGGTAGAGATAAGAAGCCATTTAGAATGCCATTTACCTCCAGTTCCCCATTTGCCATTTGTTACAGTGGGATAGAAGGGGAGTTAAGGGATTAAAACACCCCATACATTACCACAGGAATTCAGATGACAGGAGATCAGATAGCAGGGTTTGGTTGTACTATATCAACAGTAGACCCCAAAATACACAAAACAGGAATCAGATTTAAACAATATGATTTTTCTTTAGTCAGAAACCAAAACACTCAATCTATGAAAGCAAAGTATCGTGTTTTCGCCCACTTATCCTAGGACTAGGATCTGGAGCCTAACCTGGAAATCACATGGTGCAGGCAGAGCTACAACTTGGACAGGACACCAGTATAATAACAGTGTTCTGTAATAGAAGATACAGTCATGAAAATCGAATTATGTGCTTAATGAACACCAAGCACAAACACAGTGAAGTCAGCACCTTTGAAAAAAGTTTGTATTGGCACTTAGAATATATTTATACATTCATTTATACTCACTGACAAAAATAACCCACCAAGAAAGAGTGTTAGAATCGAATGAAACTTTAGATGTGTGAATATAATGTAATATGTAAGGAATTACAATATTAGAGCAAAAGGATAAGTTTATTGGGGAAAACCGACAATTGAAAAGAGGCTCTAGTCCCCTTTTAGGCTGCCTCTAGCCTGGATACAAGATGAGATACGGTTGGGCATGGAGGCAAACAGGTTCCGTATGTTATCCTGTGACACATTTGCCCACAGTTGTTGCAGATGGGCCTCTAGATCCTGCACACTGCTAGGGTGCCAAAGCTGGTGTCCCAGCTGGTCCCATAAATGCTCGACTGCCAATAAAACGGGCAGGTCAAGAAGTGTTGCACTCTGGTGGAGACATTCCTGGGAAACCCTTGTTATGTGTGAGTGAGCATCATCCTGCTGAAAAATGCCAGCTGGAAGCACTTCCACGAGAGGCAATTCGTGGCCACAGGATGTCCTGCACATATCGCTGAGTTGTTAGTATCCCTCGTATCCCTACTAGGGGTGACCGACTGTCATATGCGATGGCTCCCCAGGTCATCACACCAGAAGGTGGGGCATGATTGAAGTGCTCACCATGAGGCCTCCATACATGAACCCGATCATCATCGGACCCCAAACAAAACCTCTTTACTGGCGGTCTGTCTGGGCCATCCAGAGCCTGTTCGCTGTGTGTGCATACCCACATGGTACGACTGCTCCCATCGCCTGTTAACAGCTAGGTCAGAACAACCTAGATGGCGGACATTTGTCAAAACTTTCAGTCCAGAATGCTTCTCTCAGTCCAATGATGCACCCCTCAATGTCTGTCAACTGGGCAAAATGTCTTCGAGTGCATAATAGAGGCATATCTAGCAGTCAATGATCTCTCACCAAGCGGTACACTACCCAAAAGTACACTCAGAGAGCGTGTTTTATAGGGTAGAAAGGCAACCACTTTTCCATTTAAAATGTATGTCCCAGTCCCCACACTATTCGACTTCCACGTTGCTAGTACAGCCCGGGGTATGGAACAGGACCTGCTGTTTCTAGCAGTTGGGTCTTATCACCATGCCACAGGCACTGTTTCTATCCTTTGACCATACAGACTGGTTTAACTAAAGTGAAGGGTGACGCCAACCATAGAAAAGCATCTTCCAGAATGTCCATGCAATAGCTGACTGATGTCAGTCTAGTATAAAACCTAGATTCTACTTTCACCTTAAAGTCCCGGTCACCCAGCACAACTCCTTACACACACAGAGAATTACAATATCCTGTTGTCTATACTAAAGTGGATCAGAATGGCTAAAAATGGAGAGGTGTATCATACACAAAAGACTGGTCTGAACCTCACCAAGCACTTAAGGCTGACAGTCACACACACAGGAGGCATGCCCGCTAAATGAAGTATCACTGAGTGTGAGCCCCTTAAACATCTTGAACTAGTGCAATAAATAGAATCAGGAGCTGCAGGTGAAACTCTCCTTAAACGTAAAAAAAATACTAAAACTATGTGTTGCAAAGGAATTATTCTTAGAAAAACACATTTAGACAAGATATTTAACCAACATCTCCATGTCTAGATGCTCTGTAGACACAAAACAAAAACCTGACTTACTGGTAAAGCCAATACTTTCAAAAGAAGCAAGTTAGAATGCCTCGATTTATTTGCATCATTGAGTGCGTTTACATGCACTTAACAATTCGATCGTAGTCGGATTTCTGCCATTATATTATTATTCAAGTGGTCATGTATACAGCATACACCGATTAATCCGAAAATCTGATAAAGAAAGCTGGATTTAATCTCAGTAATCAGCTACCTAACTATAATCTGTGTTCTCAGTCCCCCACAGTTGCCAGGTTTATAAAGATTATTTCTAAAGACTTGCTTTATTTGGCTTGCTTTATTTGGCCTCTTTTTCCGTTGACTTTAGTGTTTTTTCTTGTTGGATCTGGCAACCCCAGAATTAAAGGCAGCAAAACAGCTATCGAACACTTTAGGGAGACTTTGAAATGCAGTATATACACAAGAAAATGAATCATTTAAGTATTTAATATGAAAGTTTGAAGTTTACATATTTCAGTGAGATTATTGGCTGGTTGCAAAGTAGAAATCTGAACACTGCCTGAGTCATGTAAACCCGGAGGTTCCCCATTATCTGATTACTGGAGTGTATGTATGCTCGTTGATCAGATTACTGACAAAATGTGATTTTCATGTAGTTATCAGACTATTAAGTGTATGTAAACGCACTTATTGTTGGAAATAATACATGACTGTAACACACAGGTGTGAGGGACAAACTTTAAGGGTTAATAGTAGCCAAACATGTCCAAGTGTATCATCATAAACATTATTTTATCTAGCAAATGTCACCACTCACACAACAATTGATAGCTGGCAGTGAGGCATTCATTGGGTGGCGGCCAGGACACAGGAAGCAGCAAACTGCTCATGAACAACTCATGAGTACAAACAAGATCAATTCAGTACTGAAGTGCCAATTTGCGTCATTATGTTCTCAGAGATTTATTTATTAGTGGCATACCACCAGGATACACTTAAAACCACCCAATTAATCTAGGTACACAGCCATTCTCTTATAATAATTTGAATCTATCATGCTTGAATAACATTGTGGACTTTTGTGATTTTGATTTTTTTTTTTAAAGGAAATGTGTTTCTTAACAATGAATAATTTGACCAAAAACCTTACCTATCCAAAACATTTAGCCATTTCTACTTTATTATTATTGACTTTGTAATTCTACAATTACAGACTGTAGTCCATCAGTTTTCCTAGGTACTTTGGTAACACCCTTTACTCTGATCTCTAATGGACAAGACCCCCACAAGACCACTACAGATCAGGTACTATCTGGGTGTTGAATCAATCTCAGCACTGGAGTGAAACTGATGTGGTGCTGGTACAAGTGGATCAGGCAGTGCTGCTGGAGTTTTGAACACTGTGTTCACTCACTGGGCACTCTATCAGACACATCTACCATATTGCTCCATTTTGTAGATGTAAAGTCAGAGACAGTAGCTCATCTGTTGATGCATACTTTGACTTAGTCATCCTTTAAACCTTACAGGATTCTGGTGGCTGGACATTTTTGGTCGTTTTACTATTTTCAGTCACTGAGGTGGTTTAAAACTTCAGCAGCACTGCTGTGGCTGATTCACTCATATCAGTGCATCACACACTGATACACCACCACCACATCAGTGTCACTGCAGTGCTAAGAATCTGATCTGTGGTGGTTCTGTGGTGGTCCTGTGGGGGTCCTGACCATTAGAGAATAGAGTAAAGGGGACTAACAAAGTATGTAGAGAAACAGATGGACTACAGTCTGTAATTGTAGAACTACAAAGTGCTTATATATGGTAAGTGGACCTGATAAAATGGACAAAGAGTGAGTAATTGGTGAGTGTAAATTACCCATCCCCAACCTCGCCCTACCATCTAATTATTCTATTTTCCACTATTCTGTGGTACTACGTTGAACGTCTGATTAAAGAGTGGCAGTTGAAGAGGCAAACATAATAGATTCAATAATAAGATTCTTTTTGTACCACCAAGCATAACAGATTTTATGATGTCTGTACATATAGGAGAGTAAATGTACGTAAGGCTTAATTCTGGCTCAATACAAGGCATGTGCTCAACCACTGCACCACTGGGTGATTAAAGTGTCAGCCAGATCGGACACACCAGTAAGGAGAATCTGGAGGGCTGTTTTTTCCAAGATGGCGTCCACACAGAATGAGCATCTAAAATGGCATCTACAAACAACAAGACACCTAAAATGGCATACCTGCCTCAACATATGAAATAAAGTAAGCTAACAAACCTAGGCTAAGTCTCCCAAACTCAAATAACGATTGGTTTTCTGTTTGTTTATATTCCTTAAACTCTCGTTCGCAACTTCAAACTAAATAATCATTCCATGTAGCTTTCTTCTCTCAGTAATCAATGTCAGCCTTTCAGCCTTTAGTCAGTCGTATTATCACTCCGTTTCAGAGAGCATTCCTTCTTTATAGTTTGCTTGCTTTTCTAACTTGCCCATTTTGAACTCAATCTTGCCTGTCTTTATATCAGAACTCCCTACTTCTTTATATCTTTCTTCCTTTTAAACTTGTTTGGTTTCATATCAGGACACTGTTATTTTATAATGTTATAATTATTATTTCTAAATGCTTTTCCATTCATTTCTTTATTTCTTTTCTGCAGCAAACACGAATAAAAGACAAACAATTACGGTTACTGTCTGTGGCAATTCCTATTGCAGTGTAAGCACCATGGCATTGAGCCATCCTTTGGATCAGCTTTAAATACTTTCGAAACAGCTTGATTGTAATTTGGGCTTGATTACTGCCCGTCTGCTCAGACTATGCTTTATCTGAAGCTCAAACTGGATGTAAGCACACCATTGTGTGCCGGCTGCCCTCTAGAGGCCGGAGCATGAGCACTGAGTGTGCTTCTTGTGAGGCTCTAACTGAGCACCGGCACACCAGCTGCCCCTGCGGCTGGAGCATTCACAGATTTTTACACCCACATTCTTTAAGAAACCATATTGCTGATTTGTACCGGTGAAGGCAACTTTTGCCCAAGGCTCTCTTTTTTTTTAAAAAGTGCATCATTTCTGTTTAACCTAGAGCCTGGTAGGCAAACACAAATAAATCACTCTCTTTTAGCCTCCCTGAGGTCCCTCTGGATTCTACTTACAAGTGTTTTGAGAATTTACACAGTTGCTTAACACCAGTGGAATGGAGCAGTTTTTTTCCCCACCTACGTTATGGCGGGAAATGTTCCTCCAGGCTAAACAAGCTATTTTGACATGGACCTAGCTGGTATTACAAACAGCTTTTTAGGCTGCTTAACACTAAGTGAGATCAGCATTGATTGCAGCAGTGACCGATCAGATACAAGCCAGCATGAAGACGCTGGAGAAAATGACACAAACCAGTTGAGTAATCAAAAGAACACAGAGAAAGATAAGTGTCAAAAAGGGTGGGTATTGCGATACGCATCACGATATATGGGTCACGACACGATGTTATTACGATACATTGTATATTGCGATATACAGTTCACTGAAAAGGTCAAATCAGCTCAAGTTACGGTGTACTATCCGAGTCGTCTTAATACATCACATCGATAATTCAGTCGACAAATTGAGTCAAAACACTCAAAAATGTTTTTTCCTTTGTTGTATTTATGTAGTATATCGTGAAAACAAATATCGCAATATATTGCTGTATCTATTATTTAACACAGCCCTAGTCAAGTGTCATACACAACTGGCGCTTTCACACTAAGTAGTTCTGGGGACTGATATGGGAGGAACTACACCCCAACTGCTGCTACTGTTTTTGTTCCAGGGAGTTTTTGGTTTGCATTTGCACCGCCACTAGGAATGCTGTGTGACACTGAAGTGACGTAAGCTGCACAAAAATCGCACGTAGGCTCAGTAAAGCCTGGACTGCATTTCTGTCGATTCATTTGTCTGTGTATTTTTTCCATTTGTTGTGCGAAGATCTATGTTTATATGGCTACTGGTGTACAAACAAATGTAAAAATGATGGTTGCCCTCAAAACAGGTGCTTGCATCTGGCCAATCACTATGCACTTGTGTCACTACGTCTGGACCAATTGGCATACTCCTATGTCTTAACCAATCACTTCATGTTTAATCACTCAGGGTTCCTATGTGCTGAGAAAAGTAGGAAAAGTGCAGTAGGAACTAAAAAAGTTCCTATACATGGCGTTCTAAAAATCGTCCCCAGGTCCTGCAATGAGAATACGATGTTCGAAGAGCTATGAAAATGTTCCTCCAGTGAGAAAGTGCCTAATAATGAGTGGCCAGTGAGTGAGCAAAGCCACTTGTCTTGTCAGGCGTAGCCCAAATTGAGTCACCCTTTTAGCTCTGCCTAATATCACGTCATGTGTTGTTCAACCCACCCCAAAGTCACTGGGCATGGGATCCTACCCCCAAGCATTTGTTGTTATGCTCAAACAAACAAAAAAGTCTACATGCAACTGTGTTCTGTTAGCTGACAGAGGTGACCAGTGCCACCCCAATCACCCTTAGGGTCTCAACTCAATATGTTTGGACTCCAAACAAATGTAAGCCAAGTGGACAAACTGGAGAGAGCTCAATATTAAATACAGCATGTCCTTGTTGGGTTGAAGGTTCTATTTAGAGAACTTGCTCAGTGTTTGGGTAATGCAACAGTTTAATCCACTGCAATCAAGATGAAGCAATATGGTAGATGTGTATAATAGAGTGCACAGTAAGAACACAGCGTTTAAAACTCCAGCAGCACTGCTGTGTCTGATAAACTCATACCAACACAACACACACTAACACATCACCACCATCACATCAGTATGACTGATGGGCTGCGAATGATCCACTACCCAAATAGGACCTGATCTCTGGTGATCCTGACCATTATAGAACAGAGTAAAGGGGAGTAACAAAGTACAGTGGTACTTGAAAGTTTGTGAGCTCTTTACAATGTTCTATATTTCTGCATAAATATGATCTAAAACATCATCAGATTTTCACACCAATCCTAAAAGTAGATAAAGAGAACCCAGTTAAACAAACGAGACAAAAATATTTGCTCATTTATTTATTGAGGAAAATTATCCATATTACATACTAGGGAGTGGCAAAAGTATGTGAACCTCTAGGATTAGCAGTTCATTTGAAGGTGAAATTAGAGTCAGGTGTTTTCAAGGAAATTCAAGACCATTGTTACCCTCCCCCAGAGTGTTTGACCAACAAAGATCACTCCAAGAGCAAGGCGTGTAATAGTCGACGAGGTCACAAAGGACCCCAAGGAAACGTCTAGGCAACTGAAGGCCTCTCTCACATTGGCTAATGTTAATGTTCATGAGTCCACCATCAGAACAACACTGAACAACAATGGTGTGAATGGGAGTGTTGCAAGGAGAAAGCCACTGCTCTCCAAAAAGAACATTGCTGCTCATCTGCAGTTTGTTAAAGATCACGTGGACAAGCCAGAAGGCTATTGGAAGAATGTTTTGTGGATGGATGAGACCAAAATAGAACTTTTTGGTTTAAAAGAAAAGCATTATCTTTGGAGAAAGGAAAACACTGCATTCCAGCATAAGAACCTCATCCCATCTGCGAAACATGGCGGTGGTAGTATCATGGTTTGGGCCTGTTTTGCTCCATCTGGACCAGGACAGCTTGCCATCTTTGATTAACAATGAATTCTGAATTATATCAGAGTATTATAAAGGAAAAAGTGTTAAGTTGAGAACTTACATGCCTTCTTAATGTGTTTGCAACCATCAGCTTTGTTGTGCAGAAGTATGGTTGAAACACAGAATCCAAAATATAAAACTTATTCTGGTGTGTTTAACACCTTTTTGTTTACTACATGATTCCATGTGTTCCCTCATAGCTTTGATTACTTCAATATTCAACATAGAAAACATTAAACAATAAGGAAAACACTGAGTGAGAAATTGTGTCCAAACTTTTGACTAGTACTGTATGGACAATGAGTGTAGGAACAAGGAGGCATACCTAATAAAGTTCACTGGTGAGTGTACATCATGAACTCTAATAAAATAAATAAAAGAACCCTACGGAGATAGACATATGAAACACCTTGTGGAATAGTCAAGGGTCAGTAATAAGAATGAAGCCTCATGAAGTCTCATGTAGCACGATCTCTACGTTCTGGGTTACCTAAGCCCTGTCTTGTTGCTATCCGATGAGGCCATACTACAGCACAGCGGCACTGTGTCAGTGTGGATGTGAGCTTTAGTAAACCCTTCTATCCTGAGACAAAGCATTAGCAAGGCAGCCAGCCAGCCTGTCACAAAGAGAAAGTGTTACTCGGCGGCACAGCTCTCTTCAGCGCCATTTAAATTCATCTGCAGCCGTCAGGCAAATGTGCACGCTCGCGCGCATGCATGCACGCGGCGCACGGGCCAATTTTGATAAGTACAATTAAGGAGAAGCGTGAGTGTTTTGTGCAACTATCACAACAAATCAGCGAGAAAGACGTGGGAGGATTTGTTTGGCTCCACAGCTGGCTGTCATCAGCCTGTGATTATGAAGAATGTCACTCCCACCGCTCGCCTGTAATCACCGCTTCGGCGCAGGAAGCCTCTCTTAAGCCCAAACTCACTGACAACTAGTCAGCATAAAATGGCCCACGGTCACATGACTCGGAAGGAGCCAAGGTTGCCCCGGCAACAGGACTATGACAAATTAGCCAGACGGAGCCAAGGATTTGGTGCGCGAAGTTGTCCTGCGACTTCGGGTTCGCTTTCTGGATGTCTTTGAGATGACTCAGATATTAATCAGTGGTGGATATTATACAGACGGCTCCAGAATGATCGGCACCCTGGGAAAAACTGAGTAACCATAGATATTGAAATATCTATGGTTAACGAGCTTACTCTCAGTACTGCAAATATGACAGAAATCGAACATTTAATTAAAGTGCATTTAACACACCAAGAACCAGTGTCAATTAATTACACCCTACAAACTGTGGCACAGTGTCACTGAAGCAGCTTCCCATTTACTGTACATCAAGTTAATCTGAAACACTTAAGCAGCCATCCACGACTTTCTAATTCACTAAGGTGTAGATGTGAAGTCAAGACCAAATTCCTTTAGTCACTAAACAACATGCAGGACAAATACAATAAATATAATAAAATACATGTGGAGAAATAACTACATGCCTTTTAAGATCAAAATCAGAGGTTAGAGTGGAATTCAGTAGTTCAGACAACTAGAGGTGCAACAAACCTGTATAAGGGAGACAGCCAATCAGGAGTACAAATCCCTGGGTGGTAATGTGCATTGAAAGAACTTGCGCTAATTATAGATGCCTAAAAAAATACTGTTACAACTGATAAATTAAAAATAATTGGGCAGTTTAAGCCCTACATTTGGTGGCATAATTATGCATAGCTTGTTTTTAAATACAACTACAGTAAGTAAATATTTCTCAACAATATTTGGTTTGATTTAGTTTAGTTCTTCATTGAAGTATTTCTTATATTTTAACTGTACTAAAAGCTCATTAAAATATGTTCTTGTAAAGCTAATGTAGCAGTCTGAAACCATCTTGATTCTCAAATAAAATTGTTAGACGAGATCATGCCATTCTCATTGTACTTAGGAAAAGTACGCGCATATAGTGTGCCATCTACAGGCTATTCTTGGTAATACTATTTGAACATACTACACTGTAGCCTATATACAGTGGGGCAAAAAAGTATTTAGTTAGCCATTGATTTTGCAAGTTCTCCTACTTAGAAAGATGAGAGAGGTCTGTAATTTTCATCATAGGTACACTTCAACTATGAGAGACAAAATGAGAAAAAAAAAATCTAGGAAATCACATTGTAAAATTTTTAAAGAATTTAATTTAAATCATGGTGGAAAATATGTATTTGGTCACCCACAAACAAGCAAGATTTCTGGCTCTTACAGACCTGTAACTTCTTCTTTAAAAAGCTCTTCTGTCTGGTTACCTGTATTTATGCACCTGCTTGACCTCGTTATCTGTAAAAAAGACACCTGTCCATGGCCTCAAACAGTCAGACTCCAAACTCAACCATGGCCAAGACCAAAAAGATGTCAAAGGACACCAGGAAGAAACTTGTAGACCTGCAGCAGGCTGGGAAGAGTGAATCTATAATAGGCAAGCAGATTGGTGTGAATAAATCAACTGTGGGAGCAATTGTAAGACATACAAGACCATGGATAATCTCCCTCGATCTGGGGCTCCATGCAAGATCTCATCCCGTGGAGTCAAAATGATCATGAGAACAGTCAGCAAAAATCCCAGAACTACATGATGGGACCTGATGAATGACCTGCAGAGAGCTGGGACCAAAGTAACAAAAGCTACCATCAGTAACACATTACGCCGAGAGGGACTCAGATCCTGCAGTGCTGGGCGTGTCCGCCTGCTTAATCCAGTACATGTCCAGGCCCGTCTGAAGTTTGCCAGAGAGCATATGGATGTTCCAGAAGAGGATTGGGAAAATATCATGTGGTCAGATGAAACTAAAATATAACTTTTTGGTAAAAACTCAACTCGCCGTGTTTTTAGGAAGAAGAATTCTGAGTTGCGCCATACCTACTGTGAAGGATGGGGGTGAAAACCTCATGCTTTGGGGCTATTTTTCTGCAGAGGGTACAGGATGACTGATCCGTGTTAAGGGAAGAATGAACGGGGCCATGTATCGTCAGATTTTAAGCCAAAACCTCCTTCCATCAGTGAGAGCATTGAAGATGGAACGTGGCTGGGTCTTCCAGCATGACAATGATCCCAAACACACCGCTCGGGCAATGAAGGAGTGGCCCCGTAAAAAGTATTTCAAGGTCCTGGAGTGGCCTGGCCAGTCTCCAGACCTCAGCCCTATAGAAAATGTGTGGAGGGAGTTGAAAGTCCGTGTTGCCCCAAAACATCACTGCTCTAGGGGAGAGCTGCATGGAGGAATGGGCCAAAACACCAGCTGTGTGCAAACCTGGTGAAGACTTACAGGAAATGTTTGACCTCTGTCAAGGTTACAAAGTATTGAGTTGAACCAAATTTATTGACCAAATACTTATTTTCCACCATAATTTACAATTAAATTCTTAAAAAATTCTACACTGTGATTTCCTGGATTTTTTTTTTCTCATTTTGTCTCTTATAGTTGAAGTGTACCTATTATGAACATTACAGACCTCTCTCATCTTCCTAAGTAGGAGAACTTGCACAATCAGTGGCTGACTAAATAGTTTTTTCCCCCCATTGTGTGTGTGTGTGTGTGTATGTGTGTGTATGTGTGTGTATATATATATATATATATATATATATATATATATATATATATATATATATATATATATATATATATCACATACATACATTTCATACGTACTTTTGGTAGCACCTTTGGCGTCCCCATTCAGAAACTGCATTGTTTATTTTCCCCCCTAATTTGAAATGTAACTTGCACCCTTACAGCCAATGTATTTCGTCTCCTTGCACAGAGAGGAGAGAGAATCACTGTAGATTAGTAGAAGATAGTATTCTTTGGTTGACACCAATTTTCCAAGCCTGCAATTATACACCACTTTGACGCTATCAAGCAATTTGGAAGGTGTGCCAGAAGAAAGCCTTTTCTTTCATCTAAGACACATGGAAGTGATGGAACTGGAAGTTTGGTTGGAACCAAACTTCCAGGCAAAACAAAAAGATTTAGGTGACAAACACCCAAGGTTTTAATTACAACATCCCAACAGAGTAGACCTGCACATACACACATCCTTACAAAAAGAATAATAATGATTTAATATGTGTAATAAATACAACCTACAGTAGACTAATCTTTTTGAGGGAAAACATCTTTTTAAGTAATTTTATATCCAGATTTTTTTTCCATTGAATTTGTTATTTTCATTTTATTCAAATTGTATTTTGACAAACTCAAAGAGCACCTCAGAGCAGACAAAGCCTCGTGTACCCCTGTGATTTTGGTGCCCCAAACCCCAGGTTAGGAACCATAATTGTAAGGCTCTATATAAATTCAACTTGGACTGGATCTTCTAGCAGGAAAATGATCCAGCATTTTAGAGGGCAAAAATGAGGTTCCACTGTTTTCAACAGATTTTCTGAAGGCAGATCCTGTTATTCACCAGGGTCTTGTGTTACCACATTTTATGTGGACAGCAGTAAAAACAAGAACCCCACAAGCATACACCTGCTCTGAACTAAGTGCCATTCTTCTGTTGAATGGTTTGTTAAACATGAGTGCGATGTTTCTACTCTGTTACAGATAAACTAATGTTCCCTCGTTTTGGCCACTTTCCCCATCCTCATTTCTGTCGATGGCCATCTGGAGTGGTTTCATGAAACGTGAAGCTATTGTTAAGTACTTAACCAACTTACAGCAGTGCTTGAAAATTTGTGAACCCTCCAGAAATTTCACACAAGTCCGAAAGTAGATCAAGAGAATCCAGTTATACAAATGAGACAAGCATATTGTACTTGGCCATTTATTTATTGAAAAAAATGATCAAATATTACATATCTGGGAGTGAATCTTTATGATTAGCAGTTAATTTGAAGTTGAAAGTATAATCAGATGTTTTTGTCAATGACTTGATAATCAGGTGTGAGTGAGGACCCTGTTAGATTCAAAGAACAGTGTCTGATCTTCATAATATGGTTGTGGATGTGTATCATGAACAAATAGACATTGCTGAGATGTCAGTAAAATGAGTTGTTGATGCTCATCAGACTGGGAAAGGTCACGAAACAATCTCTAAACAGTTCTCCAATCTACAGTCAGATTGTGTACAAACAAAGACAACTCCATTAGGATCACTCCATCACAAAGAAACCCAGCATAATTTCTAAACAACTAAAGCCCTCTCGTACATTGGCTAATGTTAACCTCTTGAGACCTCCTTACCCTCCTCAGAAGTCTGATTTTTTATGTATAAAAAAACATTTATTTATTTAAAAAAAAAAGTACGGACTGAGTTAAGTAGAATGAAGTATGAGGTCTAGCAAACCCAAAACATCATGTCCTCATGTGGGGACTCGAGGTCTCAGGAAGTTAATGTTCATGAGTCCACCATCAGAAGGACACTGAACAACAATGAGGTGCATGGCAGGGCTGCTAAGAGAAAGGCATTGTTCTCCAGTTTTCTAAAGATCATATGGACAAGCCAGAAGACTACTTAAAATGTTTTGCTGATGGATGAGACCAAAATAAATGTCTGAGGTTTAACTGTGTTATGTTTGGTGAAAGAGAAAAACTGCATTATCAAGGGATAATACTGCATTAAAACTATATTACCAAGGGACAATTATTACATTATCCCTTCTGTGAATCATGGTGGTGGTAGTATCATGATTTGTTTACTACATCTGGGCCAGGATGGCTTGCCTAAATTAATGTAGCAATGTATTCTGAATTATACCAATTCTAAAAGAAAATATCAGGACATCTGTGTGTGTCTGAATCTTAAAAGATATGGGTCATGAGGCAAGACAATGACCCTACACACAATCATTTTACAAAAAGAATGATTAAAGCAAATGCTTTGGAATATCAAAATCATGCCAAGTGCTCGGCTGAATCCATTACAAATATTCCTGAAGTGAGCAGTTCCTGTCAGTAAACCCACCAATATCCCAGAGCTGAAGCTGTTCTGTACGGAGGAATGGGCTAAAATATCTCTAAGCCGATGTGACTGATCAGAGGTTGCTGGAGACGTTTAGTTGCAGATATTGCTGCAGAAGGGGGTCACACCAGATACTGAAAGCAAAGGTTCACATACTGGGGTTCTCTTTGTCTACTTTTAGGGCTTGTGTGAAAATCTGATGATGTTTTAGGTCATATTCATGCAGAAAATTCTAAAATGTTCACAAACTTTCAAGCACCACTGTAAATGTCACTACAGATGGTAGATACAGTGGTACCTCGCTTCTTGACCACCACGGAACTCCTCAAATTTGGTTCTCGATGCATTTTGACTAGAAAAAAATTGTCATGGTTCTCGTAGTTTGCTCAGTACCCAGCGCACTTGCTTAAACTTGTATAGATCGAGTGACTCGTTTCAGCTGAAACTCGATTCACGATTCAGTACATCGTGATTCAGATTCACTATAGCCCTTTCTCAGAGAACATCACATTTGTTTCTTGTGTTTTTCTTTATTTTTACATCTACAGTCCTGAATTCTTAGTGCCAGTAAGTCTCCTGGTGATTACAGCCAACCGAAAGGAACTCAAGGGTCCTCCAGATCACTTTCAGGTTAAGCACTTAGTGCCATGAGTAACTTTCCACTTTCAATTCATTACTCACTAAATTACATGAGATTTTCTACACTTTATTATAACGTAAGGTTTGCGTTAATGATAGTTGGCCATTTGTAGGTTAATGTAAGTGGTTTAAACAATAAGATACAGTATAGACTATATTAAACTCATTGGTTCATGATGCATTTAACTTATGATGGACTTGTCAGAACATGTACACATCATAAATTAGGGAGCACTTGTACAACTCCATTAATGCATATAATGTCTTATACAGTGCGGATTTTCTGGGGTCTGGAATTGATTAATTCAATTTACATGGTTCCTTATGGGGAAAATTTGCTTGGTACTCATTGTTTACAGTTCTCGACAAGCCTTCTGGAACAAATTAATGGCGAGAAAACGAGGTACCACTATATATGGGATGAGACTCAAATATATCTACAAATAAACAAGAGTCAGTTACAGAATAAAACATAATCTGTTTTTACATATCTAGTACTGCTAACTTTATTCAGAGCCTGACTCATACCACTGACAACTGTTTTCTGGCAGCTCTCAAATGGTAATGGTTATTTGTGGCAGCATGCGTCATGACAGCTTACATCACATGCTAATTGTCGAGAACTATGGTACTATGCTTTTTGCTACAAGTGCTGTGCTGCCATATGCTAATTATTTCATGTCACATTCTCTGTCACAGGCTAGTATTACAGCTATAAATACTATACTTACTCATGATAATCACCGGTAACCCTTTTACTATGTTTAATGTCCCACACGTTCACACTGCCACAACACAGTACTATGGCTATAAGTGCTACACTGCCACATGCTAACCATTCCTTCTTATACTATATGACTTTGTGCTATAGTCATTTATTTATTGAGGAAAATGATCCAATATTACATATTAGTGAGTGGCAAAAGTACGTGAACCACTAGGATTAGCAGTTAATTTGAAGGTGAAATTAGAGTCAGGTGTTTTCAATCCGTGGGATGACAATCAGGTGTGAGAGGGCACCCTGTTTTATTTTAAAGAACAGGGATCTATCAAAGTCTGCTCTTCACAACACGTTTGTGGATGTGTATCATGGCAACGAACAAATGAGATTTCTGAGGACCTGGAAAAGGTTACAAGACCATCCCTAAAGAGTTTGGACTCCACCAATCCACAGTCAGATTGTGTACAAATGGAGGAAATTCAAGACCATTGCTACCCTCCCCAGGAGTGGTCGACCACAAAGATCACTCCAAGAGCAAGGCGGGTAATAGTTTGGCGAGGTCACAAAGGACGCCAGGGTAACTTCTAAGCAACTGAAGGCCTCGCTCACATTGGCTAATGTTTAATGTTTCATGAGTCCCACCATCAGAAGAACACTGAACAACAATGGTGTGCATGGCAGGGTTGCAAGGAGAAAGCCACTGCTCTCCAAAAAACAAACATTGCTGCTCGTCTGCAGTTTGCTAAAGATCATGTGGACAAGCCATACGGCTATTGGAAGAATGTTTTGTGGATGAATGAGACCAAAATAGAACTTTTTGGTTTAAAAGAAAAGCGTTATGATTGGAGAAAGGAAACACTGCATTCCAGCATAAGAACCTTATCCCATCTGTGAATCATGCTGGTGGTAGTATCATGGTTTGGGCCTGTTTTGCTGCATCTGATCCAGGACAGCTTACCATCATTAATGGAACAATGAATTCTGAACAATATCAGATAATTCTAAAGGAAAATGTCAGGACATCTGTCCATGAACTGAATCTCAAGAGAAAGTGGGTCATGCAGCAAGACAACGACCCTAAGCACACAAGTCGTTCTACCAAAGAATGATTAAAGAAGAATAAAGTTAATTTTTGGAATGGCCAAAGTCAAAGTCCTGACCTTAATCCAATCGAAATGTTGTGAAAGGACCTGAAGCGAGAAGTTAATGTGAGGAAACCCACCAACATCCCAGAGCTGAAGCTGTTCTATATGGAGAAATGGGCTAAAATTCCTCCAAGCCGGTGTGCAGGACTGATCAACAGTTACAGGAAACGTTTAGTTGCAGTTATTGCTGCACAGGGGGGTCACACCAGATACTGAAAGCAAAGGTTCACATACTTTTGTCACTCACCAATATGTAATATTGGATCATTTACAAGTACAATAATTTTGCCTCATTTGTTTAACTGCCTTGCTGTCCTTAAAGTCCATAGAGAATTGATTTACCAACTTTATTGAAAACTTGGCTGTGTTGTGCAGAACTTTGGCCTCAACTCCATCAGACACCTTGAAAATGCACTTGAAGGCCAGAGTGGGCCAGGAATTATTATCTACTGTCAGAAGTAGATAACATATATATATATATATATATATTTGTACAGAACATATATCCCTCTTGCCATGAACGTTATGAGTTATCAACAACGTTATGAGTTGGCCGGGTAGCTCAATACATGGATGGAAAAAGGAAAGAAAAAAAAACTGTAGAGAGCTTTTAATAAACAGCGAGGGCTAGAAGTGAAGCTCCAGCATTATCGCTTATGGTGCATGCAACGTCGAGGTATGGACCTCTGAATGGACCTCTTTATTGTCCTTCCAGCCATTTTATCACAGACCAGGTCTGCAAAAATTCCATTTTCTTCCTACACATACTAATAGTTTCATCTATCCATTTTCTAATTCTGTCTATAACAAAACAATATATTTTGACACATACTGTGTACAACTATCCCACTGTTTTCTGGGGTCTGTCAGGCTGCAGTTCAGTATTTTCAGTATGCCTCTGTATTATCCACCTTATACACGTATATGTTATAGAATCTATAGTAATATTATAATATCTATAGTTGTAACAATTTTGCATATTGCTGTTCCTACAATAGTAAAAAAAAAAATCTAAAACATTTTTGCAGCCCTCCTCGTACTACACACACTGTACACTCAGTGTGTGTCCTTGTGGTTCCACACACGTGTTAGCATGACCTAAACAGTAACTGTCTGATTTGAAATAGTCCCTGGGTTTCTGATAGGTACTAAACTTGGTGATTTAGTTCTTAATATCTCTGATGTTTTGTTTTTGTCAGCACTGCGACATAAAGATCAAACCTAGTTCCACACAGCTGACAGTCATATGCAACTAGGTAACCAACAGGTTTGCATCTATTAACCCAGATCAAGACTTAAAGTAAACACAAAGGCCGGTTTCAAATGGTGCCCCAAGAGTACATCCACACTGGAGTAAAAACCTCTTTGAGGGCCCATTATAGCAGTACAGGTTTAGTATAGTCCTAATAGCCCTACAGGTTTAATTTTTGCTCCAGGAAAACTACATACACCAGATATTTCATATATATGTTATAAAAGTACTTAAATCCTCACTGATGTATTTTGGTCTGGCTGAATATACACTATATAGATAAAAGTTTGTGGACATCCATCAGCTCCATAAAACACCTTGAAAATGCACTAGAAGACCAAAAGTGGGCTAGGACGTATTGTCTAACATCAGAAGCTGACCTCGTAGTCATGTTCCAAAATGTAGTGGAAAGCCTTTTTAGAATAACAAAGGTCGTTGTTTCATACTAATACCCATGTTTTTGGATGTAATTCTTTAGGTGTCCACAATTTATTTTCTATGTAGTGTACACATATTAAATACATAGTACTCCCCTCAATGGTAATGTAAATGTACTGTAACCCCTGCAAGTATGCAGTTATGTTGAAGTGCGGTCTCACAAAAGGTTGAGGATGTGAAAATGTGCATTTGCTTAAGAATAGGGAAATGACAGAACCTAATGGCTTTCCTAAATCTGTATTACAAAGGATGGACCTTAAATAATGTAACACATGTAATCCTAAAATGGCATTGTTACCAGCATGTTCATTTTGAATGCAGATTGCAGGAGCATTCTGACCCCATGTGCCTTCCGTTTTCCACATCCCAGATGCTGCATCATCCTGTAAACACCGCTGCAAGACTGAAAGCTAAACTCGTCAACTCTACATTCACAAGCGCAAGTCTGTTTATTATAGCCTAGAGTGTCAAGATGTCCTGAACCACCGTTGCCAATGCCAAAACAATGAGAGCTAATGTGCAGGGTCTGAACTGTGCCCACTGAATTACAAGCCTCGTTGCTCTCTGGCGTTGCACTCCCATTGAGCCACCACTGATAGAAAGCTGCACGCATTTATGTCTGTGCCCTTCCGCTCAGCCTCGGGGTTTATACACACACAGAATATATGTTTGTACATTCTCTCTCTGAGACCTATGAGTTATGATCTGGCTGTTTCTCCTACTTCCTGTCACTGTTTAACCACTGCAGCATAGGTGGTGTCTAAAGGTACAATCTAAAGTATCTTTAAAAAATAAAATAAAAAAGTGTATTTGTATTTTATTTTTATTTTATTTTATTTTATAACAAAAACATTAGACGGACTACAATATTAAGAATTCTTCAAATAGCACCAATATTTAATAATATAATAGGTAGGGTTTTTTCAAGAATGTCATATTTGTAGGGTCTGGTATAGTTTTTTCTTTTAAAGATTTGTAAAGTGTGTTCCTTTCCTTTAATACATTGTAGAAAAGTACTTCCAGATACATTTTGATAATAACTGTACTGAGAGTAAATCCTGTATTTACAGCTTTCAGGATTATTTTGCTGTTCACGTCATCTGTGGATGACACGGTGTATAAATACCTGACTATCTAATTCTGTGTGCATTTTCATGCCTCTTGAGTTTTTGTTTTCCAAGTTATTACTGAAGACTCAAATGACAAAGAAAACCATGACAAAAACATCTGGGAATCTGCCGTACTGTGCAAAAGTCTTGGGCCACCATTAGATTAGATATGCCATTGTTTTAGCAATGGTATAATGAGCAATTAGAATGATTCTCAGTCTCTTTATTAGAACACAACCAGAAAATGTGTATGCAGTATTCAGTATTTCAAAACTGAAAAATCAGAAACAGCTTCTATAGGCTACAGTGGCAATTAGTGTGACCTCCCCTTACACTTGGGCAATAGCAGCATCTGGCAGCTTCATTAGGATGCCAAGTTGACCCTTCTACAGTCTGGAGAAACTTGATCAGGAATGGTATTTTTGGAAGGGTAGCAGCCAAGAATCCACTTTTATGGAAGGGGAACAGGATGAAAAGGTGAAGATATGCTAAAGCTCACAGAGACTGGAATCCAAGTTTGAAATCTTTGGGTCCAATTGTCAACAATAGGTTATGTATGTATTTTATACCATGGCTAAAACAATAACTAATGGTGGCCTAAGATTTTTGCACAGTACTATATGTTTCTGTACTGTACACAGTTCTGAGAATGTTTCAGGATTAAATAAAATCTAAAATACTCTACATGGCATTTGCTGTACTCACCTTACTCAACTTGACATTAGTTTTACTCTCGCTCCATTATCCACTTAACCAATCATTTTTATATCTGCAAAAAGAGACTGTACCTTTTCTTTCATTTCTGTGATTTGAAATATTAAGACATAACCCTCACCAGATCCTAAAATCCAGGTCCTAATATTCATTATAGTCTCCAGTCTTTCCAGGAATGAGCTACCCATAAAATTTAAACCATTATCAGACTCATGATCAGAGAAATCTGTAATTTCCCTTGAGATGAATACATAAAACTTCATCCATCCACCCATCCGCCATCTAAAAGCTCCAGTTACGGATCTGCAGGACTCATCTTAAGGGCTTATGTTAAAAGCTCCACTAAAAGGACCAAAAATCTACATGGGTCTGGCTTCTTTGTTACCATAATACACTACAATAGATTAGGTCTACAAAGCGGTTTCTGAGGAAAGCCTATTGATATTTCTGAAACAGTGACCTTTTAAACAGATACAAAACAAAATCACCATAAACACCTCACACTTTATCAGCTATCTGACAAGGGTATGAAGGACAGGATGATGTTCAACTGACCGATCAAGTTTTCTTGTCCTGACCATACATTAGAAAACTCTGAAAAGACACACACACGCACAGTGGTGCTTGAAAGTTTGTGAACCCTTTAGAATTTTCTATATTTCTGCATACATATGACCTAAGACATCATCAGATTTTCACACAAGTCCTAAAAGTAGTAAAAGAGAACCCAGTTAAACAAATGAGAGAAAAATATTATCCTTGGTCATTTATTTATTGAGGAAAATGATCCAATATTACATACTAGTGAGTGGCAAAAGTATGTGAACTATCAGTGTGTCAAGAGTGGGAGAAGAGGGTTGCATTGACAATCCAACACAATGGGCAGCACTTTGAACACATTTTATAAGTGGTCAAAAACTTGTAAATAACACATGAAAGAATAAAGTTCCGTTAAAACCAAGCACACCATTGTTTTTCTTGTGAAATTCTCAATAAGTCTGATGTGTTAAATGGCCCTCTTCCCATTGGAAATAATAAAGTTGGATCCAAAATGGATGACTTCAAAATGGCCGCCACCTTGAACACCCATCTTGGAAAGTTTTTCCCCTCCCATATACTAATGTGCCACAAACAGGAAGTTGATTGATATCACCAACCATTCACATTTTATTCAGGTGTATCCATATAAATGGCCCACCCTGTACAGTATATACAGTATATACATTATATATATATGTATATATATATATATATATATATATATATATATATATATATATACATATATATATATGCGAGCCAACGCTTACAACTGATGATAATATTAAACATGGTTGATTTTCATTGATTTTATCGGGAATATTAAGACTACAAAAAGTCGGATTCAAGACTGCTATCCTGACCACCTTATATCTAATGAATGAAATGACGCGAAAGTGACAACTCTAGCAAGACTCATGATTTTATCTGCAAAATGTGTCTGCGACTGCAAAATCGCTTGAAAATCATTTGGCCAGCATTAGTGAAACAAAATCACAAAACTGAATATATGTCCTTTTACTGCTGGTATCCAATAAAAATCCATAAATGCCTGTTGAAATCAGAGTATGCTTGTATTTGAAGTGTGTCTAAACAGACTCAGTGGTAGCCAATAGTAACAAAATAACACTGCTAATCAATCATTTGCTGTGGATAGCTAATGCAGCACCCATGTACAGCTCACAGTAACTGCACAACCAATATATTGCACTGAATTACTGTTATTATTATTGTTTTGCATGCTCAACACTGTTTCCCTTCAGGATTAGTCATGAAAAAGGCCAGCCCTGCGTTTTTTTGCTTCTTGTTGCCTCTGTTATAAGACAGTAGAAGGGGTTTTAGCGTTTTAGCATAAAAATAATAAAGCTATCAACCCAACTGAAATACTGTACACCATTTGCAACTGGACTGTCAAAACATTTAGTTCAATATCGGCTTGTTCAGCGCTGAAGAGCATTTGAAGAGTTTTTTGGTAAAAAAATGCTGGTTGGCCACTTTATTAGAGACACTATAATGAACTGCAGCAACTCGTGGCATAGATTCCACTAGGGTTTGAAATCGTTCTTCAGGAATAATGGCCAAATCCCGACACACAGCTTCTCACAGTTGGCACAAATTAGATGGAGGTGGTTTTAGAATGCTGACCCTGCTATCTAGCACCATGCCTCATTTTAAGTTCTAATCCAATTCTAATGTTGATTCACAATGAAACTGGTTCACAGAAATCTTGATGCTCGTGGTCTTGTGTAATTTCCTTACAGTGAAGCTCCAACCGTGAAAGGGCAGGTGTCTCTAATAATGTGGCCATTAACGTACATTTAAGCACTTTTTTATTACGTTTTTATTTTATTTTATGACTCTGGCATTACTATGATTATGTATTATGTATGTGAAGCATTCCCAACCAATTCTTTAACAAAAACATAATGGATCTTTCAATGTGTCTTAAAAGAAACCCTTCATTTATATCAAGGTCGATTTATTGTTAATGAAAAAAAAAGCAATTTCTATAAAGTAACGCACGCACGCACACACACATTCATCTACCCACTCACAAACTGTAGCCTGTTCTGTGCATGAAACTGGCTGTGGCACTGTGACCGCTCCTCCGTTTACTTGCACACTCACCACCAACATAAATTATATATTTAAACAACTGAGCTACATGTGTTTGTTGTTGTTTTTTTGTATGGGTTTTTAACATTTCCTGCATTTTATTGCTGTCAGTAGAATTTCAAATAGGAATGAAAATAAAGCTGTGCTCCTGAACAGTTGCTCTGGTTATATGTACCTGTTTAAATATGAGCCAAAAATCGCTAGACAGGTTAGGAAATGCCATGCAAGGATCTCATTAGGATAAAAGTTGCCAGATATAAAGTCAATATTTGGTGCTTCAATTCCATCAGAATGTTTTTGACTGTGGTGAGGGATATCCATTACTGCGTCAACCCATTGGCTTCTGAATCATGTTTAGGTAGGTAAGTGAAACGTGTCCAATTGACATCTGTGTGACCATGGGTTTTCCCAGGAGCACTCCAGAGTATCTCACTCAATCCAGTAGCTTGTCTTGTTCCAACAGTGCATTCTGGTGCCAAAAAAATCCAAACCTACATGGCCCTGTGTGAAAAAGTGATTGCCCCCCTCTTGTTAAAACATAACTTAACTATTGTTTATCACACCTGAGTTCACTGTCTCTAGCCACACCCAGGCCTGATTATTGCCACACCTGTTCTCAATCAGAACATCACTTAAATAGGACCTGCCTGACAAAGATCCTTAAAAGCTACACATCATGCCGAGATCCAAAGAAATTCAAGAACAACTGAGAAAGAAAGTAATTGAAATCTATCAGTCTGGAAAGGGTTAAAAAGCCATTTCTAAAGCTTTCGGACTCCAGCGAACCACAGTGAGAGCCATTATCCACAAATGGCGAAGACATAGAACAGTGGTGAACCTTCCCAGCAGTCGCCGGCCGACCAAAATTACTCCATGAGCGCAGCAACAACTCATCCAGGAGATCACAAAAGACCCCACAACAACATCCAAAGAACTGCAGGCCTCACATGCCTCAGGTAAGGTCAGTGTTCATGCCTCCACCATAAGAAAGAGACTGGGCAAAAATGGTCTGCAGGGCAGAGTTCCAAGACGAAAACCAGTGCTGAGCAAAAAGAACATTAAAGCTCGTTTCAATTTTTATAGAACACATCTTTATGATCCCCAAATTTTTTTTGTAAACATTCTGTGGACTGACGAGACAAAAGTTGAATTCTCTGGAAGGTGTGTGTCCCATTACATCTGGCGTAAAAGTAACACAGCATTTCAGAAAACGAACATATATATAATCATGTATTTAGTAAAATAACAAACAATACATAGCTTAAAATTATTATTATATTATAGTCTTACTCAAACTGAGGCAATGTAACTTAAGGCAAATGACGTTGATGATTTATTATTAAAGGTGAAACCAGTATAATGACATTTCAATCGGCCATCAAACAAAAACTAAACTAATACTATTCTAACTAAGTAAAGGTGAGTGGACAAAAATGCACACTTGCAGTCTTAAAGTCAGACTATTGATTGTTTGGATACTAAACGAGCAGTAAATGTATTTCCCTGTTAGCCAACCGGAGTGCAGATTTTATATAGGCATGGAGAGAAAGGACTCTGTTTGAATGGATAGTTAATATTCAATAACGATAGAGAAAGAGTTCTGTTTATAATTAACACTGCCTCTGACAGACTTATTGGACTCAACTGGTCTCCACAACAATTTCCAAGTCCACCTTACCCTGAGACCGAGACGATGCTGAGTCCAAAAGAAGTCAAGACCAAGATGGAGACTGCTCGTTTATGGTCTCGAGACCATTCTTGAGTGCTACAACACTACTAGTGCCATCACTTTTTCAGGAAAACCGGCTGATGATCCAGTTCTGACACTCACATGTCCACTGTAGGCACTTTCGGCTACAGCCCACACACATTCCTTTAATAACCAACAATGATTTGTGTCACAGTAGCACTTTTGTCAGTTTGGACCAGGCATTATAGGCATCGCTCTCCTTGGCATTAATAAGCATTGGGCAGTCATCTGGCCATAATGATTTGGCCCTTGTCAAAGTCGCTTAGGTCTTTACATCTGCCAGTTTCTCTCACATCTAACACGCTGACTATGAGAACTAAGTGACTATGAGATCATGTTCACCACTTTTCACTCGCAGTCTAATTTATCCAGTTATAACAAGAAAAACAATGTTATTCGATCTGCGAGTGGTCTTAAATGTTGTGGTCCATCAGTGTATGTGTTCATAAGAACTTTATGTAATGCACTCTGTAATGCAAAATTGTTAAATCTTGTGGTAAATAAAGAACTCAAAGTATTTACATTGCATTATGAATATAGATTAAAACTTACTTGTAGTCAAACCTTGTCAAATTCTACTCTGGGGTGAGACTAATATGGGCAGGAAAATGACCAGTACTTTCTTATATATTTATCTATATATATTTACCTATAAGAACAACAAACGGGGTGGGGGGTTCTGCAGGGAGAGAGAAAGAGACAGACAGACAGATTGTGGATGAGCTCCTGCTGTGGATCACTGAATGCTGCAGAGAGAGATCTTTTTAAATATTCAACTCAAATTTTATTTATTAATGTATTTATTTATTTTTACCCTGGCAAATCCAGGCTATGGGGAATTGTACAATTGAATGGGATCCATCTTTGGTTTTGGTGTGTGTCATTTTTTGGGAAAGCCTTAACTGCGGTCTGTCTTGCTTTTCGTATTCTAAGAATTTTTTCTTCCTCTTCATTCCAAGAACACAGCCTAATGCTTAAAATACTACAAATTTCCCACAACACTTAAACCAAAATTAATTAAGTCATTATATATGATATCATGATGTTAATTTCAGTGCAAATTAGTTTCCTTGCATCTAATTATTCAGCAATCAATTTATAGCAGCTCATTGGCTCATTGTGAATTAAGCCTAAATGTTTAAATTATAAAAAGGCTGCTTCTTGATCACACTAACTGGTGTAAATGTATATAAAATATTAACAAGATGACATTTTGGATGAATGCATTGGAAGGCAAAAATGAACCATTTAAAACAACCAACAATCAATGAAGACTTAAAGAAAAAAAAAAGAAATAAATACATAAATAAAAAACAAGCAGAATAATCATTGTGATCTTGATTAAAATATAATTACCTGCACAACCTTACATCAATTATTGAAAGTTATTCACCTATGCCATAATATTATGCAAATAAGCTATTCCTCCGACTCACTGCTGTTACTCCCAATTAATCTTATTTAACGTTGCATTCAGTGTGAGTTTACGAAACAGATGATAAAATGATTGCTCCCACACACCACCACGCATGGTGACGACGCCAGCACGGGACTGTAAACTGGAAATCTGTTGTTTTCCCCCTCAGTAGCTCCCTCCCATTTTGTTTTACAGTCACATAGTCTATGGGAGTAAGTTCAGGCAGAATGATGACACTGGAGGGCACTTGGTCATTTCTGTGTAAAAAGCTTCTCGGGAACAATGGCTGAAGGTCAGTGGCCGACTCGTGTTGGTTTTTATTTTCTCATTCTCTCTCTCTCGTTCCCCACTGGGTTTGAGCTGAAAATTCATGCTTGAAGAGCCATACAGAGCTCAAGTGGTGGGTGATTCAGGTCAGTAAAGCAAAGGGACACCATATGAATGCTCCACAATCTTTCACCAGCAACAATGCTTAGAGACTGACTGCTCAATACAAAGCCCAATCCACACGCTGGACTTATTTAGCATCCATTCATTTTAATGACAAGGTCTTAAAAATGATCATTTATAAAAAGAAATAAAAATCTACCTTACCGGCCGTGTGCTCGCTCACACATTAGGACCAGAGATTGTTTTAAATTGGATGATGTGTTCCGAGACTTTGTGTAAGTTACTTTCCGCTACTTATTTGTAACAAGCTGTATATGTTGTCTGTATGTGCCTGTCCTATTGTACGTAGTACTCCTTTGTTTGTCCCCGCACTTCCTGTATATTCTCTCTTACCTATAATTATATCAACTGGTTCACATTCACTCGTTGAGTCAGTTTCGTCTGGCTGATCCGCCGTGTTGTTCGTAATACAGGCTATTAATGCAGATTTAGCTGTCAAACAAAAACAAAAGTATCAGGTCCCTCATACCATCCTCTTAAGTGTTACGGCTTTCTCCTGCACAGAGTTAGAACAGTACATTACTGTAGTTTCTGTAATTTTTGTCAATTTCCATAAATTGAAAATGCACTGAGATTAGGGATGCTGTGTAGATGGTGGCGTTCCACTCGTATTTTCTGCGGCATTTCTGATGCATTTACGTAGGATTTGAACACAGTTTCTTTGTGAAAATACCCTTTATATTTACATTACAGTAGCATAAAATGATAATGTGGCTATGGTAAAGTCCAAACCATGTCCATTTCGGTCAATTACCTGTTTCACAGGACGTAATGTGGTTATTAAACGTTTCACAATGGTCTGGTTTGCGATACTTTGACTTTACAATGGGAATCCGATAATACATAAATACATATTCTGCAGAAACCACACTACAAACTTAATTTTTTTTTCCCCAGGCAAGCAATACACAGTTTAATACTCCCATGCACTCTCCTGTGCTAAATGAGGAAATCAGCACTGTATGACGTAGGGATTCGCGTAGCAGGAGTGATGATCACGACAATAATCGTTCTTGTTTTTCATGTTTTCTGTACTTTATTATATAATAAGCTTAATGTTAATGATTTTACCCAACTGTAATGCATTTTAAGCATGTTTAAGGTAGGCTATGATTCTATATACAGTATACATTAAACTCCTTGATTTATCAGGGACTACCTGTATATTTATGTGTATTTAGAACAAAAGTTCTAAACCTACTGAAACCTATTCAGAGTTTAATTTAAGGATTACATTGGGTACCTTGGCTAAGTCCCTCTTTAGGACATTATGACTTCAAATTACTTCCCCAAATTACCTATTATGTGATTAACTCAATGGCGCCAAAGCAAAGGCAAACTGCGCATTCATCCTGTTAAAGTACGTGCATCTGTCGAGACAAGGAAAAACATTACGTATACACATTATGGCTTAGATCAAGCAAATAATGATTATCTCATTACTACTCTGCTCGTTTGTGTCTGGGATGTATTAGATTGGGGGCAAGCAGTGAGTTCTTGTAGTGAACGTGTGAGGAATGAGGGACTGGGTAGGTGTAAAGACCTGAGTGTTGCCAATCAGCAGTGGTGAGTACCTACTGACAGTGCTACAAAGAGGGACAAACCAGGAACCAGTGGCAGAGGGTTGGGTGCCCAAGGCCCACCAATGAATGAGGGAAACAAAGCCTATGTAAATGACACAACGGATTTTATGCTTTCTAGTCACAACACACAGAGCAAAGACTACGTAACTGCAGGCTGTCAGAGTGCCCATGCTAACCACAGTCCACCACTGAAAGCACCACCACAGGTAAGTGTTGGAACTGAACCTTGGAGCAATAGAGGAAGGCTGTCTGGTACATCAGCTCCTGTTTACTTTTACATCACTTTGACAGTCTGTTAAATATCTAATGTTTATCTGAGGAAGGGAAGGCAACAACAATGCACTGTGGGAAGAAGACAAGCTGGCTGAGGAAGTGTGATACTCTGGGATGCTTTGGAAGCAGCTCTCAGTCATGAGTGGATCAACCTTGTCTCAATACTTTCTACACTAGGAGTTCATTGACAAAGAAAATGCCAATCAAAAACTTGCCAGTCATGAAAGTCTAAAATTAAATGAAATAAGCAAACACTGCTGTCTATCCTTACCTGGTTTACGATCTCCAAAGCAGGGTAGTCCATTCCAGAGGCATTTCTAGACTACTTGTTGTACTGGGGCACACACAATTTAGAGGGGCACAGCTCTACCCATCTGCTTGCCAATCAGTCATATAGCCACAGCAGTGCATAAAGAAATAAGACTGTTAAACACTAAATTATGTGATTTAACACTAAAATTGGTGCCATAGATTATGATTATAGATTTTGATTTTTATTACGTATTATAACTGATGCCTTTCCTAGTTTAATGAATGCCTTTGCTTTAGTGTTCTATGTACTTTTGGTACAGGTACAAGTGACTAGCCTAAACAAACAGCCTTTTATGCAGTTTAGGTGGACTTCCTTTTTAAATATTTGTAGATGTCCATTACTCCATGAGAAAAACCAAAAGAAAATGGCTTTGACTTAGTGCCAAGCTCAAGTTTTTAAAAATATGCTGGGGAATCATAGGAAATGTTGTACCTGTAGTGAAGTCGTGTGGCATGTCGTGTAGTTCTGCTCAGTATAAATTATATAAAGGACAAAATTGACTTTTTTACTACTGTGACATTAGTGAGGAACAGCAGCTCATTAAAGTGGGTCTGATGATTCCCCTGGTGTATTCCAACACTTTTTTCAGCTTTTTTCACTTAATTAAGCTTACCCATGTCCAGTATGTCATGAGATAATCTTGGCTTCTCATTTTTTTGAAAAATTTTTCCGTTCAACCACTTTTTGAAAATGTTTTGATGAGTGAACAAAAAGTACAGTTTTGATCAAGCAGAAAGCTCGTATTATAATCATGGCTATATATATAATAACCAGGGTTACTATAAACTACCATAGAAAAACCAAGGCAGAATCATAGTATAAATATACTTACCATAAGATACAGTAGTAGTTCTTAATGGAATCATGGTTAACTATACAATAACTATGGTTACTACAAACTACCATAGTAAAATCATTGTTAATTTTCCCAAGGGTTACTTTAACCTTGACACCACATCCACTGGGCTACTATATATACAGTCACAAAATTCATGGGCTAACTTGCGTCCGTGGCTCCTCTCATGGGATCATTTTTGTAATGTCTTCATTTTACTCTAATTGAATAGCCCTGTGATACCATATACAACAGACATCTTAAAGTAAGGTAAGAGCAAAAATGAATTAAAGTGCAATAAGTGAAACATAACGAGCCATATTGGCCATCATCTGTGGGTTCCAATTTAATTTACGTGATCAATGAACAACTGGAATACTCTGTAATTCATGATATGGTAACCGCACCAGGGACGCAAATAGAGCAGAGCAGCATTAAGCCAGAAACTCAATCATCCTGGGCTAATTTAATTGCCGTCCAACTGCAAGTTTTATGAGGGAGATTTGCAATATTTTATTACAAACGTCATACTGAGGAACTAATCCCATCCGAATGGGGCTGTCGTAACTCAAACAGGATCGTGACATACTTAATGACTGCATAGTACCTAATGGAGTTGTCTGTTTATGTAGAACTTAAGTGGCTTTACAAAAGGCTGAGTCTATACCCCAAATGAGCCCCCCCCCCAGTATCTAAGAAGAGCTGCGACACCCCAGCCTCCACAAACACAGATATAAAGAATGAACTTATTCACTGCAAATCTCTATTAGCAAAAACATAAATTACAGCTTTTTTCCTTCTGTCTTGGGTTCCATTTTTATTTTTGAGAAGGCTAACCATATAGCTAAAATAAAATATAAGCTTATGTAAAGTAATTTTAAATACAGATATTTTTCCAACTTCAATGCATGACCTCATAGTACCAAAATCTAGCATAAAGCCTTCTGAACAGAGTGGAAGGTGGACAAACACCGTATTATTAAATGTGTTTTTGGATGTCCACAAACATTTGGCTATACAGTGTAAAAGCAACAGTGGCAAAGCAAACATGAAATCTTAAGAGGAGCCATGTGCAAATGTCAAACTATGGTACAACCAGTAATATTCAGACCACAAGTGCTGAGTAATAAGGGGGCAATTTCACATTACCCTCAATCTGGCACATGCTGATTTTAAAGACTGTTCAGCTGACACTTTGGTTTTTGGCTACCACCATATTCATTAATAAATGATGTGTCTGGTATTAAGGCTTAATAAAAACTCAGCCTGGTTATTTTAACGCCAACTTGAGGTTTCCTTCAGCCATTAAGAGAAACAAAGGGTGTGAAGAAATAATGAAAATTACAGAGGACAGAAAACCACCAAAGTACCAAGATATTTGTAATGCCTGGTACTGCCTTGTGCACTTTTTGCCAAAATTACATGCCACAGAGTCTATTTGTCCCACAATGAGGAAATATACAGCTTACAGCAGCGACAAGATAGGAGTAAGATAAGAGTAATGTAAACAAAAGTGTAAAGAATAAGAATTTTCCTATGTACGTGTAAACATAATAATAAAAAATATATATATATATATATAACATCAGTATGCTATACAGTGTTATACTAAGTATACATATTCATACATAGATACCTTTGTGTGAATATGTACAACTTATCCATATATATATATATATAGACACAAAATTGCACATCAGAAATTGCACATTATTAGGGTACTGTAACGTAAATATAAAGGATATTTTTACACAAAAACTGCATGTAAACGATACACAATACATACTTAATTTATGGAAATTCATAAATTAATTTGAATAAATTAAATAAATCATTGTTCTGTTAGGGGAAAACTGTAACACTTAAGAAGATGATATGATGAACCTGACACTTTTGTTTGACGGAATGCTTTGCATACAAAATTACGAACACAGAAGATCAGCCAGATAAAACACTTTACATAGTTATAGACTACAGAGAATATACAGGTAGTGGGGTGATAAACAATGGAGTACTACTTACAACAGGACAGGCACACATACTTACAAAAGTATTTAAAAACACAATTTACAACATGTTACAAATAAACAGTGGAAGTCATACACACAAACATGTAATACACAAAAAAGTCCTGAAACACACCAACCAAGTTAGAACAGTCTGTAAGCACACGACCAATAAGGTAGTTAGAAACAAACAAATGATGGACTTCCACTTTATCTCCCGCCTCTGCACATGAAGCCGGAGCATTGATTGGCTGTTGGGATGACCTGCTGGTTAAGGCTGCAACGTTTGCCCTTAAAGGATATATTTTTATTTCCTATTATAATTTATTATTATGTTCAAGACCTCGGTCATTAAAGCAAACAGGTGTTAATAGGATTGTACACTAATTATACTGTAAAGCTCATATTGAGCTTAAATGTAGAGCTTGAAATGAACACTCCATTCTTACAAGGAAATTTAC
This sequence comes from Ancistrus triradiatus, assembly GCA_025084515.1. NCBI lineage: Eukaryota > Metazoa > Chordata > Actinopteri > Siluriformes > Loricariidae > Ancistrus > Ancistrus triradiatus. The sequence continues at coordinate 136,171 of JAJAGP010000622.1, forward strand.
AGGAGAATCAGACTGGTCTCCAAAACCAGATGGTGGCTCCATGCTACCGTTTATATGCAACAGGATTTTCCATGCAGACAGGAGGTTTATATACCTGGTGGAAAGTTGGTAGAAACTAAACTTTAAAACTGTGGCTTGGAAAATCAGCAGAAGAAATGCTTAGAAGAATCTGTCAGAAAAAAAAAACCCACAATATTCTTTCACAAGCCCTTTAAGGGAGGCTTATAAACAGGAATTCCTTCACTTGCTACAACTGAAGCCAATTTGTTTTTAGTGCCTTAACTACACAAGGTTTCCCCATAAAGTTCGAGATACTGCGCTCAGCAGAACTTTCAGAGAAGATTTTTTCCACCAGACACTGCTATGCAGCATGAATTTAACGCCAAGACAAGCCAGAATTCAGTGTTACATATCAAGACCAACATTGAAATCAATATGAAGATCAGAGAGTGCAAGGGAAAGCAGGATGCACTTCCATCAAAACCGCAGCATGAGTGCTATTGATTTTCAAATGCTCTTGAAAATTGTGGTTAGGCCTTGTATGTTAACATGTTCAGCCATCTCAGCATGTAAGAACACATTAGGAATTTGTATAACTGCAGCGGTTTAAATCTTTGTGATGGTGGGGTAAGGGGGCATGGTCAGGCACTGGCTGCAGGTGGAGAGACGAATCTGGGTGAAGAGCAGGAAAGGAATTGGTTGCACCTGTATTTCGTGAGACTGTCTATTTAAACCTGCTGTCTGTGTGCAACGAGAGAGAGAGAGAGAGAGAGAGAGAGAGAGAGAGAGAGAGAGAGAGAGAGAGAGAGAGAAAAAGAAAAAAAAAAATCTGAAAGCTTAACACCGTGAGACTGACACGGTGTGTTTAACTCCTTTCTTTTGAACTGTATTCATTCAATAAGTCTGCACTTACCTTAACTCCTGCCTCACCCTGTGACTCCTGAACCAGAATCCATCACAGGTTTCGACACAATTAATGTTCGATTTTAAAGGAGGGTAGGTTCCCTGTTTGAGCCTGGTTTTGCACAAGGTTTCTTCCTAATGTGTCACCGCTGTGGTCTATGGCATTTTGGGAACTTCTGAAACAATCTGGGTGTTCCCTTGTTCCCCCACCCTTCCAAACGCACAAACGTGTACACCCAAAGCCCTTTTCTACCAAATGAACCCTGGTTCTTGAACTGGATCAGTTTGGGGGAAGAACTACCTCACAAGACCAGGACTCTACAGTTTACACCCACCCACAGGCCAGTGGCCACTCTTTCAAGGGTGAAAAAGTGCACATATTTGAGAGGAATGAAAGCTAATTTGAACAAGGAGTCAAAGAGGCCATCTATTTGAAAGGGAACACAACTCTCTCCATGCTGTGATATCAGCTATTCCCCAATCCTATGTGAATAGCACACGTGGCCACTGTAATTAATGGATATGGCAATTTGCATATTTGACTGATCACCGTTCCCCATGTTATACAATAGTGCTGGTATCAGTTGTCATGCAAATGTAATGTATATACAACTGGGGAAGATGTCCAACTAGCTGAGACTGAAGAAATCACTTAGCATAAAGGAAATCAGCAAGCTGATGAGTGTTTCGTCAAGATATTTGACATAATATAAAAACAGAAAGACTAAACTTTACACTTTTTCATGCATTGTTAAACACCCGTCTTGTCTAGGGTCAATTCACCCCTCTCCCAGTTTTTTGGTTTAAAACTATACATTTTAACATAATTTTCGGCAATTTTTCCCACAATTCTGAAGAACTGACAAAGTGCATTATAGTGGGTACCACTTGCAAAGCAAGGACTTCTGTATTTACAAGTACAGCATTTAGCAGGTACACTTATCCAGAACAACTTACAATTGACACAGTCTCACAACCCAAGTAATTGTGGGTTAAAGCTCTTGCTCAAGGACCCAACAGTGGCAGCTTGGCAGAGATGGAATTTGAACCCTGCATCTAGTGGTGCAGAGTCCAGTACTTCAAAGATTATGCCACCACAGTCCCATATACCCATATTTGTTGTATACTATATACAGTGCTTTCTATGGTTTTAACATTTATTCAGCTGATCAGAGACAAACTTCCATTTAAAAACCAACAACCATAAAATGACTTTTTAACTCTTATTTTAGGGGTGCTGGGACTCAATTTAGCAGTGCTTGAGCAGCCATAAAAATGGGCTAGACACGCCTATGGTCTTGTCAATACACATCTCACACCTCTGCATAGATCAATCGAGACTCTCTATTCGCACTAACAAATAAATAAATAATCCAGCCTCGTGTCGTTATTTCTATGAGCTCAAATATTAAAAAGGACAAACCTTCAGGCTTAATATTGACACTTTAAACCAATCATCTCATCACTCGTCTCAACTAGATGAGGGGCGGAATATGCTGAAATATAATCTCCTACACTGTCTGTTAGAGTTAAGATTCACACCCATCCTACTCAACGCAAACGGTCAGCCGCTGATTACTCTGAGCAGATCAGTTTGTATCAAATATCTGCTAACGATGCTTTACTCAGGAGGTGACAGCTAAGTGGCTCAGTTTATCAGACAGAATGAGAAAACTAGCACCTGACGTGAACATAATGGCACCTTTCTTGCCAAAACGATCTGGATACTCCTAGTGGATTCTGTGGTATAACATCAACTCAGATGACTCAACATTTTGGAGACTATTACCAAAAATGATTTTATACACTTTTTATTATTCAGACACTGGAGGATTTTCGTGTCTTTGGGATGGTGAATGAATATGAGGAATATTAAAATCAAAATAACTATATATATATATATATATATATATATATTTTTTTTTTTCCTTTCTATACCTCTATAAACATTGAGTTACAAAGGCTTTTGAAAGAAATGCCATTACATTTTTACTTTAAGTACATTTAATAGTGAGTACTTTTATACTTCTAATTGAGTAAAATATATAAGCCATACTAATACTAATTTTCTACTAATCTGTATTGTCTATCAGATTAGTGGTACTTAAGTAATGAAATTGTGTTCTTGTCATCTCTGCAGCCCTACAATTATAGTCTAACATGGACAGCAGAATGGGTTTTACTGAAGACTTCAGTGATTTCCAAAATTTCCATTGAGTTCTACCTTCTCAGTCTTGATAGACCTGCCAACTGCCAGTAGTCACCTGTAGGAGAAATAACACCTCAGCTGTGTAGCGGGCCATAAGCTCAAAAGTTAAGGATGCTTAAATGTGCCAGTTGTCAACAGGACTAATGTATAGCAGAAGCGGCTCTGAGAATATTGGCCGGTAATCCGATGATTTAAATCCCAAGATCACCAAGTTGCCACTACTAGGCCCTTGAACAAGACTCTTGACCCTCAGCTGCTTGGATTGCATCATGGAAGATTCTATCAAGACAACTAAAGGTGTCTGCCATATGAATGAATCTAAATGTTGAGCACTTGAGCAGTACTCCATCACTGGACTAACATTCAGTGGAGCCTCCTCTATAAAAACACAGTAATGCTACAGCATGCAGCGACATTGTAGAGAATTATATGCCTCTAAAAATGAGACAGTGGTCTGGGGAAGATACTTTCCTCTTACTGCAAGCTCTATAACTGACAATTTCCTTTAAAACATGTTTAGGAAGACCTGCCAACTCAGTCATTATCACTCCATTATTAATGTGGCTGACCTCAGTAATGCTCGTGGCTGAATGGATGTCAATATTTTTGGTTCCAAAAGCTGCTCGAATGCCCCCCCCCCCCAAAGTATTGGAATCAATTTAAAGAGCAATGGGGTCATTTTTTTGGCAATGAGGTCTGCTGTATAGGATTGTACAAATTAGCTATCTATGCTGATCCAGTAGGTTCAAGGAATTACTCCAATACCTAAAGTACTGTCCCCCTAAGTCTTGTGCCACCATTATTGTTGTTTTATGATGACCATATATAACATTGTCAATGACTGTATTGAAATCTTAGCAAATTTTAGCCTTTATACCCATTCCCCTTCTAAAAAAAAGTGGTTTCTTAGCTGCTACTCTTCCAAAAAAGACCATTCCCGATCAAGCTTCTTCGGACTGTAGAAGTGTTAACTTGGCATGGGGAAATTTGCTGTGTTATCTTATTGTATTCTAATAAAGACACTGAGAAATAATTGCATATGGTCATTATATCATTGCTAAAACAATGGTATATCTAATCTAATTGTGGCCTAATAGCTTTGCACAGTACTGTAGGTCAATTAATCTTTGAGATGTTCGATAGTATTAATACGTTACAGCACAAATTAATCTAGTTAAGGTTTAACACCCATCGGCTCCTGTCTTAGCCAAAAATATCCTATAATCTAAATTCCTGCTGTTTCAGAAACAATTAACTCATAAACTCTCTTCACTAAAGACCTGCTGATTGCGATAACTCTTTAATGAAACTATTCACCAAGGAGCCATAAAAAAGGATTAACTTTTATCACGTAATTATTATTGATTTGAAACACTGTGCTGTAGGAATGTGTTAGTGAACACTAATAACCACTCACAGTGGCGCTCAAGAAGCCATTAACATCTTTTTACAAAGTGAGTGTGAATAATTGAAACAATGCCTCAAAATTTATTACATTAGTGCTCCTTTTGCATTTGTTAAAACGTTTGTTGAGTCAAATTGTCTTGAAATTTGGTGTGATATACACTTAGAGAGAACGATGAACAGGATGCCAAGTTAGCCCTTTGGAAGAGTAGCAGGCAAGAAACCACGTTTTTTCAGAATGGGAACCGGGTGAATGTGTGTCCTTTCTCCCACTGTAACCAGGCAACTAGGTGAGCAAATGCCTTTTGTGTGCCACTCTGCTCCATATGTTCATGATATGCAGTTCACTGCAGAGTGTTCTTTCAGAAATTGGTTGTGAAGGACCTGAGTTGACCCCTAGAAGCAATTCTTGCCTGGAAGCAAAGCAATTTTCAGTCACAAGCCAGCTGTTCCTGCCCATCAGTTTCATCTTTTGGTCACATTTCTGACAAGAATTTCTTGTAGACTGGGATTTTTGCCACTATTGTTAGACCCGTATGACCACAAGCTTCAATACACCTCCAAATTCAGCTACTTACTCCGCACTATGGCACTAATCCCATTGTACACCGTATATATCTACAATATATAGATATCATAGATATCATAGATAGATAGATAGATAGATAGTAGATAAAGGGAACCCACTTAAACAAATGAGACAAAAATATTATTCTTGAATTATATTATACTTAAATGATCCTATATTACATATTAGTGAATGGCAAAAGTATGTGAACCTCTAGGATTAGCAGTTAATGTGAAGGTGAAATTAGAGTCAGGTGTTTTCAATCAATGAGATGACAATCAGGTGCGAGTGGGGCACCCTGTTTTATTTAAATAACAGGGATCTATCAAAGTCTGCTTCTTCACAACACATGTTTGTTGAAGTGTATTATGGTACAAACAAAGGTGATTTCTGTCAGACAGACTGTGTACAAATAGAAGAAATTCAAACCATTGTTACCCTCCACAGGAGTTGTTCAACCAACAAGAACACTCCAAGCAAGCAAGGCGTGTAATAGTTGGTGAGGTTACAAAGGACCCCAGGTAACTCTAAGCAACTCTAAAGCCGCTCTCACGTTAGCTAATGTTAATGTTCACCATCAGAATAAACAGTGAACAACAATGGTGTGCATGGCAGGGTTGCAAGGAGAAAGCCACTGCCCTCCAAAAAGAACACTGGCTGCTTTGTGTGCAGTATTTGCTAAAGATCACGTGGACAAACCAGAAGGCTATTGGAAGCTACTTGTGGATGTGATGAGAGCCAAAATAGAACTTTTTGCTTTAATAGAAAAGCGTTAAGGTTTGGAGAAAAAGAAAACCCTGCATTCAGCATAAGAACTTATCTATCCCATCCTTTGAAACATTGTGGTGGTAGTAATCAATGGTTTGGGCCTGTGTTTTTTTTTTTTTTTTTTTTTTTTTTTTTTTTTTTTTATTTGTTTTTTTTGGTGGTAAGATCATGGTTTTGGGGCCGTTTTTGCTGCAATCTGGGTCCAGGATGGCTTGTCATCATTGATAGAACAATAAAATTCTAAATTATATCCAAGAATTCTACAGGACAAATGTCAGGACAGAAATCTGTCCATGAACTGAATCTCAAGAGAAGATGGGCCCATGCAGCAAGACAAACGACCCTAAGCACACAAGTCGTTCTAACAAAGAGTGGTTAAAAGAAGAATAAAGTTTCATGTTTTTTGGAATGGCCAAGTCAAAGTCCTGACCTTAATCAGGGCAGATGCAGTTTGTCTTCAATGCAGTGCAGTGAGCGAGCAGTGAGCGAGCAGTGAATGTGAGAAAACCCACCAACATCCCAGAAAATTGAAGCTGTTCTGTATAGAGGAATGAGCTAAAATTCCTCCAAGCCGGTGTGCAGGACTGATCAACAGTTACAGGAACGTTTAGTTGCAGTTATTGCTGCACAGGGGGGTCACACCAGATACTGAAACACAAGGGTTTCACTGTTAAAACCCTGATGTTAGGCCCTGTATAGCCCTTGGACCCCACCACAGGGTTGCAATGAAAAAGCAGATGAGATGCAAGTGCCAAAGTTGTCACCAAAAGCCAATTATGATATACTGGACGGAAGTCACAGCCAATCACATTTCAGCTTGGATTTTTATGTGGCTACATCGCCTACCTCACTCACTCAATGTACATTAGAGAGAATGTGAAAAATAAATAGGAAAACATCTGAGAAGTCAGAACTAAGCACTTATGCCTATAGCGTGAACGCAGCCAAGGTCTCTTGCTTCTTCCCACAAGCTCACATTTAATATGGCATTTTAGGACTTGCTGCAAAATCATATACATTGACATCCACTGCACTTCGTAGCTGTGTTTTGTCTACCTAGAGTATGTGATTTATTTCTCTATATTACAGAGGGATTCTGGGTAACGGAGTCACGTGGATTTCACTCCACTCCTCGAGGCAATGCTTAATCATGTGGCATAAGGCTTTTCCCCTCTATGTTGTGAAAAGGGAAAATGTCATGGCATCTATATTCTCTACACATGATAACTTTTCCTGCACAACACCAAGCTAAGCTGCATCGGAGAAAATAATTCCTCTTTTCACGCCACCAAAAGACGGGGGATTTGTTGGCAAAGCTGCAGGCAGATACTGCCGGAGCCAGCATAGATATTCCTCATGCTGCCTCGCTGAGCTTTTATACAAATCGTCCCCAGGTGACTAGTAGTAGCAGACACCTTCACCGGAACCTCTTTGGCAAGAGAAATTCACCACTCAAGGACAGAGACTATTAGAGCCTATTACCCTGAAAGGTCCCTTCCTGGGGCTTTGGTGGGAGATGGATGGTGCATAGCAGAATTTTGTCATCTGTCATTGGGAATTGATGTCAACGTGTCAGACTCCAGAGGTTACGCAACAGGAAATCAAAATAGAAGGTATCGATCTCAGAGGAATGCGGTCAGAGAGCGGGAGCTTAGCCCCTCAAATGGCTTTGTCAAACAAACTGCGGCGCAACAATAATAGCAGCGGCATCATTTTCAAGAAGTCGAGCTATGCGCTATACAAAAGACAAGGCATCATTTAAAAATAATACAACTTCAGCAAGCCTGGCTGTCTGACAGAATGGTGCTTGATAAAGTATCGCCAGCCCAGAGTCAGAGCACGGTGCAAAGTTTGCTCTAGAGGGGAACTATACATAGCAGCCAGATAAGAATATGTAGTGAGGGGTCAAACCCACGGGGCTTTGAGCTCTGGCATTGGTGTTATATCATCACTCCTTAAAACACACAATGATTTCTCCTAGACCGGATACCCACGAGGACGACGGTCAGAACGCAGCCATGACTTTGCCAGAAGGAAAAAAGGAGAAGGGAAACAAAATGGGGTGGAGGGTTGGTGGGGGTTCAGGCTGAGAGATAAATGAGATCAAATACTCATTCGCTCATACAGGAGTACATAATCTTGAAGAACTCATTTACAGTTGAGGCCCGCTTGGCTCAGGAAGTGGAACTGATTTGGTAGGATTATGTCTGAAGCTACTATAGGTTCTGCAGATTCTCCATTAGCCAACAACAGGTTTATTAACCAAGGTCAAAGTCTGTCTGCTCTCTACGCTGTTGAAGAACCGTCACCTTTAAAAATCACTGAATGTGCTAGGGCTTCATGCCAAATGAAAGGGATTACAGGATTCTCAGGCTAGCCTAGACTGAAGTCAATATAGGGACTGATGCCAGATTGGACAGACTTGCTTCAGTTTTTAGGTATGGGTAATTTTTTTAAAGCAGTGATTGGCAATTCCAGTCTTCATACATCCATATATACTAGGGAATATGAATCATTAATAGTCGTGCCGAGGAACAAGGGAACCAGGTTGCTTTACATCTTCGGTTCGGTTCGTCTTTTAACAATTCAAGTCTATACCCATTTACGGGGCGTTTCTAGACTGCTCGTCATACTGGGGACAATTCAGAGGGGCACAGATAACAGATCACCTACTACTGCTTGAAAATTAGTCATAGTGGCACGACTGTGCACAAAGAAAGACAAGCCTGTAAAACACTAAATTGATTAAGTGATTTTAAAACTAAAGTAGGGCATTACTCTGCCATGGATGTGAAATGAAGAACAAATAAACACTAAAGATTTTTTATTAAATTGGCATTAACAAAACATACAGCTTTGGAAAGAATAAGAAACCACTGCAAAATGATCGGTTTTTTTACTCTTTGTAGTACTGTCTTTGTAGTGAAAATTGACCTTTTTTTGGCCTATAATTACTGCCAAAATCCAAATAAAAATAATTATTTTGCAGCAATGATAAGAGCATTTATTCACTGTAAATGACAACAGGTCAAAATAAGAAGATGCAGTATTTTAGTCCTTGATTAATAATACAAATAAGAATACAAAGAAAAAATTTAATTCTTTCAAAAACCGAATGTCTTAAACCAGAAACATTGTTATTTACTAATAGTAATGTTACTTTAGGAAAGTTCCAGAAATCAATATTGCAATCACAGCTTTTCATGTGTCTTGTACTTTTCTTCAATAAATAAGATTTTGGCTCATCAGAACACCTAATCATTACTTTCATTAAGTAAAAATGAGGTGTGTCTTGTGATGGACTTCATCAGACTTCATCATACTGGAATGGAATTGGTTTGCCAGACATGCAATGTTGATTTTTTAAAGAAAATTGAGTGGGCTTCTTATTTTTCCGGCACTGTGTATAAATAATGCTGGAGCATTATGGGAGATGTAGTGCGGGAAGTGAATATGCCATGGCACGTCTTGTAGATCTGCTTGGGAATCCAGGACAAAAAGTGACACTTTCTACCCCCCATAATTTTAGTGGGGACAGCAACATTGGGTCTGATGACGCCCGTGGGTCATCAAATTTTTCTTTTGTTAGAAGAGTTGAATTCCATTTGGTATATAAAACCATCTCTTAACCAACTTTCCAACATTGTCAATTATGCAGTCGAAGCACAAGTTACGTACATAAATTTTAAAGCTGTGGATTTGCATCAACCATCCCACCATCCTACGCCCTTTTATGTACCCTATTGAGTTATGAATGTCACAAACTGTGAGAAGTACAAAAGACGGTGAATATTTTTGACGACAAACAAGTGGCTTGAAGAACCTGGGTGTACTCTGACATATTCTTCAAATAAAACTCCAAGATTATAAACATACTGTTTACACACACCTAATTTTCCCTGAGCTGACCTGTAATTTACAGTACAAAAAACAAGACGTCCATAACCCTGGGAGCAGCGTGACATATGAATCCTCAGATTTTCATATGTCCACAGCTTGTAAAACCAAGCAGTCAGCTCTGCCAATAAGCCAGCCTGTTTTTACCCAGCGGCTAGCAAAGCGGTTTGAGACGTCATTTTTGGGTAAAGTTGCAAGGGTTTAAGGGTTACGGCCAAAAAATGAAAAGCACGTAATGAAAAAGGGAGTAAATAAACAAATAAACCAATGGGAGCAGAAAGGGCGATAATAGGAAAGAGGCCATTACCTGCAAACAGAGGCAATCAATCTGACAGCAAATTCCAGGAGCCCACCAGCTCCCTCTGTACGTTAAGGCTTGTGTTTTTTATAGATTGTCATAAATATGGTCTCAGCTTGTGAACTTTCAATTGACCTCCAGGCGCATTGCAGTCAGTGTCTTCCACTGCAGAATCAATGGAGCGGTAAAGCAGGCCCAAATCGTCTCTCTCACCACCACCCATGCTCAACTAAGAGGAGACTCCCTTGTGGCAAAAAACATAAAATGAAAATGAATACCGGTTTTTAAACCGACCCCACCTGTTGAGGTGTATGGCGAAAGCCGTACAGTAAACAAAACATCAGGGGTTGCAAAGGGCAGGTAGGTAGAGAACAATGAATTGTTATGCCTTTTTTATAGATCTCCCTGCTAAGATGCATGGAGGCCTAGTTGAGCAAAAAGAGGCAAGTGAAATGAAGGACACAATAACACTGTGTATTTACTGCCCCTTTCAGAACGAGCCCATATAGAACTTTTATACCCGAGCTGGTTATTGCATTGTTCCCGATATTGGCTGTAAGTCCCTAAGAGTTCTTATATTGGCAGAGAAGACCAAAAGATATATCATACTGAAGCATTGAGATGCTAGAGGACTCAAACTAAGGACCTTATCGCTTCACACATTTGCAGGTCTGGTGCATCTTTCCATTCAGAATGGACACTTTGCTATATGGACAACAAATAACTTTTTCATTTTCAGAGTCACCAATCTGTTTTAACATAAAACTGAAGACCATTTATGTAATAACAGTCAAAGAACAGTCTACCATCAGAACATCACTAAAGAGAAAATTGTGCAGTGAAACCGTGAAATCCTTTAATTATAAACCACAGCGTTGGTACAACGCCTACTACATAACTCATCATACCCTATTGAAATCCCTGCCTTTTGACACATTATACCATGAAAATCTAACTAAATATCTCATCGGTCGCGTCCCCTACGCACCGCCACCGCAACCGCACCCTGACCTCGTCCCTACGCGCCTCGCCGCCTATCGCAGTCCCACACACAACGCCTCGCCGCCTATCGCGCCTCTACGCGCCGCATTCTATCCAGGTATCGTGGCCGTTTAACTGACTTCCTGTTTTTCTTAGTTTCCACTCGGTTTCCGTCCGGGTATAGTTTTGGTTTACCACCCGTTTTTTCGTTCTATGCCCGTGTTCCTTCCGGCTCCAGCTTTTATGTTTGTGCACCCATTTTCGGTCCTCTCGCCTGTTTTGTAACCGTGTTTCCCCTTTTGTTATTCGTTTCCTAAATAAAAGCCGCCTTTATTTGAAACCTGCGGTCGTATTGCCTCTTTTCCTATCGCCTCACGGCGTTGACAGAATAATTCGCCTAATACAGGGAGACGGCAGGTCCCTTTTGATTTATCATTTTTCCTCGGCCGGTTCAACGGGGGGGGGCGATCCTGCCACCTGCGGCCGTTCGTGGAACGGTGTGGAGCAGTGTTTCAGTTTTTTTTTTTTTTTCCCCTTTGTTTCTGAGTATGAAAAGTTGTCATGGGTGGTCCCTTCACCTAACTGGCGGGCCTTGGACATGGGCTATCTCAGTAGTTGTCCGATGCCTCAGGGCTGGAACCCGCGGGGGAGCTCATAGAGTTGCTGAGTGTCGCTTTTGGCTCCCCCGCGAAGGCGTCCCCGGGCATCAAAGCCCCAGGTACGGAAACCGTTCGCGGCCTGTCCTGGCCGGCTGTTCTGTTTGGTCAAGTGCTGGATCATCAGGCTTGCCACCAGCCGGTCTGCCCAAGTCAGGCGTCTGCCTGCGCTCAGGATACCCGGACCTCTAGTTCTCGATACTCGTACCTCTAATCGCTCTAGTCTCCTGCCTCGGAAACCTCTAGTTCTCGGTGCTCGTAACCTCTAATCGCTCTAGTCTCGCCTCAGACCTCTAGTTCTCGATACTCGTACCCCTAGTCCTCCGCTTCAGAACCTCTAGTTCTTGATAGTTGTCATGCACCCCTCCTGCACTATGGACATTCGTGCCCACTCCCTGGCACCCTGGACATTCGTGCCCACACCTGCACCGCGGACCTTTCCGACACAGACAGTCACTTCACTCCCGCTCATGCCCACTCCCGCGTCCTCGGACGTTTGTACCAGTGTCTGTGTGTCCAGGTCATCCAGTTAGTGCCAGGAGCATCAAGAAGTCAGACAGTTCCAGTGGCTGCCCCCAGGGCGTCTGAAGTTCCGGTGGATGCAACCAGGGGCGTCTGCAGTTTTTTTTTTTTTTTTTTTTTTTTTTTTTTTTTTTTTTTCCAACTTTTTTTTTTTTTTTTTTTTTTTTTTTCCCTTTTCCCCACTTCCCCCCCCACCTTTTTTTTTTTTTTTTTTTTTTTTTTTTTTTTTTTTTTTTTTTTTTCTTTTTTTTTTTTTTTTTTCCCACAGGTGGAGCCTCCGGGGCATCTGCAGTTCCGGTGGCTGCCCCCAAGGGCGTCTGCACACCCAGTGGCTGCATCCAGGTCGACAAAGGCCTTTCTAAAGGCTGCATCCTCAACAGAGATTCCGTCCAGAGAACGTGTCCTCCACAGAAAACCGTTTCTGAGACTGTCTCCTCCAGGATCTCCAGCATCCCGTCCACGCTCTGGCTCTCCAGCATCCCGTCCACGGCTCTGCTCTCCAGCATCCCGTTCCACGGCTCTGCCTCTCCAGCATCCCGTCCACGGCTCTGCTCATCCAGCATCACGTCGTCGACTCTGCCTTCGAGCGTCACGTTCGTCGACTCTGCCTTCGAGGTCACGTATCGTCGACGTCTGCCCTCCGAGCGTCCCGTCGTCGACTCTGCCTCCGAGCGTTCCCGTCGTCCACGACTCCGCTCTCAAGCGTCCCGTCGTCCACGACCCTCCGCTCTCAAGCGTCCCGTCGTCCACGACTCCGCTCTCAAGCGTCCCCGTCGTCCACGACTCCTGCTCTCAAGCGTCCCGTCGGTCCACGACTCCGCTCTCAAGCGTCCCGCGTCCCACGACTCCGCTCCTCAAGCGTCCCTTCGTCCACGACTTCGCTCTCAAGGCGTCCCGTCCGTCCACGACTTCTCCGCTCTCAAGCGTCCCGTCGTCCACGACTCCGCTCTCAAGCGTTCGTCCCGTCGTCCACGACTCGCCGCTCTCAAGCGTCCCCGTCGTCCACGACTTCCGCTCTCAAGCGTCACGTCGTCCACGAACTCGCTCTCAAGCGTCACGTCGTCCACGACTCCGCTCTCAAGCGTCCACTTCGTCCACGAACCTCCGCTCTCAAGTGGTCCCGTCGTAACACGACTCCGCCTCTCAAGCGTCCCGTCGTCCACCACTTCTCCGCTCTGCGGCCACACGTCGTCGTCTCCGCTCTCCAGCAACCTCCAGTTTGCCATCTCTGCTGTCAAGGATCGCCGCCCCTCGTCCCTGCTGTCAAGCATCGGCCGCCTCGTCCCTGCTGTCAAGTCAAGCATCGCCGCCTCGTCTCTGCTGTCAAGCATCGCCATCTCACCTCTGCTTCCGGGCATCGCCTCGTCGACGACTCTGCTCTCAAGCATCCCGGGTCGTCGACTCTGCTCTCAATCATCCCGTCGTCGACTCTGCTCTCAAGCATCCCGTCGTCGTCGACGTGCTGCTCATCAAGCATCCCGTCGTCGACTCTGCTCTCAAGCATCCCGTCGTCGACTCTGCTCTCAAGCATCCCGTCGTCGACTCTGTCTGCCTCCTGGCTCTCAAGCATCCCGTCGTCGACTCTCTGCTCTCAAAGCATCCCGTCGTCGACTCTGCTCTCAAGCATCGCCTCGTCGACTCGCTCTCAAGCATCGCCTCGGTCGACTCTGCTCTCAAGCATCGCCTCGTCGTCGACTCTGCTCTCAAGCATCGCCTCGTCGACTCTGCTCTCAGACGAGGTGACGCCTGGGAAGCGGAGTCGACGACGTGAGGCTGGAGAGCGGAGTCGAACGACGAGAGTGCCCGCTGATCGGAGTGGACGACGTGAGGGCCGACGATCAGGAGCCAACGACGTGAGGCTGGAGAGCGGAGTTCTACCACCCAAAAGGGCGATGCTTGAGAGCAGAGTCGACGAGGCGATGCTTGAGAGCATAGTCGACGAGGCGATGCTTGAGAGCCGAAGTCTACGAGGCGATGCTCTCAAGAGTCGACGAGGTGAACGCCTGGAAGCGGAGTCGACGACGTGAAGGCTGGAGAGCGGAGTCGACGACGAGAGGCCGATGATCGGAGTGGGACGACGTGAGGCCGACGATCGGAGCCAACGACGTGAGGCCTGGAGAGCAGAGTCGAAAAGGCGATGCTTGAGAGCAGAGTCGACGAGGCGATGCTTGAGAGCAGGATATCGACGAGGCGATGCTTGAGAGCAGAGTCGACGAGGCGATGCTTGAAGAGCATCGCCTCGTCGACTCTGCTCTCAAGCTCCGCCTCGTCGACTCTGCTCTCAAGCATCGCCTTTTCGACTCCGCTCTCCAGCCTCACGTCGTTGGCTCCGATCGTCGGCCTCACGTCGTCCACTCCGATCATCGGCCTCTCGTCGTCGACTCCGCTCTCCAGCCTCACGTCGTCGACTCCGCTTCCAGGCGTCACCTCGTCGACTCTGCTCGCCAGTCACCTGACTGCAGGCGGTCTCCTCCTGGAGTCCGCCCGGCACGGCGACCCCCTGAGGTGACCATGCGCCTGGGGGTCCCTTTTTGGAGTCCTAGCTCCGACTCGGACTCTGTGGGGGGGGCTCTGTCACGCCCAGCTCCAGCGTGCGCCGCCAAATGCTTGAACCTATCGGGAAGCCCCGCGTTCAGATTACTGATCACCTACAGCTGCAAGGTTTCCCATATAAGCGGGCGCGCTCAGAGCTGTGGCGCGGATTATTAACGTTAATGTTGATGGCTCACATCGGTCGCGTCCCTACGCACCGCACCGCACCTCATCTCACCTCGCGTCCCTACGTGCCTCGCCGCCTATCGCGTCCCTACGCGCCTTGCCGCCTATCGCGTCCATGCGCACCTCGCCGCCTATCGTGCCTCTACGCGCCGCATTCTATCCAGGTATCGTGCCGTTTAACTGACTTCCTTGTTTTCTTTAGTTTCCACTCGTTTTCCGTACGGGTATAGTTTTGGTTTACCAACCGTTTCCGTTCTATGCCCGTTTTCCGGCTCCGGCCCTTTATGTTGTGCACCCATTTTCGGTCCTCGCCTGTTTTGCCGTGTTTCCCCTTTTGTTGGTTGTTTCCTAAATAAAAGCCCTTTATTTGAACCTGCGTTCGTCTCCTCGTTCCTATCGCCTCACGGCGTTACAGTAACCCTTATAAACTTGCACAGGTACAACTAATCACCTTCCAGCTCACCCACCGGGCACCCATAGCTGCCATCAACTGTACTGGTTCTAATTACTTCAGAATAAAACCAACAGCTCATTGAGGATTCCACTAATAGTAGTGCATGGAAAAAAATTTACCTTCATTGGAAAGGTGCTTTCAAAAGGGCTCTGTGATAAAGTTGGAGAGAAGATACAGAATATTTCAGTGGCTTTAACTATCCCTGTGAGTATCATTCAGAGCAGAGTGCAGAGTGTTAGGCACCACCTGGGCAAAAAGATCAGGTACCATCCTTCCAAACTGGATGACCCGAGTCAGGAGGATACTGTTCAGGGGAAGCTACCAAGAAGCCAATGACAACTAAGACTCTATGGCTGACATTGGGTTTGCTGTTCACGTGACAACAATCTCACAAACTTTACAGAAAGCTGGCCGGTGTATGGCAGGGTAGCAAGAAACTAGCCGTTCCCTAGGGACAAGGTGCCGAAAAAAAAAAAAAACACTTGGAAGACTAATGCCAGGTGGCAAAATGTTTTATGGTTAGATGAAACAAATATTGAACTTTTTGGACTGAACTCCAAACAGTATGTTTGGGGAAAACCAAACACAAGCACAAACACAATACACCATACCTATCATTAAGGACAGTGGTGCCAACATCAGGTTATGGGGTATTTCTCTTCAGCAGGAACTGGGAAACTGGTCCGGCTGAAGGAAAATGGATGCTACAAAGTACATCCAAATTATAGGCAAACATGAGACCCTCTGCTAGACAGCCAAACATGGTAAGAGGTTCATCTTCCAGCACAACAACCCTAATCACACTGCCAAAAAACAAGGCTGTGGCTTAAGGATAGGAAGGTGAATGTCCTTCAGTGCCCAAGTCACAGTCTTGACCTAAATCCTGATATAAAATCTGTGGATAGACTTAAAGAGAGCAGTGCATTGCTGGTCACCATGAAATTGTGTCAATGATTTTGCAACATATAATGAGCAAATATTCCTCAATCCAGGTGTCCAAAGCTAGTAGGGACATGCTGAAACACACTGATGGCTGTAATTAAAGCATACTCGGCAAATAAAACTGATTCCGATTCTGAAGACGTGGCAGTACAAAGTACTAAATCAGATGGTTGATCCCTTTTGAACCCTGGTATTTGGTGTATCACTTCTTAAATAAATTTTCCCTCTTTTTTCCTCATTACTTGGCAATGCAAACTGCAAATTAAGTTTGAAATATATATTGTTTTTTAAGTTCTGATTTTAGGCTGTAGGACAAAACAGTCGCTATTTCAAAAGGGTATGAAGATTGTCTATAGGCACTGTACATCTACTCTGCACTACAAATTGGCTATTTTCTTAACCAATACAACCTGATACACCAGAACCAACACACACTACAAGGCCATAATCATTCCTCAAAATGGTACACCACTAAACACTATGTGGTAAATAATGAATCATTTGGTGTGAGATTTCAAATTAAACTTCCAGGACCTTCAGGTGCATCAGTTACAAAAAACTGAAAATTAACCATGTTTCAGTAGCAACCTTTCTCATGCCAGGTTATATAAACCATGGATAAAACAAGCCATCAGCAAGACTGGTCGTCGTCAGATAAAACTCACTCACAGGGATGAAACATCACTTTAAAGCAGAGCTTATAAATGCCCAGAACTAAAGATGCACCTTCATCAACCAGTACCAACAAAAACTACACCATGACCTTTGCAGAGCTGTAAATAACAGGGCTGCCATTCAGAAACCTTTTGAATGAAAGGCTAATGTGAAAAGACTTATTGGTGGACTAAGCGGAAAACCTTGACCACTGTGTAATAGAGTAGTTTTGATGAGCAATTTCAAAATAACGGAACACATTTATGAGTGGATGAAGCCGAAGAAGTCTTTAAACCACAGTGACAACTGTGACATATAGTGGGGCAAAAAAAGTAAAAAAACGTTTAGTCAGCCACTGATTCTGCAAGTTCTCCTACTTAGAAAGATGACAGCGGTCTGTAATTTTTCATCATAGGTACACTTCAACTATGAGAGACAAAATGAGAAAAAGAAATCCAGGAAATCACATTGTAGGTTTTTTAAATTTAATTTTAAAATTTTAATTTAATTGTAAATTATGGTGGAGAATAAGTATTTGGTCAATAACAAAAGTTTAACTAAATACTTTGTAACATAACCTTTGTTGGCAATGACAGAGGTCAAACGTTTCCTGTAAGTTTTCACCAGGTTCGCACACACTGTAGCTGGTATTTTGGCCCATTCCTCCATGCAGATCTCCTCTAGAGCAGTGATGTTTTGGGACAACACAGACTTTCATCTCCCTCCACACTTTTTCTATGGGGCTGAGGTCTGGAGACTGGCTAGGCCACTGCAGGACCTTGCAATGCTTTTTACGGACTCACTCCTTCGTTGCCCGAGCGGTGTGTTTGGTATCATTGTCATGTTGGAAGACCCAGCCACGTTCCATCTTCAATGCTCTCACTGATGGAAGGAGGTTTTGGCTTAAAATCTCACGATACATGGCCCCGTTCATTCGTCCCTTAACACGGATCAGTCGTCCTGTCCCCTTTGCAGAAAAACAGCCCCAAAGCCATGGTCTTTGCCATGGTTGACTTTGGAGTCTGATTGTTTGAGGCTGTGGACAGGTGTCTTTTATAGAGATAATAAGGTCAAACAGGTGTCATTAATACAGGTAACGAGTGAAGGACAGAAGAGCTTCTAAAAAGAAGTTGTTACAGGTCTGTGAAAGCCAGAAATGTGGCTTGTTTGTGGGTGACCAAATACTTATTTTCCACCATGATTTATATATTTTTTTATTCTTTTTCTCATTTTGTCTCTCATAGTTGAAGTGTACCTATGATGAAAATTACAGACCTCTCTCATCTTTCTAAGTAGAAGAACTTGCACAATCAGTGGCTGACTAAATACTTTTTTGCCCCACTATAAAGTAGGAGAGCCCTTAATGCTATAGGCAGCCATCTATTGGAATCAGTGATTTATTTGCAAGGTTGAATAACAGCCAACTAATATCAGCCCATTTTGTAAGACCAAGTGCACCAAACAGTCTTTTCTGATCATGTTCCCATATTCCAGGAAAATAGTACCACCACATACACTCTCAGTCTCACACATACACCCCAGCCACTTTATTAGGTAAACATCCTTGGTTATAGACTCATTGTCCATTTTATTAGTTCCATTTACCATAGAGAAGCACATTGTAGTTCTGCAATTAAAGACTGTAGTCCATCTGTTTATGTACATACCTTGTTAGCCCCCTTCACTCTGTTTTGTAATGATCAAGATCCCCAGAGGACTTCCACAGAACAGGTACTATTTGAGTGGTGGATCATTCTCAGCACTGCAGTGACACGGACATGGTGGGGGTGTGTTAGTGTGTGTTGTGCTGGTATGAATGGATCAGACACAGCAGTGCTGTTGGAGATTTGAAACACCTCAGCATTCTGTAGGCAGCATCCTGTCAGCACTGACAAAGGATTAAAGAATGACTAACAAACTGTGCAACAAAAGATGAGCTACTGTCTCTGACTTTACATCTACAAGGTGGAGCAACACGGTAGATGTGTCTAACAGAGTGCCCAGTGAGTGTACACAGTCCAGCAGTGCTGCTGTGTCTGATCCACCAATACCAACACAACAAACACTAACACACCACCACCACATCAATGTCACTGCAGTGCTGAGAATGATCCACCACCCAAACAGTACCTGATCTGTGGTGGTCCTGTGGGGGATCCTGACCATTTGAGAACAGAGTAAAGGGGATGAACAAAGTATGCAGAGAAACAGATGGGCTACAATCTGTAATTGTAGATCTACAAAGTGCTTCTATATGGTAAATGGAGGTAATAAAATGTACACTGAGTGTAGAAACAAGAAGGTGTACCTAATAAAGTGACTGTGGACTGTATGTGTCTTGATTAACCCCATGATTTAATAGCTTCTATTGGAAGTAGAAATCCATCTACTCTATCCCTCATTTGAACAAGGCTTTCTTCCTGAAGAACAATCCAGCATTTCTACTCTGGACTTGTACGAGAACATTCCAAGAAAGATTAAACCTATTCTGAAGGCAATTGCTTCTTTATTAGCTCCTCAGTGTTAAAATATTTATTTCATCCATCCCCGCCTACA
This sequence comes from Ancistrus triradiatus, assembly GCA_025084515.1. Lineage (NCBI taxonomy): Eukaryota > Metazoa > Chordata > Actinopteri > Siluriformes > Loricariidae > Ancistrus > Ancistrus triradiatus. The sequence goes on from JAJAGP010000622.1 coordinate 155,701, forward strand.
CACCTGATGAAATGGCTAATAAGTGTGAGACCAGAGAACCTAACAAACTGGAAACTGAGTGTACGGCACGCACAACATCACACGCTGTCTACACTGTCAACAAACAGAAAAAAGCACAAGGGGAAAAGCGTGGCATTTTAGAGCAGCAGACACCCACATAGATCTTTTAAATGCCACATCTAGCTGCTGAGAGCAAAAGATCTAAATCTAACAAACAGTGCATTCAAATATGATTTATGCAACACTTGTTGGAATGCGTTGTGCGGAAATAACCTCCGAGCTAAAAGTTAGGTGAGAGGCAGCATAATGAGCTTTTAGCATCATGTGGCGTGTATGTATACACACACATGGAGTGAGCCGCTCCTAGAGTGAGCTTTACACTCTGCATGCTAAACAGATAGACAATTAAGATGTAACAGCTTATTTGCTGTAGAAGAGGGCTGAAGTCGAAAGGTTAACTGAAGGATCCTCCCAGAACCAGCTAATGAGCAAGCGGAGATGGCTCCTCTCCTGCCCTTCACTCCCACGCGTAATATTGTTCATTTGAGGACTGCGGGTAGACGTGGGGAATGGTAAGGGTCGGCGATGTAGTCATCAAGCTCCCTCTCTATTGCATCGGTGTTTCTGAAACACTAAAAATTCATTCTTTTTTTCAGAATCACACAGGTCTGAAGGGATGCTCATAGCTTTATTAGATACATCTGTTCAACTGCTTGGTAACGCAAATATCTAATCGGCCAATCACATGGCAGCAACTCAATGCATTTAGGCAAGTAGGCATGGTCAAGACGATCGGCTGAAGTTCAAACCAAGCATCAGAATGAAGAAGAAAGGTGACTTAACCTGGTGTGGTTGTTAGTGCTAGACTGGCTTGTCTGTGTATTTGCTTATCTACTAGTATTTTCACACAACCATCACTAGGGTTTATAAAAAATGGTCCAAAAATCGATTACATCCAGTGAGCAGCAGTTCTCTGGGCAAAAATGTCTCTCCAGAGGAGAATGGCCAGAATGGTTCGAGCTGATAGAAAGACAACAGTAACTCAAATAACCACTCGTTACAACTGAGGTAGGCAGAAGTGCTGCTCTGAATGCACAACACATCAAATATGGATTCAGATGGGCTACAGCAGAAGAAAACTGGGTCCCTAGAAAAAATTTTTCATTTTGACCACATTTTACATAACAGTTACTTTTCATTGCCATTAAAAAAGAAGAAAAACAATAAAATAAAAGAAGAAAATTCCATGATTTCACCCAAGTGGTTAGCAGTAAGTTTCCTCACAGCTTCAGAGATCCTCAGTTTCATCCCAACCTTGAACTCCACCTGTGTGGATTATAGATTTCCTCTCCGTGTCTTACTTTGGTACTGTGGTAGCCTAGCAGTTAAGGTACTGGACTCTGGACCAGAAGGTCCAGGGTACAAATCCCACCTCTGCCAGCCTGCCACTGTTGAACCCTTAACCCACAATTGCTTGGATTGTAAGACTACCAATTGTAAGTCGCTGTGGATAAGGGCGTCTGCTAAATGCTGTAAATGTGTCTGTGTGCGCTTACTCCGGGCACTCTGGTTTCCTTCCACATTCCAAAGACATGCGTTAGGTTAATTGGTCGCTCTAAATTGGCCCAGTATGAATGTGACTGACTAGTATCAATGTAACCTTGTTCCTTTTGTGAACAGCCACTGATGCTGATGCAACCTTAAGTAAATCAATTAAATAAACAATGTAGAAATTATGGCAGGACGATATAGAGGTCAGGACAGGTCTTGTTTGGTCATCCTAGTCCATCTATGAATGTATACCTGCTCAAAGTTAATACAACCACTGTAGTTCAGACCTGCCTTGATAGTTGCTGGACACCAGTGTTAATTTTGACAGCAAATTTTAATTTTGTTTTAGTTACAGTTTTTTGACTAAAATGTAATTTAGTTTTAGTCATAATTTAGTCATCTGATATGTTTTTAGTTTTAGTCTAGCTGTCATCGACTTATTATCATAAGATTACAGTCGACTAAATCTACAGCAGCTTTAGTTGGCCAAATATGAAATGGAATCGTTGCAATACGCAAATTCTTTTTTAACATTTCTCTTTTAAGATGAAACATCTACATGCATACAATGATAATAAAAATATACATTACAGTGGTTATTACTCTATTTCTACCATAGATCTGCTTCACACTCGGTGTGGACATTCAGCAGATATTCTATGATAGAATCAAGTTGGAATGAATGATATATTATAAGATCTAATTAAGATATAAGCTCAGGTCTATATGCATGCATTATAATAACAGTATACAGTAAAGTGGTCACCAAAACTCATAATTTCCATCAAAGATCTGCTTCAGACTCGGTGTGGATACTCATGAGATATTGTAGAATAGAATCAAGTTAGGATAAATGATATATTATGATCTTTATTAAACATATAAGATCAGAAGATCGGATATATGTGCATGCTCTATATGCAGTTACTCATAATTACAGTATAAAACAGAGTTATGTTACCCAAATACTCCTTACAAATAATATAAACACTTTTTAGACAGAGTTAAAATATGTCCATGGCATGAACTGAAAACATATTTTAATCCCTATTTTATTTGCATTTAGGTGTGGGCAGCTTGACCGCAGTTTCAGGACGACATGCCTGCAGATGTCGTTTAAACTTTGTTGCATTTTTAGATGGTCGCCCCACACGGTTTTTACATAGAGGTCTTGTTTTCCTTGATATCAAAATGAGAAATGTGCCCTCATATCGACTCTCCTCTTTCTCTCAGGTGTTGACATTGTTGATCTAATACCAGTTCTTCTCGGGGTCAGATCAAACGGACTGTGTCTTACCTCATTACTGATTGTATCGGCTACCCAACTCATTCCCGCCTCTCCACATATACTCCAAGTTATCAATTGGATTCTTTTTCCTAACTTGTGTATATTACATATATGTATAGATATATATATATATCTGTCGATATCTATCTATCTATATATATATTATATAATATATATATATAATATATATATCTATATATATCTATATATATATATATTATATATATATAGTACTTGATCTGTGTGTCATATTTAAGTAGCCTGAATTATGTTGAAAAGATTGATTTAAACTTCTAGGAATCTAACTTATCTTAGGGGACAGTCTAAAAAAAAAACCCAAGAGAAGGACTACAAGTTGTACTGAACTAACAGCCCCCAAGGTAAATGTTACAAAAATCCTCCATGCTCTTAATTGTTTACATTATATTGCTATAATGTTATATTCTTTATTTTAATATACTTTACAAAATCAAAATCATCTTTAATGTATTAGGTCCTATGTATTATTTTTATTGTATTTTAATTATTATTAGATTATATATAAATATGTTCTCTCTGTTAATGCTTATTTTGCTTCCGTTTATTTGCACTATTACTATAAACTTATTAATTAGATAACTGAGTTTAATTCTTACATTTATCATCTAAGCTGCCCAAGGAGGCTCTTGAGTCTTAGGCAGTCTTAGGGCGTTTTTGCCACTGTTGCCTTTGGCTTACTCAATTTGGGCTTGGGCTTAGATAGAAAATAATAGAAAATTGTAAAGCTGCTTTGAGACAATGCTCCATTGTAAAATGCGCTATATAAATAAATCAGAAATCTGACATTGGGCTTTGTAAACTCCCACATCTGGTTACATAATGGTTCAGCTCTGAAACTGATAAAAATGTAGGTCAATTCCCTGAACAACCATCGCCACCATGCTAGCGCAAAAAGTCCAATGGAGATGCAAACAATGCAAGAGAAAACTGTACTTCATACAGCAGAGAGAGAAAAGAAGTGATTTCTGTACTAAGCATACTGTGGAAGTGTGAGCAATTAGAGAGCTCTACTGTTTTGGGCATACTTGAACAATCTCAGTAACACGGTATCCTTCCACAACCTTTTCCCTCCCTTTCTGTTAGCATATCCAGTTAAATTACCATCACCTCCAGCAAACTTGCAAACATATTTATAAAAATCTCAGTAGGCACCTGAGCAGTGCATCACTCCAGCAGTGAGGAGGCACAGATGAATCAGTCTATAGCTGGGCTTGTAATAACTCAACACCCCTGAGCACGAGAGCATAAGTGCAGAAAGCAAAGCCTGATCCATGCTGGATATCACTCCACAACAAAGACTCAATCCTTCCACTCTTAAATCGGAAACCCTGTCACAGTCTAACAAGATTTGCCTGCTGACAATGGAATAGCTCAGTTGCTACAGTTCACATTGGGCTACTGGCCTAGGGTGTGTGTTTGTGTGTGTGAGTGAGAGAGACAGCATCTGGCAAAGCAAGAGATACAGCAAAGTTAATAGAAACCAATATTAAGACAAATTGTAGAAAACAATAGAAAAGGCCTCAGCTTGTCGCAATATTTAGAGATAGTATACGTCTCGCCATAGTATTTTATAAAGTCACTTTCTTAATAGCAGTTTGGTTTGCCTAGTAAAAGGGCAATGCATTCATTGTAAAAATGCTAAATGTATAATTGATGACCCTCTTAATACCCATATAACTAAACACCTCTCTCTGAATTTAAGGTGAGATGCCCATCTGATTTACCAAACTACTAACCAATCTCATTTATGAAATTTCAAGGCCTTTTCCAAAGTAATAACTCTTCTTGTAAACCCACAGAATGCTGGCGAAGTCAAGGGGGTTTTATTTGCCTGTGACAGCCATCTGTTTCCTCATAAAACATTGCCTGACAAATTGGAAATGCCCATTTGTGGAGATGACAAGGACATTGTGCTCTTTCAGAAGAGAATGATCATCACTCCAGATTTGACTCAGCGAAAGAAGTGCTGCTTTTTGAGAAGTGCAGCCGAATTGCAATTCCAATTCTCTGGCATTACACAGCACCGCGTTGCCAATCCGGGACTGAATATTTACAGCACTTAGCAAACGCTCATTCAATGAGATTACAACTGATACAGACTTACAAGATACAGTGCAACTGGTGATTAAGGGTCTTCCTCAAGGGACCAAAAGTGGCAACTGAACCTTGAACCCTCATCTTTCTGGTCAATACTCCAGGACCTTAATCACTGTGCCACCACTTAAGGGTCAATGTTGAAAAGTAATACACAAAAAGTAATACTAATTCCATTCCAAGAAATGGTTATACTTGAATGGAATCATACTGAAGCAAAAGCTTAATAGTGAAAATGAAAGCTGCACTCATTGAAAGAAAAAATGCTTCACTTCATATGCCCATTGTCCACACAAGTACTTGAAGAGCCGACAAAATCACTTGCAATCAAACTTCAATCTTGATTCTACTGTCCCGTAAATTGGTGTTAATGTTCATGGACGTCTTACTTCTTCACTGACAGTGAAAGTGGAAAGCTCAACTGAAGACTGAAAGCCAAGGGTCAGGGCCCATTCTAGAAGGAGGAGGACCTACATGAGTTTTCTTCAACCATGCTTACACAGCTTAAAACAGCCATCTCTTGGGCCCATCAGCCAAGGATAATGCTCTGGGCCCTCAAGGACTCAGGAGTAATGGGCAGCTTCATTTATTGCCCAAGTGGAGACCCTAAGGCTACCCATGGATCCAAATAAACACCTACTGATTTTCTGTTAACCACAGCTGCTGTGACTGATCGGTGTGGACTTGGAGGTCTCAGTGCAGGGACACATGCCTAGAAGGGTTAGGCAAGCCTTGATGTGCTGCTATTGGGAGTTTCCCAGAAAGTCTGGGACTGCCTCTCTCTTTCTGACAGGAATTGAATACAGCAGGTAGACCCCTTCGCAGGCTCTACACTCCTACTGCCGCCAAGCCCCTCATGTAGTACTGGACGCAGCCATCACCCACCTCCACAAATCACATGTCCACTTGCCGATGCTATCGATATCTCAGCATGGACAAGGCAGCCCACATAACACCCACCCACATGCCGATTACCAGATTACTGACATCCATGGTCAGACATCCCCTCAGCCTGGGGTCAAGTAGATGGTTTATTTAGTAGGCTATGCCATGCAATCTCCTTGGGGGTTTCAGGACAGTCCCTAGAGAAGGACAATGTAGCAGGTCAGTCTGTGTCGGTGGCCTCTAAAGGCGTGCAGCTTGTAACTGTGGGAGCAACATTCCCAAGAATGCACTATTGCCAATCAGCACGAGTGGCAACTGCGCTAGAATATATTTAAGCACACCAAAGGTGCTCACTGCTGTGTCTTTAGAAGCACAGACAGTAATGGTAGTTGCTTGCCCTCTATGTGTTGTTAGCGATAAGAACCAAAGAAACAAAGTTAGGCTTGGAAAAGAAAACAACAACAGGAAGAAAAAGAAAGAATCAAAGAAACAAAGTTATGACTGAAAAAGAAACCAAAACAGTAAGAGAAAGAGATCCGATAGGAGAATATAGTTCAAAGCAAAGCGGCGGAAAGCAATTTGATAGAAGCTTGGAAATAGGGAATTATAGTGTTGAAGGAAAGTCTAGATGAATTAGGAAACTGATTAGTCATGTGACCGCAGTGGCAAAAAATTAATAAGTCTTTGCACCCAATCAAATTCCAGTACCCTGTTTTCATGACTTTTCCTAGATGTGTTCAGTTTATCACCCGGTATTCTTAAATTATGAAAAAGAGAAAGAAGCATTTTTGTTCACTACACCACAAATGTACATTTTGGAGGTTTCGGACATCAAGGAGACAATCTCAGCCTTAGTTTGTTAGTTTCCCATTTTAACATATTACCGGTCAGTGTTTGCTTATACTGTAGGTCTCACCTATTTCCTACGCGTTGCTTTATATTTGCACTTGCACCTCGGTTTGTTTGTTTCATGTGCTGCCCAGTAGAACATGGATAGTGTGTCGGTCCCGTGTACATTCAATATGAGAGCCCCTGGATCTTTTCGCACCACAGGCGACCTACAAAAGCACTAAGAGCACTCACAGTTCTATATTTATCATTATTATTTTCTCCTGATCTTTGACTCCAGCATCCCCAGGTGTTGAGACCAGTATTACCCTGGCATGTGGGTCAAAAACCAAGCCTTAGCATTATATACATTGTCTTTTACCTTAGGAAAGTCTAAAATTTACATGCACCACCTTAGTCACAGTTAAGCAGATACTTTCCAAAAATGGCTGAATTCACTACCCACTGTTTACCCCTGCCCCACCTCCTGCACTCCACATACCAACTCCTGAGCATGAGAGGCTGATTGAAATTGCTACAAGCAGCTCTTTCAAAATTTAGTTTAATCAAAAGCCAGTCGCAGCTTTCTGGCTAACGTTGCATACAGAGTACCCTAATTTAGCAAATCACGCTGTTAAGATGTTAATGCTGCTCGCAATGATCTATCTTAGAGAGAGACGCTTCTCGGCCATAACTAGCATGAAAAATAAATAGTGGCACAGATTGTGTCTTGTAGTCCAAGACAGTATTTCTGTAAAACCTGTAGACCTGTAGATATCATGTCAACAGATCCTTTTTCATGAATCTGGGGCATTACTCTCACCGTCTGCACGTGTGATGTGCACATACAGTACTGTGCAAAAGTCCTAGACCACCGTTAGATTGAATACACCATTGTTTTAGCAATGGAATTATGACCATATATAATTTCTCAGTTTCTTTACTAGCATACAATTAGAAAATACAGAAAATTTGTATGCAGTACTAAAAGGATGCCAAGTTGACCCTTCTACAGTCTGAAGAAGCTTGATGAGGAATGGTCTTTTTGAAAGGGTAGCAGCCAAGAAACCAGATTTTAGAAGGAGAAGAAAATGGAAAGGCTAAGATATGCTAAAGCTCACAAAGACTGGAATGGTGTTCAGTGGAAAAGAGTATTAAGGATGGAGAAATCCAAGTTTGAAATTTTTAGCTCCAACCATCGACAATATATGGTCATACCATTGCTAAAACAACACAGTACTCCACAGTACTATACAGCTAACACGAGACATCTATACAGGGTTTCCAACATTTGTTAAATATAATATGCTCCATCTACTATGATACAACTGCACCTATTCAAAATGAAAGATCGACCCTTTTTTGCTCCAAGTCTAAGGCCGACCTCAAGGTTTAGCAAGTCAGTTTTCTCTCCCTTAATGCCCACTGCATCTGCCAATTAAGCTGATGCGAATATGCATGCTGGCGTCACTGCTGTAATGACAGGCCAATAATGGCTGTGAGAGAAATGCCAGACAAAAACATTTGAGATCACAAGGCATCGTTCAGAGGAAAGGCTGGCGGATTAAAATGATACTCCTGGATAATCAAGGCCCTGATTTGCTGCGCTGCTTCACGAAATTTCCGGATAACGACATGAAGCCTCGGTGATCTGATTGTCCAAAGACATATGGCCACTTTCACAAAGGCAACGGTCCAACTTTTCAACCAGATTTAATCAGCATCGGATCTTTGGAATGACTGGCATCACGCAGGCATTGAAACCAGCGTTACATATGCAGTGCAGTGAGTTACATATGCAGTTACAGTCAGTAAGAAAAAGTGTACAGGAATGAAAAATAGGTCAGAGATAGTTTAGCAATGCTGGTTGGATCTGATTCTTCCGACCACGAGCAGTACAGTGATCATGAGTAAACTTCAGCACCTGAAAGCCAAGCCACCATGTACCACCTCTAAATATAATGGTTCACTCTGTAGCCAGACAGCTTACCAGAGACATGGGTGAAAACTAAATTAAAAGCGCACCGTGGGCTGCAGTTGGGCAGGAGATTATGGGCGGCACTGTCTTGCTGCCTCCCACACACCGTGGGCTCTAATACAGCATGCTGTTTACCCAGGATTTGGAGTTATTTCTGTGGAATTAAGCCGCCCCTCTCACCTGTCACTCACTCAGTCCCTGCTTTTTGCAGTTTGAAACCCCAACAGCATTAACAGCAGAAAGCCGGCACAAGCAGAGAGTGTTCTCACCAGGCACCATGCATGAGGTACCTGTCTGCGGGCCTGACGAAGAGTGTTATTTGTCAGAGCTGTGTACCGATGAGCTTCAATTAATATGTGAGACTAAAATTCATTCAGGCATTCATATTGTGAATAGAGTGAACTACGTAGGGCCTGGAAAGTCATTATAGTGTATTCTAGAAGAAGAAGAAGAAGAAGAAGAAGAAGAAGAAGAAGAAGAAGAAGAAGAATACAACCCCAAATCAGAAAAAGTTGGGACGGTATGGAAAATGCAAATAAAAATATAAGCTATGTTCTTTACATTTTCTTTGACTTTTAATTTTATTTTATTACGTAACTGAATTGCATCCCTGAAAAAGATGTCATCTGTTTTTTCCCAAGGCAGCATATGTTGCTCTAAAATCTCAGTATACTATTCTGCATTAATGCTGCCATCACAGACATGTAAATGACCTTTGTCAAGGGTACTGACCGAACCCCATACCATGACAGAGCCTGGCTTTTGGACTTGTTAATGATAACAGACGAGACAGCCCTTTTTGTCTTTGGTCCAGAGAACACGGTATCCATTACAGATCCATCCGACCACAATACACTTTTCCTCTGTGTGATGGTCTGTCCTAGATGCCTCCGAGACCAGAGAGTTTCAAGATGCTTCTGGGCATGGCTAACATAAGGCTTCTTTTTTTGCACAGTAACGTTTTAAGTGGCATTTGTGAATGTAACTCTGGATTGTAGTGCTTTGATTGGGCTATTGATGAATACCGGTTCTTGATGCACTGCCACTTGAAAGATCACAAATCATGGGTCTTTGGTATAGGCTTGTGCCAAAATAAACTAAAATACAAAGCAACCAAAAGGACACCTTGTTGGCTGCCATCGCTTCTGCTTCCACCCCCTCTAGCTTGGCTGCACTATTGCCCCACAATAAATGTCACTGAACCAAGACACAAATGCATAAAAAGCTTATTTGTACAACTGTTTACGTATTTATCGTATGTGAGTCAGCGCGTCATAAGGGACGACTTGGTGTCTTCATTCTGTTAATATAGTGGGCAGTATGAAAATTGGATGTACCTGTTAATATTGGTCTTGACTAACGATCCCTGCTGTTAGTCATGCACAAAGAGCGACTAATGAGGGTGACGTGTGGTTATTAATGAAGCAATGCAATGTTTATCATGCACCGTGTTGCCTGCAAATGAATGGGTGTGAAATGTGATCTATGCGAACGTAATTGAGGCACATCTATCGTCAGATTGCTTTCTCGAAACTAGAACAAGGACAGCAGAGAGAGAATAGTGCTGATTAGATGCTCTGGAAGATGACAGTATAGCCATGCCTCTAATTCACTCTTCATTCATCATTTCCTCATCGTCCATGCTTAATGTGATCAACAGTCACATCTGACGCTGTGAGATGATTAAGACACATGCTACATCAACTGCCTACGCGTCACTCCACATCTGCTCTTTCACTCTTGTTTCTCTCACTGGCACATTGTACGGGAAGGCAACCGACAAGATAAACATTGAAGCAACACTTGAAAAAAAAAAAATATATATATTATATAATAATTGTCACTCAATGCAATATCTATCAGTATATAGATACATTATATCAACAGAGTTCACCATTATACACTGCTAAAAATCTTGCAGTACAGGCTGTGTGGTTTTTAGAGATCTCTGGTTTAAGTAGTTGTGTCAACTCACATGGTGTAAAATCAACAGCCAAACATGTTTAAGGTTATCAGTATAAATAATAAAGACCGAGTTGAAATCATTTATAAATATATATATATAATATATATATATATATATATATTATTATATATATTTTTTTTGTGGTCCTTCTCAAAAAATTACATATTGTGATAAAGTTAATTCTTTTCCGTAATGTAATGATAAAAATTAAACTTTCATATATTTTAGATTCATTGCACACCAACTGAAATATTTCAAGTCTTTTATTGTTTTAATACTGATGATTTTGGCATACAGCTCATGAAAACCCAAAATTCCAAAAAATCTCACAAAATTAGCATATCATGAAAAGGTTCTCTAAACGAGCTATTAACCTAATCATCTGAATCAACGAATTAACTCTAAACACCTGCAAAAGATTCCTGAGGCTTTTGAAAACTCCCAGCCTGGTTCATTACTCAAAACCGCAATCATGGGTAAGACTGCCGACCTAACTGCTGTCCAGAAGGCCATCATTGACACCCTCAAGCAAGAGGGTAAAACACAGAAAGAAATTTCTGAACGAATAGCCTGTTCCCAGAGTGGGCTGTATCAAGGCACCTCAGTGGGAAGTCTGTGGTGAAGGAAAAGTGTGGCAGAAAACGCTGCACAACGAGAAGAGGTGACCGGACCCTGAGGAGGAGGATTGTGGAGAAGGGCCGATTCCAGAGCCACCGTTCAACAGGCGTGTGCAGGAAGGAAAATGGGCCTCAGGTGCCGCATTCCCCCAGGTCAAGCAACTTTGAACCAGAAACAGCAGCAGAAGCGCCTGACCTGAACCCGATAGAGGAATCTGTGGGATAATTGTGAAGAGGGAAAAGTTGAGAGACGCAAAAGACCCAAACACTCTGGATGAGCTTAAGGCCGCTATCGAAGCATCCTGGGCCTCCATTCAACCACATCAGCAGTGCCACAGGCTGATTGCCTCCATGCCACGCTGCATTGAAGCAGTCATTTCTGCAAAAGGATTCCCGACCAAGTATTGAGTGCATAACTGAACATAATAATCTGAAGGTTGACTTTTTTTGTATTAAAAACACTTTTCTTTTATTGGTCGGATGAAATATGCTAATTTTGAGAGGTTTTCATGAGCTGTATGCAAAAATCATCAGTATTAAAACAATAAAAGACTTGAAATATTTCAGTTGGTGTGCAATGAATCTAAAATATATGAAAGTTTAATTTTTGTCATTACATTACGGAAAAGAATTAACCATTAAGGACCACTATATATATATATATATAGATATAGATATATATCTCAGTGGTAGTTCCGCAATTACAGACTGTAGTTCATCTGTTTCTCTACATACTTTGGGTTTGTCTGTCCCCTTTACTCTGTTCTCTAATGGTCAGGACCCCCACAGGACCACCACATTTCAGGTACTACTTTGGGCAGAGGATCGTTCTCAGCACTGCAGTCATACTGATATGGTGGTGGTGTGTTAGTGTGTGTTGTGCTGGTATGACTGGATCAGACACAGCAGTGCTGCTGGAGTTTTTAAACACCTGTGTCACTTCTGGACTGAAAATATTCTACCTACCAAAAATGTCCAGCCACCAGCATCCTGTACACAGCGTCCTGTGAGCATTGATGAAGGATTAGAGAATGGCTGCTGTCTCTGACCTTACATCTACAAGCTGGAGTCATATGGTCATCATAATGTGTCTGATGCAGTGCACAGTGAGGGAGCACAGTGTTTTAAAACTCCAGCAGCACTGCTGTGTCTGATCCACTCGTATCAGTAATAAGTAAAGGGGAGTAAAGGGGACTAACAAAGTATGTAGAGAAACAGATGGACTACAGTCTGTAATTGTAGAACTACAAAGTGCATCTATATGCTAAGTGGAACGGAAAAAAAGAAGCTGATAATGAGGCATTGTCACAGACCGGTCAGAGTGCCCATTATGCTAGCCTCTGTCCTGTGCACTGTTTACCTGGACAAGTGATGAAACCAGGATGCAGTGTGGGAAGATGACAAGGCAGTAGTAGAGCTGTGAAGCTCTGGGTAATGTTCTGCTGATGAAACCCTGGGTCGGGGCATCCATGTAATTTGAATACTTTTAGCTGATTGGTTTACATATATGTATATTATTAGACCTGTCAACGCTAACATGTTAGTGATGGTAACATGTTCTATACAGAGCATTAAGCCTTAGGGAACGTATCTGCTAAGGCGGTAAATAAATTCGGACACTTATACGCTTTGATCATTACAGTATGACAGCAGATTTCATAAAAACACTATCAGACTCTGTCGCATGGCAAACGAGATAACAGCTCACACATGCTGCTAATTATAAAAACGCTGGTCTGAAATTCTTATTCTGTGAACAGGGTGAAAAAGAAACTCAGTCATGGGTTAATATCCCAGTTATTGTCAGATGGAACTCATCCAGGGTTACGTTTGAACAGAGAAAATTGCAGCCACAAGAATGAATGAGAGGCTACGTAATGAAACATGAAGAGGGGGTGGGGCTGCATGGCTACACAGCATCTCGTGGTGTCATCTCGCTATCAAGCTTTGTGCTCATTAAAAGACAAAAGCAATAAGAAAAATCCAGCCAGATAACCGTGGTTTGCTTGCTTTAATACAAATTGGGCTAAAGATAAAGAATTACAGTTACACTTCAAATTCATGACTGCTGCTTCACTGTTTGTATTTCCCCAGCCAAAGTGTCTGTTAATCATTTAACTTCCCCTGGAGGAGCGTTTATTTTAAAACTCGCCTGGACATAAACTACCACACGTGGTAAGAATTATATTAGTGAATGGACAGTTTATTATGTATAAAAGTTTCTTCCATGACCTACATCCAAAGGCTATTCTTCAAACTGTGGGTGTCCGGGCCAAACATGCAGAACCATTTTCCTGACCAGTGTTCAATGCCATTATTCATTCCTTCGTTGGCCGACCAACCCTAGACAGGGCTTTGTTTGTCCGTCCACTTTACTCTGTTCTGTAATGGTCAGGACCCCCAAAGGACCACCACATTTCAGGTACTACTTTGGGTAGAGGATCATTCTCAATACTGTAGTCATACTGGTGTGTTAGTGTGTGTTGAGCTGGTATGAGTGTATCAGGCTCAGCAGTGCTGCTGGAGTTTTAAAACATCTCAATGTCACTTCTGGACTGAAAATATTTTACCTACCAAAAATGTCCAGCCACTATCATCCTGTACTGGTGAATGAATGGCATCTGAACGGTGTTCAATGCCATTGTTTATTCCTTCATTGACCAACCAATCCTAGACAGGGCACCAGTCCACAATAAAGCACGCACACACGCACACGCACGCACACACACGCACACACGCACTGTGACACTCTTACAGACATGAATTGATCTAACGTCTAATATCTGTTGAATTGCCGGAGGACAATACTGGCTGCAGGCTTAAGAATGACCTGGACAGGACAGCAGTCCATCATAGGGCCAGCAGGGGTCGCTGTTGCAGCACCGGGGACGTAGCCTAGTCTACATAACGACATAACATAGAGGTTTTGACATTTGTCATATCCATGGATTCCAGTGAGCAGCCTTTGAGGACCCCCAGGCAACAATCAACCTTATCCGTCCTGTAGTTTCACCTCTGTGTTCATCTTCTGAAGACATTGACATTAAAAGAGGGGACAAAGTGCATTAACCTTGTGTACCCTAAGATATGCTGGAGTCACTGAATGGGTGTGATCCGGCCAGCTTTGTGTTCTGGACAGCTGTGCCTGTCGCCACTTTCACACCACGAAAAGTGTCGTCTCTGAAAATAGTATGGCTTCAACGGGAACCTTAAGAGAGGATGGTTTGGAGCCTTGCGGCTAGGCTGTCAGTTCGATTTCCCACGGCGCTGAGGAGGAGGAGCTGACCTGGCTGTGCTCTGACGATGACATCACGATGGCAGCGTTTGACGGAACGCTGACAAATACGGAGGAGTGCAGCAAATCCGATGACTAAACCATGTGATTTAGGTGAATGGATGACTTACAAGCACGGATAAAAGCCAATTTACTTGGCAGCGCTTGCTTTCCAGTGGCGGATTTGCTGTGTGACATTAAGTGCAGCCATATGATAAAGTTGCATGTAACAGGATTACCATGATTAATACGGAGCGCCATTTGGAACGTGTAAAACCCATGAATCAAATCCATAACGGCCAAATGTCCCATCCCATTTCTGCGAGAAGGGACAGCTGCCAGTCAATGACAAATTCCAACCATTTAGGCACGGCTGGTCTAAAAGGCACAGGGTTATTCCAATGTGCTGCTTGTTTCTCATTTCTCAGTACAATTCATTTTCAGCAATGTGCGTAGCAATCATACAATTTCCTGCACCGGTTGAGTGGAATGGAGGGAAACGTTTCACGCAATGGCGCACATAAACACAAACATCAAGCGCACTGGAAACAACTCACATGCCTAATGATATACAGTGTGTTCTATGTATTGGCAACATCTGCTATTTAGGTGGATTGCACATATCATGAATGCTGTCTCTTACATAGCTACTACTGTCAAGATTTTCTTCTGTACAAAGGCTGGTGGAAAAACACAATATCACTAAGCGCTACGCATATCCTTTCAAAACGCCTTAGTAGAAGCGATTCACTTGGAAGAAGCCATAATGATCACATATGAATAACAAACACACGATATCTTCATGCCACCAAATCCTGTTAGGACAAAGCATGACACCTTAAAGACGCCTAGTAAATCCTTCCAAGGCTTTCAGCGTATGAGTAATGACAAAACAACTGAGGAACAGTAAATTAATACTGCCAAACACCATGTAAAACAATGTCATACAGGCACTTCGAAGAACTCCGAAATAAAAGCAAGCTTATGTTCATGCTCCCAATAACAACCCATTCCAGCAATTTTATGACACCATAAACCCAGACCTTCAACCAGAGCCTGGCATCTTGAGGCGTGATTTTCAATTCTTAACGCTCATTCCGTTCCATTAATCTCTTTATTCGGTTCAACCTTGCAAGACCAAAACAACATCCTCCGAGTTAATGTTTTTTTTTTTGTTGTTGTTGTTTTTTTCCTTTTTTCATCTGGAGCAATTAACAGTCTTAAATCCAGAAACGCAGCAAACCATGAAGCTGGGTTTGTGGACAGAGAGGAGAGGGAATTTCAGCTTTCGTGGTTAAGATAGCATGGCACTGCTCGGAGGAAGCTAATTCTGTCTAATGCATCCTGGAAATCTGTAGAGGGCCCTAACTTCTGTCCACTGGCTCGGGCTGAGGTCTTGTCAGCCAAGAGAGTCTAACCTTTGACTCACTGCTGCCAAAGACCATTGTAGGAGGACTGAGCATGGACTATCAGATTTAATATTCTCCTATAAGCCTCACACTCCTATTCCTTCTTCTATAAGGCATGTCCAAAGCATCTGAATATTGCTCTGATACTTAAATAAGATCCTACTGCATGGCCAGCTGCCATCTTCTTGTAGTGCAAATATTATGAAGACTATATGACTGAGGGCTTACGACAGCCATACTTTAACATCCATCCGATCAACTTCCATTCGCTTTAATGGCCATGGTCTTAAAAATGATAATAAATTATAATATGAAATAAAAATCTGTCTTTTAACTCCGGACGTAAACAGACGGTCAATCAATGCTGTGAACCCACAAACAGAAGCAGGAGTTAAGAGTTTAAGAGCAGATGTGCATCATTCACTCAAAAGCTCACTACTGGACTGGTCCTGTGCTTGATTGCTTGTTAGCACATGTTTGGACTAGAAACTGTTTGGTTCTAGACTTGATATATTTAGGGACTTTTTGTGCAATTAACTCTTGTTTGTGTGTATGACTTTCTATTACTTATTTGTAAAAAGCTTGAAAAGGCATTTATACGTGTATGTGCCTGTTCTATTGTAAGTAGTACTCCTTTGTTTGTCCCCCCACTACCTGCATACTCTCTCTCATCTATAATTATATAATCTGGTTTACATTCACTCTGTGAGTCTCTGTTTCATCTGGCTGATCTTCAGTGTTGTTTGTAATACTGTGTAGCAATGCATTTTTGGCTTCCCATCCCCTTAAATGTTACAGTACATATATTATGTTCCTCCGTGCCGCCCCCTCCACGTATTGATGTCATATACTTTTGTATTTAAAATGGCTAAAATCCTATCCACCCAGTGGTGCAGTTGTTGGTACTGTCACCTCACAGCCCCAAGATTCCCAATTTGCTCCCAAGCCCGGACTCCAGTTGTGTGGAGCGTGCATGTCCTACCCGTGTCTGCATGGGTTTTCTCCAGGGACTCTTGTTTACTACCATATTCCAAAGACGTGTGTGTTAGGTTAATTGGTGCTTACCCAATTAAGTGCCCTTAGTGTGCGTGATGAGAAAATTAATGAATGAATTAAAATCCTATCTCACTGTAGAGCTGCAAATTGCACAATAAATATATGGAATGGGAAACTGTTTTATGTGACAGCCCAACATAGTTCATGTTGTAGTTAAAAAGGGAAGAGAGCAGGGAACTGAGAAGCATGCAGAAACTTTGAAATGAGCCCAAGGCTGTGAGAAGCAAGCACATTTAACTGTGGTGTGCTGTGTTGCAAAGAAGCAGTTCTTGTTTCTCTGCTTGACCACAATTCCAAAGCGGTGTGTGTCAGCTTAACGCGACACTCTAATTCTCAACTAAAGACTAATCAGCAACTCTCCCGTGGGTGTTAATGCACTATACATAACGTAGGTACATGTGCCTCAGTACTCCAGAACAGGACTTGATCTGTACTATATACATACTATGTACTATATATATTTGTTTAATTTCTACGTTTATCTTTGATTTAATTCTATGTTGACACCTGCACCAAGAGAAATTCCTTGTACTTCTTGTACTTGGCGAATAAATGATTCTGATTCTGTCTGCTCACGCTGATGTTGTATGTGTTTAATACAATTTTCTGTACCACAGGCTGTGCAATGTGTGCCATTAAAACGATCTGGCAGTATCAGGTAATATATGGGTTAAGCTTCATGACAAGGATAACCGTTAATGGATCATACAGCAGATACCTGTACACTATTAGAGACGTAGCCCAAGATTATTCATTTATGCTGGAAAAAAAATGGCATAGACTGCGGTCATGCTTACTGTATGCTCAATGTTGGTGATTAATTAAGAGCAGTGGTGGCCAAAAGGTTAAGGTACTGGACTATTATAAAAATGGTTTAGGGTGTCAAGCTGCCACTGTTAGGGCCTTAAGCAAGGTCCTTAAATCCTCAATTGCTTAAATTGCACCTTGTAAGATTGTCCTCCTTGTAAGAAGTCATCCTGGACAAAAGCCACTGTTCGATGCTTTAAAGGCATGTGTTAAATGCTACAAAATGTAAATGTAGCATCTTGGCAGTTCCCTGTAGACAGTTATGGCTCAGTGGTTAAGGCTATGGACTACTAATCAGAAGGTTCACAGATCAAAGCCAAGCTGCCACTGTTGGGACCTGTTTTATCTTGTTCTCTTTTATTATATATTAAGTAATATGAATATACTGACTGTTCTTGTTATACATGGGACCTTAGAGACACATCTTTTAAGTTAGCAGATCAATTCATAGACTACAGTTATATCCAGTGTCACGGTATTGACATTGTTAAATAAGAGCTTGTACTTCTCAAAGACTAAAAAAAAGCATTTTTACCACACATCTCATTCCTGTACATCTTGCCTTTGCTTGGGCCAGTTAACAACCTGCAAGGGCAAAGTGTTGCCTCAATGTTACCATGCAGGGGGGCAAGGGACTTGGATATGTACCACTAGTTCACTTGCACAAACTGACCCCCTTCCCCAACACAGCGGAGCACAGATTCCACCACTAACATGTAAATTAAGCTGACAGGCTACAGTTGAGATCCCTTCACAGCAATCTGATTTCTGTGCAGTTGCCAGATACCAACATGAAAAACGTGTGACCTGCAATTAATGGACTGCAAATCGCTGTTCATGGACCACAGGTTGCAGTACTGATGGCTTCAGTTGTTAACCTTCATAGGTCCAGATAGCACACAAATTGGCAGCCAGTGTGTTGCATGAGCAGATATAACCCACGATCAGCTTTCATCGGAAATGAAATCCTTCATAATAGTCCAAGTGTCTCAGTGAATCAGGGGCATGCGAAGAACTGAGCGAGAAGGAAGGAAGCGGGGAGATGAAAGGTTAAGCTAGGTTAGAGCTGAGAAATAAAGAACGATGACAGATGATGAAATCTCGGCACCGTGGCCGCACTTTGCTCTGCTATTTGAGGAAGGGTAAATTAGTTATAATGAAGTGATTAATATCAATGATTAAATGTTCCTATTAATGATGATTCATGTAATTGAATTCAGAAGCATGCAATATGATGGCGATGTAATTTCAAGATGCAAATCAAGCCATGTCCTCGCTACTTCTACTGCAAATTCAGAGCCCGAGACTCAGCTGTGTGTGGTCAAATTGTTGCCTCACGTCTCTGTTAATGTGTCTCTCCCCATGCAATCCCTCACAGCACTTCTCTTTACAAATGGCAAGCTTTAATCTGGGAAGGGAATATTGACCTTGGGAATTAGACAATATAAACAAAATATATAAACATATTATATGCTCACCGGACAAAAATAAGTCACCTTACTCAAACGTACCGTACAGTGTCTGATTTTTGCCACTTCTGGCAGACCTGTATGACCGGACGGTTCGATACACCTGCAGATTCAGCTACTTCCTTCACACTACAGTCTTTGGCACGCCCAATGAATCTATGAATCCTGTCAGACACCCCGTAAGTGTGATCATCCTCATGCAACGCCAGCTGCAGAAGTTAATACCACCTTAAACATGCAAGGTGTCAATGTTTTTTGTTCTGGGACTATATAAATATTTACATAAACACAGTCAGTGTTCCCCATATTAAATTACCAGAAACTGCACACTCGCATTGAAAGAGACAAATACGCACCATAAAGTCAAATGTTAAAGAATACATTACATTTAATTCCATTCTATATGCCAACTATGGTCCTTAACATTGTACAACGGGGAACAAAACTGCTTTTAAAAACAGACAAAAAGTCGTGTCACACAGCAAAATGATATAAATTACATAAAGCAAGCAGGCTAAGCTGATAAATTAGAGAAATAAATCTTTATCTGCATGGTCAGAGCCAAAAACATGATTAACTACATTTGCTGACAACGTACAGCCCTGGGTCTTTGTAACACCATAATAAATGAACCCAAGTGAAAAACTGAGGTAGGTTACAATGACCATGATGCATTTCTCTTAGACTTTGGGTTGTCTGCTATCTTTAACATCAATAATCAAGCTGATGGCTGGGAAGAAAACACAAGAGGTTCATACCCCAGGATAGCGGAATCATTTCATTCCCTTGTCGAAATGTATGTTTACAAGCTTAGGTTATCCCGTGATGAGAAAGGAAAGGTTGCAGCCAAGGGCCCAAATATGAGCTTTGGGCGAATTACTATCATCTAAATGGTCATTTCAATTATCTCACACTACCATAGAGGACAAGATAAGGAAAGACACAACCCCAAGGAACTTTGGCAGGCCTGTGAAAGAGTATATTTACTCATACTTAAGGCCTGTGCTTTGGGCAAATGGATCCAATGACATCCATCCCCATGTCCATTCACATGTGGAGTATCTGGCTGATAACAGCAAATTGAAAGTCATAGTTCCTTCATCCTCACTGCCATCTGTCAAAAAAGGGCATGGGCTAGAAGTGCTGACCAGCCATGGCAGTACACATCTTGTTCCCGGTGGGAGGCGTCTTTGACCTCTAAAATGTGACAAGTTAAAAGACAGACAAACATCAGAAGTACAGACCACCTCGTTAAGAAAACTGCAGTAGCACTGTACATGCTCCACTGAAATATGAGGGGTAATTGCTAACCAGAAATGTGAACAATCCAGTCAAGAAATGTCTTGAAATTTCCCAAGGTTGGGATTATATGGAATAAAAATCAGGCACAATAGTAGACAGTCATTTTTCATGCAGCCCCCTCCCCCCCGGAAGCACGCTCACTTGGGCCTCTTGTGCAATTCATTTTTAAGGTGTTAAACATATCCATCTGTTTTCCCCAGGCAGAAGCAACATCGCCATGTGAATCTCAAGCTTCTACATCATCCACAGCGGCAGTTGGTCTCCATCACTATGCCCAGTAGAGGGGCAGCGGTAATGCCTGATTCCATGGCAGAGATTGATACCTCAATGTGGCTCCATCCATCTGTTGATGCCCCCTACCTATCCCCTCACAGCAGCTGCTGTCAACAAGCAAAATAGATGCAGTGTTGGGGCCAAAAAACGAGGATGGCTATTGTGACAGGATGCCCCAAGCACTGAGATAACTCCTGCAGGCTCTGCACTGTAAATTACTGGGAGAAACACGCCTTCAGCTGCAGTTTCCCAGCTGGGGTTCTGGTACAGTAAATAAAACAACAGAGCGTATGGGTGGTTCTATCACGCTTCCCAAATTGGAAATAGGTTCAACAGGGATGAGAAAATCCTTAAGAGGCAGAAGTCCATGTGTGATGTTGAACTATTCTAGAGCTTTATCTACAGCGGAAAACTATACAACTATACAACCAGTGGAGCCAACACTGACTGGTTGAGTGTGAAAAAAAAAGTAAAAGTCCAATATGTTCGATGAAAAGCCTACATTTGTTTCCAGAGTCAAAACAAAATGAAGAATCACAGTGACAGTCAGTCAGCATTTCTAGCATTGCATTTCCGATTCAGGACAAATTGGAAAACCCCATTAAACAAAGACGGAGGTGCCCAAGTCAGAGACTTCCTGCTGGACAATGCAGCACTCAGCACAGAAATGATTAGAGCTAATGGGGGAATGTTGAATGGAAAAACGTGGGACTGGAAAGGGAGGAGCACAATATGAGAAGTCCAGATGGCCTTGAAGGCAGTACTTACAGAGCACTTGCTCCCTGTCACCAGATGGCCCTCATCTTCCAGAACTTGTCTCTTTTGTCCTCTACCAATGTGGCCAGAGGATACATCCAATTACAAGCTTGACATATCGCACTGTGAAAAAGTCATAGGCCACCATTACCTTTGTTATTTCAGCAATGGTATATAACGATCATATATAGCAGATTGTCAATGATTGGAGCCAGAAATGTCAAACTTGAACTCATCACTTCATACTCCTTTTTCCACTGATCTTCTGTCCAGCCTCTGTGAGCTCCAGCATATCTTTTCATCCTGTTCCCCTTCCGAAAAAGTGGCTTCTTGGCTGCTACCCTTCCAAAGGTTCTTCAGACTGTAGAAGGGTTAACTTGGCATCCTAATGAAGCTGCCAGATGCTGCTATTCCTCAAATGTAAGGGAGGTCAGAATAAATACTTGCCACTATAGCCTGTAGAAGCTTGTGATTTTATTTTCTGCTTTTAAACTAATAAAGAGGCAGAGAAGTAATTATATATGGTCATTATACCATTGTTAAAACAATGGAATATCTAATATTATGGTTGCCTCAGACTTTTGCACAGTACTGTATCTCATACTGAGTTATGTGCCCACTCACACAAGTCCCATAAAAAAAGAAAAACAAAAGTTTGTAGAGCTTCTCTGCAGAAATTAATAATGAAATGTACCCTAGTATCCATGTAGGTCATAGCAAATGATGTTATTCCGTTATTCTTATTATATTATCACGAACGACCTTGAGCGAAGACACAACAAGGAATCCTGAGACGCAGTTCAACTATTTTAAAGATTAATAAACACCAAAGTCGAGAACCTCTCCCGATACAGTCCTTATAGGTCAGGGTCAGACATTAAACACTGTTTTTTTTTAAAGACTTCGACACAACTTAAGAAGAAAGATAAACAGAGAGAACAAGACAGCAGGGGAATTTTTAATAAAGCAAACATCCTGTGTGTTTGTGTTGATGGAAAAGAAATTAATAAGCAGGAAACAAACCAAATAAATGACAATGCAAGACACAATAAATAATTAAATAAAATAACAAAAAACAATTATTTCCGAGATTCAAGAAGGAAGTATATAAAAGGGCTAATGCACCTGCAAGCAAACACCTTAGACAACCTATAAACCAGATCCGTTTGTTTTATAGGTCTCATGCTGATACACACTGAGGATCTCTGGTAGCACCTTACCATGCTATTTATTTCAATGTTCACACTACAGAGCAATTTTGGTGGAAGGTGTTGTGGACGGAAGCTGGCGATGCTTAATCAGGTGATGCGTTATATACGTTTTCACTTAATTAAACAGCTTTGGAATTTAGACTCGGATTTGACCAAACCATCCCAAGCTGACCTGTGATATCTATAGAATGCGGTAGAGGGTGGTATTGTGTGGCAGCTGTATTTGGCAGCCTAACTGGTCAGAAAGCTAAAATCTCAAATGAAGCACCTTGATGTATTGACCCTATCTGGATTATTTTTGGAGAGGACATGACTCTGAGGATGTGGTTAATCTGTCTTCTTGATTAAGGGGATGAGGCTGAGCAGAGCCTGTGGCAAATACATATGCCTATGGTGGGACACGTTTAAGTCAAGTCAAGTCAAATTTATGTCTATAGTGCTTTTTACAGTGAAGCATTGTCTCAAAGTAGCTTTATAACTATCTAGGACCAAAGCTATCATGGCCAAATGCTATAAGAAAAAATCCTTCATAGGACCAAGAAAAACTACAGAAGAGAACATATTCATATTCAAAGAAAATATAATGAATAAAAAAAAGAATGTAGTCTTCATTAAAAATAAAAATTAAAAAAATAATTAAAAAATTTATATTATGAAGAGCACAATAAAGAATATAAAGCTATAGAATATAAGACAAAAGTATATATAAATAAAATACTTAATATGATAACTGGGACTGTGGTAGCCTAGCGGGTAAGGTACTGGACTATAGACCAGAAGGTCCATGGTTCAAATCCCACCTCTGCCAAGCTGCCACTGTTGGGTCCTTGAGCAAGACCCTTAACCCACAATTGCTTGGATTGTAAGACTGTATCAACTGTAAGTCGCTCTGGATAAGGGCGTCTGCTAAATGCTGTAAATGTAAATGTAAATAACATAGAGAATATGCATATAGTTATTCTTTAGCCCAGTAAACAGAGTCACTGTAGGTTCCTGAGTCCTCCGCGGGAAAGTTTTGTGAAAAAAAAGTTTTCTAAGGAGCTTATGTACTGTTGAAATACCATAGAACTGTTTGTGTGGAATGGGACGGTACATATGAGAAGCTGCATACATTTCCAACAATACTGTGCACAGATGGTGATGCGTTACACTGCATTAAGGCTTCATAATGTATACAATGTGAGCTAAAACACTATAGACTTTAAACGATGGCAGAAGTGTCCTTGGTATTCAGTCTCTTACTGAATGCTGGTGTATGAGTCATAAGGAGATGAGGGTTTGTATCAGTGTACAGAAAATAAATCACCACCTTAGGTGGACATAAAGTCCATACACATGCTGTTAGGTCTTCTCTCAGCAAGTACCCTTGAGCATAAGCTCACTTAACAGCTCACTCAGTAGTGGCAATGAAAACAGATCATTGACACGAAGTCATTTAGCTCTAAATTAAGAGTACATCTTAGTATTTTTACCCCGCACCATTTTTTACCCAATTATGGTCACTGACGGTTTGTATAAAACAACAGAGAAGGACTGTGTAGAGAGCTGAACATGTTGTGGAAGGCTCAATAACATCAGAATATTACACTGCACTTAATTAACCGTTCATTGTCAGATTTCTGTTATCTGATTATTCAAGTGGTCATGTATACAGCATACTCCGATCTAGAAATCAGATTAAGAAATCCAATAAAGAGAGGTGAAGTTTTACCCCAGTAATAGGATTACTCAGTGCATGTATACCAGTTACCCGATTAAAATTGGTGTTTTCAGTCTGCGCATGTGTGGGAACGTTCCTCCACGGTTGCCAGCCGCTCTAAAGACTTTGCCTCTTTTTTCACTGACTTTAACGTTTCTTTTCAGTGGACCTGGCAACCCTGGATTTAAAAGCGCCACAGAATATAAACACCTTGTGGAGACTCTGAAACATTTAAATTTACATTTATTACATTTAGAATGCTGATTACATCCCAAGAACACCATACCTACTGTGAATCATGGGGGTGGAAACACCATGCTTTGGGGCTGTTTTGTTTTGTTTTATTTTTTCACTTTTTCAAAGTCAAAAGATTTGGTTTCACTTTTTTTCTCATTACACAAATATGAAAACATTGAACTGCCAATGTTAACAGCATGTTAACTGCCAATGTTAACCCTAACTCTAACCCTTTGTTTAGCCTTTGTTTAGAATTAAATGTTCTACATTTCATATCATTCATTCATTGTCTTCTCATGTTTTTGTGTACTTCTTAATTCTGTACATATATTTACACCATTCATCCACTGTCAATATGATCTCAAAACCTCATATGTGTAATATCCTGCAAACCAACTGCCTGGGTAAAGGTTTACAGAATTAAATTGAGGTGGTCACAGGTCTATATACTGTATATCAGTGTTTGTTTGTTTTTTGTTGTTGTTCCAATGGATTTGAGCATGGCTCAGATGATCAGATTTACTGCTTATTGTTTTTACAGTATTTAGTTTCATTTCCACCGAAGGCTGTACTAAGTTCATTTAGAAAAATACAAAGGAGATAAAATAGAATTTGAACAATGACATCCAAACATTTGCATTAGACTGCACCAACCTGGGATGCTACACATCTCCAAACTAAGCCACTGCTGACCCCTATGATTGGTTAGTGTTTCTCAGAAACAATAGGGGACAGAGGAATGCCATGCTTCCCAATCATAAAGCAAGGCTGCAAACACTCATTGATTGGGGACACTTTGCCCCATCAGGACCCCAGGATACAGCTGGTCTCCTTGTTTACTGTACACACTATTTATATCTGATAACATCAGTAAGCCTCTTGTATTCACCCCATGTGAAAATGGCCAAGATTGTTAAATATGTAACATCTTTGTCTTTTCTCAATAGCACTGTGGGTCTCCAATGCTTCAGCGGAACAATATGTCTGTATTGTTAACAGTAATTGCACTGTATACTCTCCAAATAAACACTTTTACTGTTTTTGCCATTGTGAGAGAAAACAAATTGCAATACATTACTCCATGTTCTGCTACCTCAGCCCTAAGTCAAGTGGCAAGAATGTAGCATGTTGTGATAAATGCTTAAATTTTACACTTACCTGGGCAGACGTTCCATGCTGGGAACCCTCCCACAACAACAAAGCCCACAATTCAGACAGACATGCTCAAAACTAGGTCAGAAAAAGTGAATTCCTCAATCAAATTCAATTTCAAATCTCAATTTCAAAATCCTTTCTTTAATGGTAAGATTATTCAGCAACCTTCCCGATATAGCACTAGTGTAGATGCTATTTAATTAGCTGTAATATCAAGACTAGAATATTTTATCACAATTACTAATACCAAAATATCTTCACTGAGCAGCTCATCTCAGTCACCATTAAGTTTACTAGATCCATTTCCTACATGCTTACTTAAATAATTAATACCGAAAATAATAGGGTCACTGCTTATTATTTTAAATTTGTACCTTAACATCGGCTATGTGCCCAAATCCTTTAAGTTCGCAGCTATTAAACCTCTGATTATAAAAGCTAACCTTTAAGATTAAATGAAAGAAAGGTTTCAAATCTACCTTTCCTCTCAAACATTTTAGAAAAAGCTATGTAGTAGCAGCTGTGCAGTTACCTCCACTGTAACAGCATTTATAACTATTTCAGTGAGGATTAGACTCCATCATAGTATTTGACACAATAGATCACAATATTTTACTGAACAGATTAGAAAATACTGTAGGTGTTAGGGGACTGGTGCTTTCTTGGTTTAGATCCTACTTGAACGACCATTACTAGATGTTTATTGTAAATAATCTATGCTCCAAGCTCACAAAACTGAAGTTAGGTCTGCCTCAGGGGTCTGTCCTGGGGCTGGTATTATTTTGTCTGTACATGCTGTCACTAGGCTCAGTTATTCGTTATTCATAATTCCATGATTCACAGTTGTACATTACGCCAACCCAAGCCTTGGGAGACATGTTGTCTACATCTATTGTAAACATTGATAACTGTTTGGGAATGCACAGTCTGTCTGTAAAAACAAAACAAAAACTTAGGTGTCACATTAGATTCAGACCTCTCTTATGATGCACACATTAGCATCACTAGAATTTCCTCCTTTCAACTACATAACATTGCTAAACATATACATATTTATATATATATACATATATATATTTTTTTTTTTTAAATGCATGAACCAGTTTCTCAGCATTTACAGAATATAGTCTGTATATATATATATATATATATATATATATATATATATATATATATATATACAGACTGTATTCTATAGATGCTGAGAAACTGGTTCATGCATTTAAAACCTTGAGGTCAGATTACTGTAAACACTCTACTCACTGGATACTCTGGTTTACAGCGGATCGAGTCCTAAGTCCTAAGATTACAAAAATACTTGCACCCACTGATTACAAAATATTTCTTGTAACAAAGATCTACAGTATTAACTCTTAAGGTCCTACGATCCATGTTTGCCTACTTTGTTCACAAGGTGCAATTTTTTCCAGTTACTAGATTTAAAAAAAAGTCACAGCAGCATTCTTGTAGATGGCCCCCAGTAATGGAATGACATTCTTTCTTTTGTTTGGGATTCAGACACACACTACTTTCAAATCTAGATGAAATACCTATTAATTTACACAGGCTTTTGGTTAGACTTTTGACTAAGATGCATTGCTCTGGTCCCTCTAACTAGAGTCTGGGGTCATCTCTGGCCTGCCTGCTATGTCATGCCTTTGGTCAGGCGTGTCAAGCCAGGCTATTCAACTAGGCCTGGCTTTGGTTGTGAATCATTGCCATAGCCTAACGACAAAGCTGGAGGTTCATAAACAAAGACCTTTGTGGTGATCTGGGATGTAGGGTTGCTGTCTTCTTGCATCTTTTACATTTACATTTACAGCATTTAGCAGACATCCTTATCCAGAGCGACTTACAATTGGTACAGTCTTACAATCCAAGCAATTGTGGGTTAAGGGCCTTGCTCATGGACCCAACAGTGGCAGCTTGGCAGAGGTGGGATTTGAACTCTGGACCTTCTGGTCCATAGTCCAGTACTTTACACGCTAGGCTACCACAGTCCCAAAACCACCATCTTTTGTATGATCGGTTGGTGGTGGAGACCTCTTGGCTGTGGGTGTCCCCTTTTTAGCTATGCTGTTAGAGCTGCTTATACTACACTTGCACAAACATGTCCTGTAAAGACTCTGTTAGACTTGAGCTTCCGGTACCAGTTCCAGGTCTCCATACCATTAATCTGACCACATCAGAGGGTAATAACCTCTCTTCCCCTCCACTGGTTACTAAGCATGCCATGCCACTAAAACATACTTGCTAAGAATACGAGAACCTACAGTGACAACCTATTGTGTTTAATGGACTAAATAATGACGATACACACGTACATGGTCTACATTATTTTATTCAGTATTTTATTTAGTTTTACATTCTTTTAATTATATTCTTCATAATACAGTGCTCTCTTTAATTTATTATAGTCAACATGTTATTATATTGTATTTTATTTATTATATTTAGGCTGCTCAAGGGGGCTGGGTCCATTTTTATAGTCTTGGTCCCTCCCAAGATTTCTTCCTTATATTATTTTGGAATATTTTCTTTGCCGCTGTTGCCCTAGGCAGGCCTAGATAGTTCTAAAGCTGCTTTGAGACAATGCTCCATAGTAAAAAGCGATATATAAATAAATTTGACTTATGAATAAAAACGTGTTTTCAATTCACCACCAACAATGAATATTCAGGTAACTCGTGTGCAAAATGCATAGTTTGTTCAGTGACCTAGCCTGAAGTAGCCATCACAAACCATTGTTAGACACTGCTGCTGCTTTAAATTGTCTGAAACATGAGATTACTGGTGGTCCCATTTAATACAAGCATTACTCATATTGGTAAATACGTTCAACAGGATAAATCTAATCATAGATGAAACCCAGAGCAAGGAACTTTCATCTGAAGGTTCTAGTGTGCTTGGACAAGATGAAAATGCAGACTTACCTAGCACGCCAAGTCGGTAGTTCAGGGTTATGACAATGACATTTCCGTAACTAGCCAAGATGCTCCCGTCAAACATATTTCCAGTGCCTTCCATATAAGATCCTCCATGGATGAATACCATCACTGGCTTCGGACTTCCACTCTCACGAATATCTGGAATAAGGAGGAGGGAATGATTTAATCACAAATCAGAACTGACAGCTGAAGATGCAATCAGAACTGAGGCTGACACTCCTCTACCAACATATGCCTGAATACTTAGAGGCTTATGATACACAGAATCAGAGTCTTAATTTCCTAAGCAACATGTATGTCATGTTTCTTGTCAGTCAATCACTGGATTTTTTCTCTTCTAGGCTGTGTCAAGGGCAAGTATGCAAGATTTAAATCAACATTTTAATTTCTTGAGTGAGCGTGGAGTTGATACGTGAGGCGCATTCCTTGAAAGGATTTTGATCTCACTAATATTCATTTTCCAACCTATTAGAGTTGGGAATTATACAAACATGTAATGCTATTTTTAAATTTTGCATCCAGCCCGTATTAATTCATTGCTTGGGCCCGCTTCATAAAGTAATTCACTTTGAGTGAATTGTTTCAGTGAACGTGGGAAGAAAAACAAGATTCCATTGCATTTGGGAGGCAGGAAAAAAATGATTGTGATAACTTTCATCTTGCATGAAAGAGACAGACATTACACCATGGGTGCAATGTATCCACATAAATCTCTGATAATTTATTAAAGTTGGGTGTTCAGAGATGCTCCTCGGGGAGGCCTCAAAAAGTGGAGAACAAATGAAAAAAGCAATTATTTTCTAAAAATGTTTTCTGAAGGCCTGGAGACAAGGGACTTTCAGTCCCAATTCATAATTTTCTCTGCTTCACTCGGATATTTCTTATTTTTCTTTGCTTGTCTATGAGGCATTGGATTTGTATTCCTGTGTATTACTTCATTTCAAATGCAATTTGTGTATTCCCAAATACACTCACCGATCACTTTATTAGGTACACCTCCTAGTTTCTACACTCACTGTTCATTTTAGCAGTTCCACTTACCATCTAGGTGCACTTTGAACTTTTGTAGTTCTACAATTACAGACTGCAGTCCATCGGTTACTTTGATAATCCCCTTTATTCTGTTCTCTAATGGTCAGGACCCCCCAAAACTACCACAGATCTACCACACTGCACTGACACCAATGTGGTGGTGGTGTGTTAGTGTGTATTTTGTTGGTAGGACTGGCTCACACCCAGCAGTGCTGCTGGAGTTTTTAAACACTGTGTTCATGCACTGTGCACTCTATTAGATACGTCTACCACCTTGTAGATAAATTCAGATACAGTCATCTGCTGTTGTACAGTTTGTGTTAATAATTCTCTAATCCTTCATCAGTTCTCACAGGATGCGGCCTACCGGATGCTGGTGGCTGGACATTTTCTAAAAATAGTCCACCAAAAACCAACATTAGATAACAGAGTAAAGGGGACTAACAAAGTATGAAGAGAAGCAGATGGACTACAGTCTGTACTTGCAGAACTACAAAGTGCATCTATATGTTAAGTGGAACTGATAAAATGGACAATGAGTATAGAAACAAGGAGGTGTACCTAATAAAGTGGTTGGTAAGTGTATATACTACATAGTAAAACCATGGAGACTTCCTTTTTAACTAGTGGGATTCTACTATTTGCTAAAGTATTCAAACGCAATTGTAGTAAACTCTGGCAGGTCATATTGCAGAATATGTTCAACCTTTCCAAAAAGTCGGCTTGTCCAACAGTCTCAGTCAGTTGTAGTTGTAGTCAGTAATGCTGTTGATGTGAAGTGGACACCTTTAGAAGCAACAGTAAGCAAGTGCAGGAAGGTGAGGTAAGAAACAGTTGTCTTTGGAAGCCATGCTTGCTCTAGGCAACATGATTAAAACATCAGCGAAACTGGACAGTGGAACCTTTATTGTTTGGCTTTCCAAAGTTGATCAGTGCCACCAGACTCAAAAGCAACTCAAAGGCTTCTTCAAAAGTGATCATCATTGTCTGGAGCTTCATGGATTGGGTTTTCATGGCTGGGCAGCCATACACAAGCCTGAAATACCCATGTGCACTTTGGCTAGAGTGGGGCTATGAAGCAGTCCAAGCATTTCATGAAAGGTCATGCATTAACATCTGACAATCTGACAGGGAGATTGTCAGGAGAAAGCTGTCGCATCAGTTCAGGAAGGCCTTTCTTCTTTTTCATCATAGCAGTGAGTTTTCCCTGTGTGAAAAGATAAGGTTCATAAAGATTGGGGATGGTCTTGACTGACTTGCACAGGGCCCCATTCTCTTCCAACAACTTTGGGATTAACTGAAACACCAATACTGAGTCAACCAGCATCCATCTGGCCTCACTAATGCTCTTGTCGCTAAATGGATGTAAATTCCCACAGGTGCCCACAAACTTTTGTCCATAAATTGTATGAATATGAACAGCAGTTGGTTTCACAAAAGTCCAAAAACTCACAGCAAGGACAGAGAAGCCCAATCGAAGGAAAAGATTAATACATTTTTGGTAATAAAATCTGAATTCAGACAAATAGGGTCCACATTCGTTTAAAGCTTAATGTGTGGGGTTTCTTCATAATTTCATCATGATCCTTTGTGTGCCTGCTTGTCTCCTTTGGCAGAAGTCATCAAGAAAAAAACCTCAATGTAGAATGATCCTATAAACACAGAAGTTGCTCAGTAGAAACATTACTCTTCAATGGAAGGAATCCGCTATTAAAAGAGGCAATTTTAAGTAAGCCAGTCCATATGAGGCAAACACATTGCATTACAGAGGAGAGTCAAATGGTTGCTTTTGTTATGTCCAAGATGTCTCCATTCTCTTATCCAGAGCGACTTACAATTAATGTGAGCTGTTAAGGATAACAGATTTACTTAAGGGTCCAACACTGGTGGTTAGTTGGAGCCAGGACTCGATCTTAAGGCCTTCTGATTAGTAGTCCAGAACCTTAACCACTGATCCACCACTGTTTCAGTCTCAGTCTCAGCTTGTCAGGTCATGGAGATGAAGGAAGTCCATGTTCTTCCCTAACAGGAACTTGAATCAAAAGTGGCCATTCTTTAGGAGATAAGATCTTTAAACCAAACATGAGCTCATATCAAGAA
The DNA here is from genome assembly GCA_025084515.1 of Ancistrus triradiatus. Lineage (NCBI taxonomy): Eukaryota > Metazoa > Chordata > Actinopteri > Siluriformes > Loricariidae > Ancistrus > Ancistrus triradiatus. The sequence continues at coordinate 187,675 of JAJAGP010000622.1, forward strand.
TATCAAGGCTTTCTTTTGTAATTCCACTCCGTAGACTATGCATTTTGAACATCCAGTGAACTATTGCCTCAAATGTTAATGGCTGTTTCAAGAATGTCCTTGGTTAACTTGGATTCAAATCCTAGTGGCTTATCGCGAACACGGGAGCTCAGGCTTCAATGTCACATTAAGCTGTATCTTTTTAATTGTAAAGTCACGCGCCTCAGGTGCCATCAATAAGCCCCCCTTCATTTGTCAAGAGAGTTCTTTTAAGGCCACAGTTAAGTTTAAATGAACAGTTATCGCCATGCAAAATATGTTTTGACTTTTTAACACTATAAATGGCTGATGTTCATATGATTAACTCATTTGAGATTCTTTGACTTCTCAACTTTGATAGGCTTGACCAATAAATGCTAACACTAGGTAACAGGAGGTGCTCTGCCTAACTGCAGATTGTTACACAGCAAATGCGCCCTTACATTTACATTTAGTCATTTACGAGATGTATCCAGAATGACTTTGAGCTGATACAATCTTACAACCCAAGCAATTGTTTGTTAAAGGTCTTGCTCATGGTCCTAACATGACATGTGTTATTTGTTATGTTATTTAATTTTCTCTTACTTAACTCAGATAAAACTGAGGTGCTATTAGTGGGACCCAAGGCTGTGAGAGACAGGTTGGCTACATCTATCCTAAATCTAGATGGCTGTCCAGTATTGCCCCGTCCGTCTGTAAAAAAACTTAGGGGTCACATTTGATTCAGATCTCTCCTTTGATGCGCACATTAGCAGCATCACTCGAATTGCTATTTTTCAATTATGTAATATCGCTAAACTTAGAAATATCCTCTCTTTTAATGATGCAGAGAAACTTGTTCATGCGTTTATAACCTCAAGGTTGGATTACTGTTACTTACTGGATGCTCAAGTAAATCTATAAATAAACTTCAGTTAGTTCAAAATGCAGCTGCCTGGGTGCTAACTCGAACTAGAAAATTTGATCACATCACTACTATTCTATCATCACTACACTGGTTACCAGTCAAATTCCGCATAGATTACAAAATACTTCTTATAACTTATAAAGCTCTACATGGCCTGGCCCCACATTACCTGAGTGAACTCTTAGAGTTTTACAATCCAACTCGTCTACTTCATTCACAGCGTGCAGGACTTCTTTTAGTTCCTAGAATTAAAAAAGTCACAGCAGGGGGAAAGGCTTTCTCATACATGGCCCCCCAACTGTGGAATAAACTTCCCACTTTCGTTCAAGACTCAGACACTTTCCAAATTTTTAGGTCTAGGCTAAATACATACTTATTTACACAGGCTTTTCTCTAGATTTAGACCAGGATGCATGGCTTGGGTCACTGGGGCTGGAGTCTGGAGTCATGTCTGGCCTGCATGCCTTGTCCGTTAGCCGGGAGTGTCGAGTGGTCAGTCTGGCTGAACTGGGCTTCGGTCCTCGTGATCTTGACTCGTGCATCCTTGCCTTAGACTAAGGGCAGAGCTGGGGGTTCATAGTCAAAGAGTCTTATGGTGATCAGAAACATTGAGTTGCTGTCTTCTGCCTCCCGTGGGGTTGGCAATGTCTCATGTGATCCCTCTTGGCTGTGTTTTCTACCAGTTCTCCTCTTTCTAATCTTTCATTCCTTCTAGCTATGCTGCTATAGCTAAGCTCCGGGGGTCGCATGTCTAAACTTGGCCTCATGATTGACATGGCATCATGATTGTTAATAAACACTGTGCTCTTAATCAATAACTAATTACATTTTTCTTGTTCTCTCCGAGCTGTGTTCCGTCGTCCGACCTCCCACACATGAAATGTTTTCATCTGATGGAGCTCCACTGTGGCATAATTCACATTTTATTCGCCATGACTCCATGACTTTTATTTTGCTCTTAGATTTATCATCCCCCCCCCCCCCAAAATCCCGGGCCACTTAGGTCGATGTGCATATGTCAGATTCTATTATTCGAACTTTGACACCATGACTTTAGTTCCTCTTAGATTATCATCTATGGCCGCCCAAGGAGTTGGGGTCCCTTTTTGAGTCTTGGTCCTCCCAAGGTTTCTTCCTAGAACTAGGGAGTTTTTCCTTGCCACTGTCGCCCTAGGCTTGCTCAATTTGGGATTGGACGTAGTTATTAGGAGATAATCTAAACTTGTAAAGCTGCTTTGAGACAATGCTCCATTGTAAAAAGCGCTATATAAATAAATCTGACTTGACTTGACTTGACTTGACAGAGGAGGGATACAGGACCCTATATCCAATAGCTCACACGGTCTTATAAGTACACTTTAATCTATCACTGATTGCACTTTGTTCACTTCCTCCAACTTTTCTTATGATCTACAGTACTGTTCAAAAGTCTTAGGCCACCATTAGATTATATATACACCTTTATTTTAGCAATGGTAGAATGAGCATATCTAATTATTTCTCAGTCTTTTTATTAGAATGCAGCCAGAAAGTACTGGAAAGTTGTATGCAGTATTATAATATACAGTGGTAAGTATTTAGTGTGACCTCCCCTTACACTTGAGCAATTGGCATTTGGAGTGATTTACCCAAGTTCGAAAGTTTTAGGTAAAATCAATGACAATGTTATATATGATCATTATACCATTTCTAAAACAACAAATCTAATGGTGGCCTAAGACTTTTGCACAGTATAGTAAATGGTGAGCACTCTGTGTTTTGATTTCTTTAGTGAAACTGTCTAGATGTCTGTTGTTGTCCACTCTTTTCCAAGCCACCCAAAGAGGATTGGCTTTTAGGCCACTCAAGGACCACTTTAATCTTGATGTCAAGAGAATTAGTCACCTTAGACTTGCTTTTAAGGAGTTTCAGACAAAGATCAAGTGACATATATTTTGTTCAGAAAGCTAGCTGTCAACTCCAAGGAAGGCAACTAAAGTGCCACAACCACAAAAATATATTTGTATTAAATTATTTAGGACTGTGGTGGCCTAATGGTTAAGGCACTTGACTGTGGGCCAGAAGATCCAGGGTTCAAATCCCACTTCTGCCAAGCTGCCACTGTTGGGTCCTTGAGCAAGGTCCTTAACCCACAATTGCTTGGATCGTCAGACTGTATCAATCATAAGTCGCTCTGGATAAGGGCGTCTGCTGAATGATATAAATGTAACTGTACTATTCACCACTAATGCTACTAGCCTGAAGAACAGTGCTACCAAGAAAACATTGGATTTTGCATGGTCATAACCATTTTTTTGAAACAGACTACACTGATGACCAAGTGGAAACCTCTGGACATTTCTCGAACAAGGGTTTAGCTTTGGGTGGTCAAAAGCTGGAACAAGTATTTTAACGTAACCTCCAAAAAGTCGGTTGGAAAGGATTGTATGCATATATTTCCACTCCAGTAAGTCTACGTCCCCAACCATCTTCAATTCCAATCCTTCACAAGGATCTCCAGATTTGTACTCTCAGGATTATAACGTCAGTCACTGTGAGGCCACTGTTCTCTCCCTTCAGTTCATCCAGCGTCGTTTTCTGACTCAAAGAAGAACCACTAAGAGTGTAGTCCTGGCACGAAACACTCAAGAGCAGCTGGATAATCAGGTTGATGATCATGCTGGATCCTCCTGGCTTCAGGATTCTGCTGTTCCCTCTGGCCAGGGAACATACTGTATCCTTATCCTGTGCAGTTCGGGCAAAAAGGTTGGCCTGGCACCAGATTTGACATGCTTAAGAGCAGTATTTTGTGTGCTGAGAATTTCTGATGGAGTTAATAGCAGATGCTCGACATGATTCTTCTGTATATTTGTGTTGCTATAATCTTACGCTGTGCAGATCAAACACAGCTGGCTCTTTCCTGGTTTTAGCCGGCTCTAATTGGCACTCATTTCACTCGATTATACAGAAAGCGGACTTCATTACGGATGTGGTACATCATTAACATGGATGAACACGTTTTTAAGACGTAATTGCTGATTCATATCTGGATTTCAGAACCCATATCAAGGTCTATACATAAATTGTACAGCCGAAATATGACTGTTTATTAGTAAGCAGGAAAATGTTTATGCATTACTATACATACAGTGTTGCATAGGATTTTAACAGCCTCATACTTAGATAAAATTTTGAATTCAGTTTATATGACTTTACTTTCAGTTTTTTATGATGTAATAGTTCTTCAAACACAGAAAGGTAGAAAAATCATGCAAAAAACTGTCAGATATTACGGTTATTAGTTGTCTCTGTCTTTTTTGTTTAGGTGGGATGCAACACGTAAAAATGAAAAGGAAAAAAAAAATCAAGCAAAATCCTATGAAGGTTAACAATTACATGTCTGGAATGACGGAAGACATGTGACATACTCATCAAGCAAAAAAGACAAAACACATCCAGCAAAAACACTAGGAAGGAAAAAAAATCCCACGTTCAAAAAGGGACAAGAAATTTAAGAAAAAACAAAAAAACAAAAATTGGAGGGTTCCTTGTCATGCATATCAGGTTGGCATCAAAAATACCTTCATCCTCTGCACCGTCATTATCACTTAAATCATCATTCTGTTTCTTTGTAAGTGGACCTAGGATCAAGAACGGAGAAGATGGAGGAAACAGACAAGAAAAGTACACACAAGCCTGTAAAGGCGCCTCAGTGAAACAATGAGTTAATCTTAAAAAGATTCATTGAAAATCTAAGCAATCAAAATTTTAAACACTGCTTAATTATAATTCAAAAGGGTCAGTAAAGATAATAATAAAAAAAAAAATTTGAAAAGCAAACTTTACTGGATGTGAAATCCTGGAATCAGTCCAAAAAAATCTCAAAACAATTCTGTTTATATATTAATTAGTCTAATTTATTTCTGTTCATTTTTAGGGGGCAAAAAAATGCATTGCAATAAAACAATTTCTCTCAACCATCAAATGCCTTTCAACTGCATAGTAACCAACAGTTTTCTGGTTCTTATTTTTAGAAAAGTGAACGCCGAGTCCGAAATGTTTTAATTAATGAGCAGAGATTTTCCTGATTACACCGGGTTACCTTTTTATTACAGCAAATCATGCTGAAAGTCCTCGTAATCAGCGCTCATGCATATTCAGCAGCGATCGGACCTCGCGGACATCATGCTGCTTGGCATTAGCGTGTGAACAAGCTTACTTAAAAGTATTCATTTGAAGAGTTTAAACTCATTGAAAGGCCATAAGGAGGTGAAATAAAGGAGGATTCGTGGAACTGACTCGGCGTTCACTTTATAAGTACAAATACTCCTGTCAGAGCAACACTTATGAATCACCTCATGACACACACAGGTATGAGGAAACACAAACACGCACACACACACACACACACAGACAACATGTGACACAGAAATCCAAGATGCATCCGAGTTCATGCATGGACTTGACGAGCACGTGCAAGATTTTCAGGTAAGATGGCTGGGTACATACAGGTGTTTTTTAATTGTTGACACTAACATATTATATTATTATTCACTTTCCACTTTTCGATAATTTGACACCATCTCTATTCATATTATCATTACCCCAATTATGAGTGCAATAGGTTCTATTTATGTAAAATAACATTCTTCATTCATTCATTTTCTTATCCTCTCTATCCTGGACAGGGTACAGGTCAGAAACAACCTATCCAGGGCACAAATCCATCGAAGAGCACATACACACTCACACACTAGGGCCACTAAAGCATGTCTTTGGACTGTGGGAGTAGTAGCGATATTTTAGTATAACCAAATAACCTAAAGCATGTCTGGACTATAAGAGGAAACCAGAGGACCTGGAGTAAACCTACGTGGACACGGGGAGGACATGCAAACTCCACATAGAAAGGACCAGGACCACACCACCTGGGATTGAACCCAGAACCTTCTTGCTGTGAGGTGACAGTGCTACCCTATAACTGCTTATACACTGTGAAACTATATTTCCTATTCATATTACTATTTCCTATTCTTTTCTAAATCTTGCACTGCTGTAACAAGTTGCATTTCCCTGAGGGGATTAAGTCTTATTTTACTAGATATGTGAACTAGATATGCATTTTTTCCCCATTTACCATTTACAAAATCTTGTCACTGATCAATTAATGAGACTTATTGACTATAACGGATGACATTGACTGATGTAGAGAGGTGGCCTGCATTCATTGTTCTGTGATTCGATGAGGCTTTGTTTTTCTAGTTCCAGTGTTTTCTCTGCTCAAAAGGCCTCTTAATTGCTCCAGACTGGGGAGAAAAGCAACAGGTGTTAGAAAGGAGAAAATCAATGGTAATGTCATAATTTCAGTCTCTTGGAGTGCTGCAAGTTGTCCTGTAAATGTAAAATTGTAAGTACAAACGATCGGTTCAGGTATTGAAGCATGGTGGAACAAAATAATCTCACCACCCACACCTTAAGCCCAGTACTAACTCTAATATTATATTTGTGATATGATATTACATGATATTTGCCATGGGCAGGAGAAATGGACTACAGTCAGAAGCCTAGACAATAAGTGAGTCATCCTAACCCAACATTTGCACCTTGTTCAATGCCCATGGCTTACACAACACACACGGCTTACAGGTATTGAGTTGAGAACTGTATCAGGATAGGGATATATTGTATAAAATCTAAAAAACTAAGGTGTGTAAAAGTACCCAAGATGCCTTTATATAAGATGTGATCTGATTGCTCAAACTACTGTAGGAGGTGGTCGAGATGCTTTGTAGCCACATATTAAACAAATGTACAGGTGCTCCCCGATGGGGATACATTCCGAGAAACCTATCACTTAGAGTTTAATATATACTGTGTATATATATCATACCTTAATCATGCTTAAACACTTACATTAACCTAGAGTTGGGCAAAATCATCAACACAAGCTTATTTTATAATTAAGTGTTGAATCTTTCATGTAATTTTTTGATTAATGTCCAAGAAGTTGAATCTGTTCATCTGGGCATAGATCTAAGTGACTTCTTCAGTCTCAGCAGTTGGAAAACTTCCCCAATCTTATATACAGCATCTTTGCATAACGACTGGTACCAGCACCATTGCATAACAATGGGACTGGTGATCAATTTAATATGCAGATTGACATAGCCATTAACGACAATGGCCACGTGTGCCATTCACACAGGATTGGGGAAGGGCTGCGATGGCTGCGTTGTAAGATGGTGAGAGGTGTACTCTGAGGCCCCCTCCTCGGTTCAGGGATGGACGCTCCCTTTTTACGTGGCCATTGTCGTTAATGGCTATGTCAATCTGCATATTAAACTTGATCACCGGTCCCATTGTTATGCAATGGTGCTGGTACCAGTCGTTATGCAAAGGTGCTGTATATAAGATTGGGGAAGTTTTCCAACTGCTGAGACTGAAGAAGTCACTTAGATGAGTGACGAAACGTTTCTCCAACAAAATCTATGTCCAGATTCAACTTCTTGGATTTTCTTACCTGGATCATTGAGCATGCATCAAGACATATTGATTAATGTATTGAAAGTGAAAAACAAAATCAAAATGGCTAGCCCATTGGCACTGTTGCTGCTTCCCGGATTCCCAGCATCTGTGGGATAATATCGTACTGCCTGTCGCTTTGCAATGTGTATTCTCCAGAGTAAAAACAAAATTCTAAACTCAGAATGCTGACTTCCAAAATCCTGCCTGATATCTTACATAGCACATGTGGTCTTTTACATAGCACCCCTTCATGGCTGGCCAAACAACCAAGGAGGAAACAATGCTGGTGAACGCAAGAAACTTTTGCAATGTGGACAGATATCACTAATGATTGGTTATCGGTCCCAATATTAACAAAATTAGCTGGATCGGGTTTTGGAAAATTAAGCCGATCCATGGGACCGATTCATTCACTTTCATTTTTTGACACATGCTACACCGTACACCAGTTACGCCAAAAAGTTCGTTGGCAATGTGCAACATCTGCAAAACAATTGTTGCAAGGGGTTGTGAAAGCACTGCAAAATACAGCATATAATATTACTGAAAAATAAAAAATTATATAATATATAAATATAGTTAAGACTTTTGTTTGACCCCTTTTTATATTGAACCTGAATGCTGTGCCAAGGTACTGCGCATTTTTTATTATTTTAGTGACAACAAAAAAGTAAAGATAGTAATATTTATACATATATTTATACAAAGTCAGTAATGTTTAAGCCAATACTGATTCCCATGTGGGGTTTATGAACTCAACAATGGTATCAGATCGATGTCGGGTGTCAACTGATATGCAAAGTTTATGTATCGGTATTGAAAAAAAATCTGAAAGTCAGATCGGTGCACCCCTAGATAACACTATCCAACATAAACCACAAACTACTAATCAGAGTAAACCAGTAGTAGCACTTGCTATGGCTGCCATAAGGGTCACTACTGTAGCAAACATTTTTAACTGCTGTCTACTTAACGTTAACTCCCAAAGCTGGTGCCATATTCTTATATTAAGGAAATTAAAGTAGTGTAAAATGACCTTTGATGCAGCGGCCATCTTTTGCAAATATAAACCGTAAACAACACAGTGCATCTGCACTACTACTAAAGACTTATTAATTAGGTAACTTGGTTTAATTTCTGACATATAACATCTAGGCTGCCCAAGGAGGCTGGGTCCCTTTTTAAGTTTTGGTCCTACCAAGGTTTATCCTTAGAACTTTAGGAAGTTGCCTAGGATTGCCCTAGGCTTCCTTAATTAGGGCTCTGGGCCCAGGTGTGGGTGAAGTCTTATCAGGACACGATCCAGATACAAGGCACCTACCTAAGCAGACCAAGTGTAAATAGGGTCAATAAGATTTGCACCTAAAGCATAAAGCCATACAAGTTGTTGGCTAGACGGCAGGTGTGTGCACGACATGTGAAGAGCAATATCGACAGAGGTAGTGTTGTGTTAATGGTTTGGAAGGAGGATGTCAGAGTGGCAAAGGAGTGTTATCACGTTTGGTCTGGAGAAAGGACACCAATCAATAAAAGTCACTCAGTTTGGATACTGTGGCTGGCCAAAATAAATAAATAAATAAGTAGAGATCAGTACTACTGAAAACTTGCAGGATTGTTCGGAAGAGCTGAAAAGGACTCCATAAACTATTATACTAATTATTTCCATTCATAAAATAGGAAATTTGTCGTGTGTGTTGGCGATAGGATGTCTGCCTTTGGCGTCCCTTAACAGTGAATATATAGGACCCATCTCAGTGGTGCTTGAACGTTTGTGAACCCTTTAGAATGTTTGAAAACATCATCAGATTTTGACACAAGTCCTAAAAGTAGATAAAGAGACAAAATATTATACTTGGTCAGTTATTTATTGAGGAAAATTATCCAATATTACATATTAGTGAGTGGCAAAAGTATGTGAACCTCTTGGAGTAGCAGTTAATTTGAAGTTGAAATTAGAGTTGGCTGTTTTCAATCAATGGGATGCCAATCAGGAGTGAGTGGGCACCCTGTTTTATTTAAAGAACAGGGATCTATCCAAGTCTGCTCTTCAGAAAATGAGTTGTTGATGAGTTGTTGTTACAAAACCATCTCTAAAGAGTTTGGACTCCACAGTCAGGCAGATTGTGTACAAATGGAGGACATTCAAGACCATTGTTTACCCTCCCCAGGAGTGGTCGACCAACAAAGATTGCTCCAAGAGCAATCTGAATGCCTGAGTGACTGAATGCCTCTCTCACACTGACTAATGTTAATGTTCATGAATCCACCATCAGAAGAACACTGAACAGCACTGACAATCCAGAAGGTTATTGGAAGAATGTTTTGTGGACGGATGAGACCAAAATAGAACTTTTTGGTTTAAAAGAAAAGCGACCTGAAGCGAGCAGTTAATGTGAGGAAACCCACCAACATCCCAGAGTTGAAGCTGTTCTGTTCTGTACGGAGGAATGGGCTAAAATTCCTCCAAGCCGGTGTGCAGAACTGATCAACAGTTAGAGGAAACGTTTAGTTGCAGTTATTGCTGCACAGGGAGGTCACACAAAGCAAAGGTTGACATACTTTTGCCATTCACTAATATGTAATATTGGATAATTTTCCTCAATAAATGACCAAGTATAATATTTTTGTCTCATTTCTTTAACTTTGTTCTCTTTATCTACTTATAGGACTTGTCTGAAAATCTGATGATGTTTTAGGTCATATTTATGCAGAAATATAGACAATTCTAAAGGGTTCACAAACTTTAAAGCACCACTGTATATTGGATTCACTCTTATTTTCTTTGTATATGTACAGACGATCTTTTTCAAAGTTTTAATTTCATGGTTATGCCGATGACACAATGATATACACTGCCTGGCCAAAAAAAAGGTCACACACACTAATATTTGGTTGGACCACCTTTAGCTTTGATTATGGCACACATTTGCTGTGTCATCATTCCTACAAGCTTCTGCAATGTCACAACATTTATTTCTGTCCAGAGTTGCATTAATTTTTCCCCAAAATCTTGTATTAATGATGGGAGATTTGTTCCACTGCACAAAGTCTTCTCCAGCACATCCCAAAGATTCTCAATGGGGTTCAGGTCTGGACTCTGTGGTGGCCAATGTATGCGTGGCTCCCAGAACCAATCTTTCACAAGTTGAATCTTCTGAAACAGATCACCATCTTTTCCATGACCACAGGGTGTGTCTTTCGACATGGTTGTTTAACAAATGAGAAGCTACTCACTGCATCAGTTAGGGTTAAAGAACTTGTTGCCAGCTCAAACATAATCACCAATGCAGTAATTATCCCATGGGAGGCTCTTTTTGTTAACTATTTAACGATTTTCTTAGTTAAATCCAGGTGGTGGCCTTTTTGGCCATCTTTCTGTGACATGTAATGACAGTAGTAGAATGGTTATCTTACCAACTGTCTGACAGCCATTTGGATAAAATTTGGATGTCTCAAAAGTTTTTTAAATTGAATGAAGACCAAACAGAGTATCGAAAAGATGCAGTTAGCTCTCGAGTTTGTTGGCTCGATTCATGCTTAAAATAAATCAATGAATTATATTTTATGTCTGTGTATAATAGTATTTTTCTGTGTGTATTGCCTGTTGAATATACAGTCTAAACTTATCTCGCCCACGTCTGTTCAAGACCAAGTTTAGCGCCTTAACGACGTTACAAAAAACTAGACAAAGTTACATTCTTACCTGATGCTGACATAATGTGTTTTACTGAGCAGCCCTCATGATCATATAATCACATTTACAATGTACATAAACATGCATGTACATGTACACTTTCTATTCATTAAGCAAATTTGAGAAACAGTCCATGATTGATGATTGTTTCTGTCATGCGAAGTGCATGAAGTTTAGTCTGTGATGAATAACAGATGGGCTGTACATCATCCAGCGTTGCAAGTTTTGAATGTTCAAAATAGCATATCAGCATGTCAATTACGTCTCGTATGCTTTAGGCCAACTAAAAGACTGCCGATGAGATTAACACATCAACAGAGCAATTACAATGAGCAGTGAGGCCTCAACAGAGTGAGCAGGGTCAAGATCCGTCGGCAATGTGAGCTGCCAGCTGAGGAGATGACCCTGTCAGTAGCATTAAAGTGACATCTACCGACTGGTCTGAAAACTTGGTGGCTTAGCGGGGTAAAATTTTATTGCTGGCAAGATATTTGTCACATTTCAGGAATGGCGAGGGCGAGAGCTGGTGGCCTTTCGATATAAAGTGCATCTTTTCTGCCATGACAGGTGGCGAGAGATGAGTTTGGCGAGATACAGGAGGGCACGATAACGAGGTTGTATACTGAATGGTATAGTATTTGAATGAATTTTGTCAAGCACTTTAAAGCTTGTTACAGAAAAGTTTTATATAAATATAGATTTAATTTCACCAGATTTAATACCACCATTTAGATTTAAAATCTGTAGCATTTGGCACAGAGTAGCATAGCAAGACCTTACAGGAGAGCACTGCAATAGTCTAGTTTTGATATATCAAGAGACTGGACAAACATCAGGGTGGCTTCCCTGGAGAAGATATCTGCATGACCGGATTGAGCCAAGAAACTTAATTGGTTATCAAAGCCTACCTTGGTGTTTCGTGCATTAAGGGGATTAAGCAGCCAGATGAGTTTAGGTGGCATTTAAACAAAATGAACCAGTCAGTCTCGTCTTGCTTGGCCTTGCTAAAATACCTCAGCTATCAGCAGTGTTTGTTTACACTGCTGGACAGTTGATTGGGGGGCACCATTTACGTCTAGCTGCCCAAACATCCACAATTAGGCTACAAGGTAGGACTATTGATTTCTCATAATGCCCATGTGCTACATGTTTCTAGTAGTGTGGTGCTGTGGTGGTAAACCATAAGCATTTATTTCCGACCAGATTTATAAAAGGAACTGAATTTAAAGCATTTTGCTCATTTATCTCCATCAGACACAGCCCATGCTCAGCCACAACCAAGTCTTGATTTCATCCAAACAAAACCCAGTGCTGAATTTAACCAGACCAAGGGCAATTTAAATAAAAGCCAAAGTCCAGCTTGATAAAACAGGTAGCCGTAAAATAGGGAAGCCCACACAATGGCATCAATTATAATGAAAATGACCTCAATATCCCTGCCTGCTAACCTTGCTGCCTCTGTAGCTTATAACAAAAAAAGATGCGTATCTGTGTGTAATTAGTTTGAGAGCTGGCTTCATTATCAAGGGTTCAGGAATCATGGCAAGGCCGACTCCACACCGGTTGATGTGAATGAAAGGCTAAATCTCAAACTACTGGAGGGCACTTGCTAATCCTTTGTTTAATATAAAATGTTCATAAAGAAATGAATCTCTGAAGGCTTCAAGTGTACATGAGATTGCCAAAAGATCTTAGACAATGCACAAAACGTCAAAGTTTTTGGATATATTTACACTACATTTAGTCATTTAGCACATGCCCTTATTCTTATCCAGCCCTTACAACTGATAACATTCTTACTGGTAACAGGCTTTCTCAATTTGGAATTGGACGTAGATATTAGGAGATCATCTAAAATTGTAAAGTTGCTTTGAGACAATGCTCCATTGTAAAAAGCTCTATATAAATAAATCTGACTTGACTTGACAATTCAAGCAATTGTGGGTTAAGAGCCTTGCTCAAGGACCCAACAGTGCCAGCTAGGCAGAGGTGGGATTTGAAACCTGGACTTTCTGGTCCATATTCCAGTCCCTTAACCACCTGGCCACCAAAGACCCGGCACACAAATTTTCACAAATTATACAAAAAATGGAAATCTATGCGTCATTAACGTCCACGATATGTTCTGTGAAATTGCATGTCATGGCATCTAAACGCTGTCCAAACACCAAATTAATGTATATTTAAGCAATAGAACACAAGAGTAATGAGTTATCACGAATAACATCACAGCTGTGATTCGGTCGCAAGCATGAGCCAAAGGCAAGTGCTGTAGATAATCAAAGACAATTATTATTATTATTACGTATACATACATATGTACATATTGGGGGGGGCGGGGTTATCCTCCAATAACTGCCTGCATTCTCTCGCCACATGAGGTCAGGCATTGTAATGCACCAGGAGGAACCCAGGATCCACTGTACCAGTGTAGGGTCTAACAATGGGTCCAAGGATTTCATCCCGATACCTAATAGCAGTCAGGGTGCTGTTGTCTAGTCCGAAGAGGTCTGTGCATCCTTCCAGGGATATGCCTCCCCAGACCATCACTGGAGGTCATTTTGTAGGGCTCTGGCAGTGCCCCCCCCCACCCCACACTTGCGCTCACTCTCTCACACACGAAGATTTGTGGAATTAGAAACTGTCTTTTTGTGACAGCGCAACATATTCCCATTGCATTTCCATTGTAGTTATGAAGACTGCATTTATTTCAGAATAGATCAGGGAACTGACTGAGTAGAAACAAACTATTAAATAGAAAGTAATCCACCCGCGATACAAATGTGGTTCTTGTTCTTCCGCTGCGGAGCACAGATCCAGCTCACAGAATTCACTTTCTTTCATCTCACAGCTCCAGAAATGCCAGTTCGATCCCAGCCTTGGACTGTGTGGAGTTTGCATGTTCTCCCCATGACTGCGTGGGTTTACTCCGGGTACACCACTTTCCTCCCACATTCCAAAGACATGTGAGTTAGGTTAATCACTTGCTCTGAACTGGCCCAATGTGAATGTGACTGACTGATATCGATGTAACCTTGCTCCTGTCGTGAATACACATCAATGCTGATGTAACGTTAAATAAAACAAACAATCAATCATCTCGGGACTTACACACAGTGCAACGCCAGCTAAACAATCAACCGCTTAGCATTCAGTCTACTCACAGTTGGCATGCCACTTTGTTTTAGGAGGGCGATGCAGAAAGTTGTAAATCAAATTTATTGGGGAGGGTGGAAAACCTATGAAAATGTCATATTGAAAGTCAATGAGATATTCAGTATAAATAATTTTACTGCAACTTTCAATACTTAGAAGAAGTGTCTACACACTTTTGGCCAGATAGGGCATCACTGTAGCCGTGTTCACACTTGTACTAGGTCAGCAACAATGCTCAGGTGTGCCATGGCACTCAAATGACCCGGTGGCTCAGGACTATTAATCAGAATGCTGCCAGTTCAAATCTCAGCTCTACCGAGCTGCCACTGGTTGGACCCTGAGAAAAGATCTTAACCTTCAACTGCTCAGCTCAATTGTAAGTCGCTCTGGATAAGAGCTTTAGCTAAATGATTCCAGATTGGTATTAAAGGGCTCTAGCGGGTGCCAAGAATGTATTCCCTGCACCATTTAACCAGCAGCAGCAGCAGCCCATAGCTGCCTGTAGATTCATCTTTATTATGCCAGATTCTGCCCCTACCATCTGTATACTGCAACAGAAATTGGGATTCAACAGACAAAGCGATGCTCAGCATAGTCGTCTGGATTTTTGACTGAAATAAGCAAAACGCTTTTTTGCTTTTTTGAGGTTTCATATGCTGTGTTCAGAGGACATCTCCGGCATGCCTTGTAAGGAGACGCTGTCAGTGTGCTCGAAGCTTTTGTATCGGCTTTGCAAGTCTACTAAGTCTTATGATCGCTCTCAATACAACACGTATCAACAGCACCACAGGTCAAGGTTTTTTTTCTTTTTTTTTTACATGGAATACTAAATCAAAAGCTGGGCCACTGGTCAAGTAAATCCTCTATGCTTCACAGGAACTTATTTTATCTAAATCAGTCTTGACACTTGACAAATTGGCACCACTGGCCTGTAGGTCCGAGACAGCAGCACGGCCAACCTTGCTACACTAAACTTGGCTTGGTGTAACAAACCATGGAGAAACCTGCAGCCAAGACGTATAACATAATCATAGGTGAAAACAGTTTTAAATTCTTGCTGGTATTACTACAACAACCTTTATCGATTCATATTGTTCACCAAAGCTTCATGTCTACCCTAAATGTACAATCTCTTAATAAATTACATAAGGAATACACAACTCATAGAGAGAATCAATTTTTTTTCTGCCTAGCTCCTGACCACACTCCAGTCCAATACATATATCATACATATGATACCCCTGAACTGTCCTCCCTCTCCTGGTTCTCATTCTCTTCATGCTTTAATGGTGTTTCTTTGACTGAACCGGTGTAAGATATGAAAGATATGAAAAATGTTAGACACTAACATATGTAAAAATAGTTTTTCTACTGATAGTTTAAATGCGTCTTACCAACAAAATCAATCAGAATAACCAGAAACCATATTAAAAGCAAAGTACATTTTCTGAACTTTCCATTGGGATCAATGAAGTTCTGTCTATATTTTACACACAAAACAATTCTACAATATTCATTAAACATGGACATTTCTTAAATGGCTCTGTTGGGTTTTCTCCCCAGTCTTGTCTCTAAATTTCTAGACACTGTTGGAAGTAGAACCTAAGCTTTCACATTCGTCTAAAACAAATAAGCCTGCTTATTATAGCTACAGTATTCTGGCTGTCTATTCCCGAACAATAAGCACTGTTTTATTCACAGAATCACTCCTAAAGTTTAATCTCCTGATTGAATCTTTGCATGTTCAATTAAATTTTACAAACTGTTGCCAAGACTGAGTTTACTTTTTCTGAGAAGCAGAGACTAATGGCACCGTCTCAAATGACTTCCTCCGCCCTATGTAGTGCACTACGTTAGACATGAAATCACAGAACCTCATCCAATTTCTCACATATATTCACCCACTTATATTCAAGAATAGTTTAGATAATTCCCTACTTAACATTCAATGACTGTCAATTTAATGATTGAATGGAAGTAGGGACTTTGAGACATGGTCAGTCTCTTCTGAAGCGTCAGAGTGAATTAACTTAGCACCTTTCTGTACTTAGTACCATTTCTGTACTGTGGCCATTCTGCTCCTCGCTCTGACAGCCAAACAAGTTGTCCAGTTTCATGCATTTTTCTTTATCTTCTTTTATCATCTAGTGATAAAATATCATTGCGCTTTCTTCTGACTGTTACGTGTTTTGAATGTGGCAGCTGCTCTTCCCTCTTTTTGTTAAAGTAAGACAGAAAGGTCCAGGACTGGTTCAGCTTAAAGATTCAGTACCGGACTTTTCCGTCCTATTTTCTCCCTGATCATCACTGCTAGCAATGGCTCTAATGTCAGTGCCGAACAATAACCCATTCAATCGGTTACTTCATCTGTTAAAACCTGGTGATAGGGTGGGCGATGGGATAAAAATACTATATCAAAACAATGCAACACATTTTCACGATAATATTTATCACGATACATGTGATCGCAGACAAAATGCATCAGTAGCGACAGATTCTTAAAAACCACTATTCAAATTTTATCCCATACTAAATCAAGTGATTTTAATTTGTCCAATTAAACACCATTAATTACACTCTTTATAATGAAACATGCAGTTGGTCAGTGTTCTTTAAGCAATGACAATGTACTCGAAATGCTCAGAAAAGCATACTGTCTATGACAATAATATATATCACCATAATAATAATAATGATAAAAAAAAATCATCATATTGCCCACCCCTATCAGGGGGCACTCGGGGGCACTCCTTAAGCATTACACTCTAGCTCAGATAACAGTATATATACAGTATATATATATATACACATATACACATAAACACATATACATATATATACACACACACACACATCCACTGAAGCTCCCGGCACAACGTTTTTGTGCTGATGTTAATGCCAGAGGAGGTTTGGAACTCTTTTATTCACTATGTGCTAGAGATGCACCGATTCATATTAGGATTGGATCGGGTATCGGAAAATTAAGCCGATCCATGAGACCGATCCATTCACTTTGAATTTGTGACACATGCTACACCATACACCAGTTACACCAATAAGTTTGATGGCAACGTGCAATGTCTGCAAAAAGTTTTGCAAGGGTGGTGGTAGAATTGCTAAATACAACAATATTACTGATTAATAATATACACTGTCTGGGCAAAAAGACAAAAAAAACCACCTGATTTAGCAAAGCAAATAGCTAGAAATAAGAGCCTCCCATTGGATAATTACTGCATTGGTGATTATGTTTCAGCTGGCAACAAGTGATTTAACCCTTAGTGATGCAGTGAGTAGCTTCTCATTTGTTAAACAACCATGTCGAAAGACACATCCTGTGGTTGTGGAAAAGATGGTAATCTGTTTCAGAAGTGTCAATTTGTGGAAGAGTCAAATTGTGAATGTGGTTCAGGGAGTATGAGACATCATTATCACACATGGATTGGTCACCACAGAGACCCAGACCTGAACCCCATTGAGAATCTTTGGGATGTGCTGGAGAAGGCTCTGCGCAGTGGTCCAAACCTCCCATCATCGATACAAGATCTTGGGGAAAAATTAATGTAACTCTGGGCAGAAATAAATGATGTGACATTATGGAAACGATGCCACAGTGAATGTGTGCCATAATCAAAGCTAAAGGCGGTCCAACCAAATAATAGTGTGTGTGACCTTTTTTTTGGCCAGGCAGTGTATTAATACATTAATAATATATAAATACAGTTTAAGAAATTTGACTCCTTTTTTAATTTTGAATTTGAATGTTGTCTCAAGGTCCTGCACAGTTTTTATTTTAGAGAAATAAATAGCAACTTGGTACATATATATGTGGTAATTTGTTATATATATATTTTTTTTTTACAAAGTTAATCATGTTTAAGTCAATACCGATGCCTTAAGTCTAGTTTATTGATTCAACAATGGTATCGGATTGATATTGTGTATCGACTGATATGCAAAGCTTATGTATCAGTATTGGAACTGAAAAAGTCGGATCGGTGCATCCCTACTATGAGCCTCAGCACTTCACGACCACACTCTGTAAATTTATGTTGTCTAAGACTTCATGGTAGAGTTGCAATAATTCTAAATGTTTCCACTTTTCAGTAATTTCAGTAATGCTCTTTAGAACGACCCAATCTTCCACAAAAGGCAGCCTGAATGGCTAGGTGCTTGATTTTACACTCCTATGGCAATGAGACTGAATGAAACACCTGAATTCAATGCTTAAGAGGTATGTCCCAATACTTTTGTCCATATACTATATATTCCCATGCAAGCAAACAGCCTGCCTAATTTTTCTCTCTGGTTGCCGAAACCATCTGCTTCTCCCACACACTCAGACTAATGATTTTCCCACACCCGATTTTATCGCATCACTTTGAGCAAAACCTAGTCAGGGTAATGTGCGCAAAAAAATAAATAAAAAAAACAACCCAGGAAGGCAACTGTGTATGGAGTTAATGAGCAGGTGTATCTAATAAAGTAGCCACTTAGAATATACAGGAAAGTTAATCACGGTTGAGCTCATCTGTATCCCAATCCACGTAGCAGTTCAGCGGCAATGAAATGAAACCCATAATTCAATTCAATCTGTGTACTATTCGTGGACTCTCAAACACCCTGGTCGACTAATCCTCAGTATAAAGAGGTTCCTCCATCGTGGAGGGTGTATTAAAGAGTCTGAGACAAGTGTCTCATTCCAAATAGCTCAGATGGATGAGTCTGGGTGAGGCAGGTTCACTACAGACGGGCCCTTCGTTCCTTCGCCAAGTGGCATAGGGGTAGAGGAAAGTGAAGGGCATTCATCCCAGAAGCGAGGGACACTACCTGGCCCACCTGTCCACTCGCTTGTCCGCCACATTAAATGCCTCCTCGGATTCACCCTGACCTGAGCGACTGGGTTCGCCAAGTCTTTGGCCACACAAAGAAACGAAACACACGTTAATTTAAACTCAGAAAGAACACCAACCCATGCGTTGTGTCACTTTGTCGTCCGATGTCATGAAGCGGCAGATTGAGTAATCATTTGTGTTCCTCAGCGGCACTGGAATATTCCCACTTGTGCTGCTATTGATCAGAAATCGCCTCTGGCTGATAAAACCCTATTTCACGCCTGGCACATCTCTAATGCGGCTCTCAGGTGGACTCTACTGCGCCGCTCTCCACATGCTGGCGTGCCGACCCAGATGGGGCAATTAATGTTTTGAAACGGATCAATTTCAGATAGAGACTATTGACATCCCTGGCCGTTTGTCAAGAAGCTCGAGAGGCGACGCGCTGAACGTCAGCAGTCAGATCACAGAGTGAAATGCTGAGCAGGAAGAGCCACAAATTAGAGGTAATGACTAGCATCTGCAGACCATTGCGCAATTGTATATCGGAATGCATTCTGACGTGGATCTCTATGCCAGTACTTAGAGATAAATGATCTTTGGAGAAGCTGAACTCGCGAGGTATCATAGGCCTATAAATTTAAGAACACATCACTTTGCCTCACGGCCACACTGAAATGGCTTTCTTGATGGCTAGAGACCTTTTGAAGGCACTCTCAGTTGTGTTTTAGAACGCCATTTTTGAGTTCATTTTGGTGGGGTAAACAGGGATGTTCATAATCTATCAGGTCCTCCCAGGACCTACAACCAATCCTATATGTACATTCAAAACTGATGGACACTGCCCTACATTGCCTCAGAAAGAAATAGTGGTTGACCAAGGTCATTTTAATGGCCGATATTTAGAGAACAGGAACCAGTACAGTCTAAACTCATCATCTCGCCCATGTCTGATCCATAGATACTTTTTATGAAAGGCGGGTTTGGCAAAAATACAAAAAACTAGACAAAGTGACATTCACACCAGATACTGACATAATGTGTTTACTGAGCTGCCTGCATGATCGTACAATCACATTTATAATGTACATACCGTATTTTCCGGACCATAAAGCGCACCGGGTTATAAGGCGCAATATCAACGATCGGCTGCTAACGGATCTATTTTCATACATAAAGCGCACCGGGTTATAAGGCGCATTAAATGAAACAAAACTCTTAAGTTCCGTCGGAAGCTCAGTTTGGTCTTTACCTGGCGCAGGGCGTCTTCTTGCTTCCTCCACTTCCGTATCATTGATTCGTTAATGTTGAATTCTCTCGCAGCTGCCTATGTCCATGTTGTTGTACTGCGTGACCGATAGCGTTGTGTTTTGAAATCCGCTTCGAAAATAAATGAAATGAATGCACGTACCCTAATGCTGAAAGCACATATCGTATTACTCCGCGATGGTGCGCACTACGGTTGGCCGTGAGCTTCGTCACCTACCAAGACCATGCTAAAACATTTTGACAGATTTATGAGCGCCGTGTACCATCTACAATCGGTTCTAGGTCAGAAAGCACAACCAGAATTAATTCATACATTAGACGGACCGCATTTAAATTCGCACTGTCGATTTTTGAGAAAATTAAAGGATTTTAAGTGCGCCTTATGGTCCGAAAAATATGGTAAACATATACAGATTCTATTCATTTACACAAATTTGAGAAATAGTCCATGATTGACGACTGAGACTCGAAGCGCATGAAGTCCAGTCTGCGATGAATAATGGCAAAGGAGCTGTACATCATCCGGCATTGCAAGTTTAAAGTCAGATTAAAGTGCCACCTACTGACGGTCTGAAACATGGCAGCTTAGCGTGGTAGAATTTCATTACTGGCAGAACATTTGTCACATTTTAAGCTTGGTGAGGGCAAAAGGTGAAGTTGGCGGCTGTTTGAGGTAAAGTGCATGGAGGGAGATATGTCCTGCCATCACAGGTGGCAAAGGATGAGGTTGGTGAGATAACATGGAACAAGAAAATGAGGTTTGACTGTGCATCCAAAACTGATGGGCGCTGCTTTTTGACACTGCCCTACACTGACCTCTATAAAGAAACAGAGGTCAGCCGATGCCATTTTTTTTAGAGAGCCAATATATAATGCTGTGGATGTTGCTTTTGTACCAATTCATGATTATAATAACCTGCTGAAAATCATATCATTTTTTTACCTCATTACTAGCCCTAAATTGCGCCATCTCGGCTTTTTTTTTTATGTGTTGCAGGCCTGAAATGCAGGAATGGATGTTTATTAACAAATGGAAAGACTCTGACCAGGCAAAACATGAAATATCTTGGGTTCATACTGTCTGCAATGAAATAAAAGTCTAAGTGAATGTACGGAACACTGCATTTTTTTCCATAACATTCCATTCCAACTTTTTCTGATGTGGGGTTGTAGGTTATATGGCTAAGAGACTAGCCAAAACACATAGCTGTGAGCTATCGTAACCTTGCCTGCAGTATGGCTGACTTTCTTTCAAATGTTGGCAAATGTCCATTACTCCATCCAAAAAAAAAAACGAAAGAACTGGCTCGCTGCTGAAGGTATAAGAAAGATGCTAGGGCATTATGGGACCTGTAGTGCCTGTTGCTGCTCAGCAATCCAGGATAAAATTGACTTTAGTGCTGTGATGTTACAGTGATATTAGTGGGGTAGAGCATCATTTTACTTGCCCCATGCCCCAGTAAAGTGGGTCTGATGATGCCCCTGTAACATAATGGCCATAATACCCGACCATCATGTTGCAAACTCCACCTGGGATTTGAACCCAAGCCCTCAGTTTGGCGAAGCCACATGAGATACAAAAGTCAACTCGAAAATTCAAATATAGAATAAACCTATGACTACAGACAAGAAGTAACACATTTACACTTGGCATCTGCTTCGTCTCACACTGCTGCTTATTTATCCCCAGTACTGAGAAGCAAGGGAGGCAAGGAGGAAAAAAAAAGCATGCAAACCTGGCAGCTGCTGATTGCTCTAACAGTACTAAATTAAACTGAATGTGTATTCAGCCGTACTTTGCACATACTTGAGTTGTCGAGTACACAGCTCATGAATTGTGTGTTTAGTCTAATATAACTGTTTCAAACCTAACACGCTTGGGCTGTCGGGCCAAAACGTGGCCTAGAGGTATCTGAAAATGTACGTTTCGCCTCCAGACAACGATTCTGCACTTGGCCTAGACTCGAGCGTGAAGCGTGCGCTCCCATTATAAGCCCCCGCGTGCTGATCTAGGCAGTCCGTCTTCTTAAAACACGACTAAAACAAGAAATATCGCCCAGGAGAGAGTCAATATTACTTCAACCATGCCATGCTGCACGCAGGTGACACCATTATCCTCCTGCTGAAGGTTAGATGGAGTTTAATGAGTGAGCACACAGAGGCTGGTGCAGGAAAGCTTTCTCCTGCTCGCTCTCATCAGCGCCATATGACGAAACCCCTGAAAACCCCACAGCTACTTAATGAAGGCTGTATAAACAGACACTCGTGTGGGGTATTACAAAAGTACTCCCCAATCACACAGCGCACATAATCATTCGCCTCTTCTACAAGCCTATACACGATACAGCCAGATCCAAAAACGTAGCAAGTGGCGCAAAGAACAGCGAGCCCTCCCTTTGGCCATTTTGGACCATCTACGTGAGTACACCAACTAATATGCAGCAGGTTTCTCCGATCCTGCCTCGGACGAGATTTCACACATTCTCACACGTCTCACTAGCCTGAGGCAAGCAACCGAGATGGAGCTCAAAGCTAAAGTGAAACTGCTAGTGAGAAAGGCAACAAGAAAAAGAGAGAGCAGCATGCAAAGGGGGTGAACACTGTGTGAAAGTTCAGCACAACAACTACAGCTGTGTTGACCGGAGTTTTATTCTGAGGTCAAAACACATGAGAAGACACAGTTCGAGGGCCGGCCACTGCCTGAAGGAGTTTCTCTGTGCTTGTGTGGGTTTTCTACCGGTACAGGTATGCACCGTTTAACATCCACATTGTGTTCTGTGAAACCTGACGTTGACCAAAATGGATGTTGACCAGACATTACCGTAGCCACATGGATACTTTGCATGTAGTGTTTTATTGTTGTTTTTAAACAATAATACTAATTAAACGCAATATGAAAACATTTAGTACAGTACTGTACAATACAGTAATTCTTATCTTTGTATCTTTTATAAAACTTTAAATACAGGGACTGTGGTAGCCTAGCGATTAAGGTACTGGACTCTGGACCAGAAGGTCCATGGTTCAAATCCCACCTCTGCCAAGCTGCCACTGTTGGGTCCTTGATCAAGAACCTTAATCCACAATTGCGTGGATTGTAAGATTGTAAATTGGAAGTCGCTCTGGATAAGGGCGTCTGCTAAATGCTGTAAATGTACAGTGGAACCTCGGAATATTAACTTATTTATTTCCAGAAGGTTGTTCAAACTGTTCAAAGTTGGAATCAAAAATCTTCTTATTTATCTCCTTATTATAAGATTAATCCATTCCCGATCCCCAAATGATTTGGTGTTTTTTAATGTTCATATTCATATGTAATTAATGATCAAAGTATGAATAAAGCAAAGGAATGCAATACAATAAAAATAAACAATAAATATATGAAATAATTTAAATCAAAAGACAAGAAATAAGTGAAAATAAAGTGAAACCTTATAGCTACTGAGGTGAACGCAGTTTCAGCATGCGCTCGTCACTGGGACAGCGGCGCCAAGACTGAAGCGTGTCAGAATTCACACCCGTACATTAATATAATACATAACATACATACATATACATAATATAATAATATAACCATTTCAATAGTCTAATGTAATATACGTAACATGCCTATTTCTATTGGGTTTTATTGGTTTTATTTTGGGATTATATACGTAACATGCCCATTTATTTTGGGTTTTATTACACCACATTGGTGCATTGTCGCCTGCAACAGGCCTGGATTACATGCATCATCTTTGGAAGACCACATCATTGAGTGTATTATTTAGATTACCCATGTTCAAAGTCAGAATTTTTTTTAATTTGGCGACAAAAACAAATTTCAAAAGGATCGTTCGATGTCTAACCCTGATTTGGATTAAGCAGGTATGGAAAGTTAGTGTGAGTTAAAACACATACCCCTATGCAACTGTTATTACATAAGTCAAGGGATAATCTAGAAACTAAATGTACAGTCTTCTGGAAATGTTTGGATCTGATTAAATTCTGATTTATGTATTTATTGTCATATTTCATCTATACTCTCCCTTATCAAAATTACAGGTGCTCTGCTCTCAATCTCCAGAAAACATATGGCACAGACGTAAGGATTTCCCATGGATGAGAAACCAGTCGTTCAAATTTGACATATTTTTGCTCATTTTAAGGCAACATTACTGTTCAACCAAGTGGAGAAATAAAGAAACATACAGTCGTATGAAAAAGTTTGGGCACCATTGATAATTTTCATGATTTTTCTTTATAAATCATTGGTTGTCCAGCTCAGCAATTTCAGGTAAATATATCATATAGCAGATGAACACCGTGATATTTGAGAAGTGAAATTAAGTTTATAGGTTTTACAGAAAGTGTGCAGTAATTATTCAAACAAAATTAGGCAGGTGCATAAATTTGGGCACCCTTGATAATTTTCATGATTTCTTTATAAATCATTGGTTGTCCAGCTCAGCAATTTCAGGTAAATATATCATATAGCAGATGAACACCGTGATATTTGAGAAGTGAAATTAAGTTTATAGGTTTTACAGAAAGTGTGCAGTAATTATTCAAACAAAATTAGGCAGGTGCATAAATTTGGGCACCCTTGTCATTTGAATACCTTTATTGGAACACAAAATTAGTTTTGTAAGCTCATTGACCCTTGATCTACATACACAAGTGAATCCAACTATGAGAAAGTGTTAAGGTGCATCTTCTCTGAAGAGTGGCAACATGGGAGCCTCAAAACAACTCTCAAATGGCCTGAAAACAAAGGTTGTTCAACACCATGGTTCAGGGAAAGGGAAAGAAAGCTCTCTTAGAGAAAATCATTTTCAGCTGTCAGTTTCACACTGTGGTTGAGGAACATAGTGAGGCAATGGAAGACCACAGGGCACCCCCAGTTCTAGTTAACCAACCTCACGAAAGTGGCAGGACAAGAAAAATCTCAGATAGGCAGAGGCGAAGGGATGGTGAGAAACAGTCCATAGTCAAGCCACAGACCACCTCCAAAGACCTACAACCTGCATCATGCTGCTGCAGATGGTTGTCACTGTTCATCGTTCAACTATACAGCGCACTTTGCACAAGGAGAGGCGGTATGGGAGAGTAATGCAGAAGAAGTCTTTTCTGCAGGACACGCCACAAACAGCGAGTCCACTTGAGGTGTGTACAGGCACATTTGGAACAATCCAGCTTCATTTTGGAATAAGGTGCCGTGGAGTGTTAAGGCTGTCGATGAACTAAAGACTGAGTTATTTGGGCATAAGGCAAGGGCGGCCCCCCGAAAAAGAAAAAGGAGGCACCGCGGTGGAGCTCTTTTGTGATTCCCCCCAAGACAAACATGCACTTGCTACCACAGTAAAAATTTGGTGTGTGGTTTCCATCATGCTGTGGGACTGTGTGGCCAGTGCAGGTACTAGGAATATTGTTAAAAAGTTGAGCGGTTAGCGCATGGATTCCAGTTAATATCTCCAGTTCTTGAGAACAATGTTTCAAGAATCAGTGACAAAGTTGCACCGAGGGCAAAACGACCCCAAACCCT
Source organism: Ancistrus triradiatus (assembly GCA_025084515.1). Classification (NCBI taxonomy): domain Eukaryota; kingdom Metazoa; phylum Chordata; class Actinopteri; order Siluriformes; family Loricariidae; genus Ancistrus; species Ancistrus triradiatus. The sequence goes on from JAJAGP010000622.1 coordinate 213,585, forward strand.
GCTCAAAAATCTACTAAGGGCATATTTACTGCAGAGGAACCAGTTAAGTACAACGTTCTGGCAATGGCCACCTCATCCCCGTCCCCAGACATGAATATTACTGAAAAAAGTGGGCTGTCCATGCTCGAAACCATCAAACCTGACTGAACTGGAGATGTTTCTAAAGAAGAATGGTCCAAAGCACCTTCAACCAGAATCCAGACTGGAAGCTGTAGGAAGCGTTTAGCGGCTGTTATTTCTACAAAAGGAGGATCTACTAAATATTGATGTCATTTTTCTGTTGGGGTGCCCAAATTTATACACCTGCCTAATTTTGTTTGAATAATTACTGCACACTTTCTGTAAATCCTATAAACTTCATTTCACTTCTCAAATATCACTGTGTTCATCTGCTATAATATGATATATTTAAACTAAAGTTCTGATCTGAACAACCAATGATTTATAAACTAAAATCATGAAAATTATCAGGGGTGCCCAAACTTTTTCATACCACTGTACATTAAAACACTTTTTCACATTCATAGGTGATCCAATACATTTCTTTTATAAAGAACTTAGAATGTGATTGACTGGTTTGGCCTTAATCCACTTAAGTAGACACTTCCGACGCTTCAGTGTTTTGAAAGCCATCAAATCTCCCAGGGTGCTGACACTCAACTACAGGTGAAGTCAGGAGAAGCAGGAAATTGATATAAAAATTGGCTAGGAAGTTTTACTGCCATTGCAAAATGAGGTCTGAGTGACAGATCCACTCAGACTGATCAGGTATGCAAAGCAACACCCAAACATTGCTGCCAAGCCCTTGCTCAAAAGAGACCAAGGAAGTCACATGTACTGCTTGGACAAATATTACCTTCATGTAATCTGCTGTGATGCTGCCAAAGTGGGGTGTTACCGTGTACTCACTGACGGGAGAACCAAATGATTGTACGTATCAAATTTTAGGCTCCATTTTTCCAAAATGATAATTATAGAAAATAAACAGTAATGGTGCACTGAGGTTTGCATACATATAATTTAACTGATTCCGCGACAAAGTTGCTATAATGTGAAGAAATGCACAATCAAATATCAAGGCAAAAGTCAAGTCAGATTTACTTATGTAGCACTTTTTTTTTTTTTTTAACAATGGAGAGCATTGTCTCAAAGCAGTTTTTTACAATTTTATTATTATCTTCTAAATTATAAGGCCATTCACAAATTGAGCAAGCCCACTGCAACTGTGGCAAGGAAAAACTCATTAAACATTATAATGTAGAAACCAAGACTCTAAAGAGGACCCATCCTCCTTGGGCAGTTTAAATGTTATATGTAAGAATTTACTAATTAATAAGTTCATAGTGATCATTTAAATAAACAAACTAAATACATTTTAACAGAGAGAACATATTTAAAAACATAGTAACTAAAATAAAACAACAGGTACACTAACATTTTAGAGAAAATGAAATAATATGAAGAGTATAATAAAATAGAGAATGTAAAAGCTATAGCGTATAAGCCAATAATGACAAGGAAACAAGGAAATAGTAACAACTCCCATGCTCTCTAATTCAAAGGACAAGCACTTAACACAGAGCATGAACAGTAAGTTCAAAATGTAACACCAGGAAGCTCAAAGTACGAGCGCAATGGCTAAACGCACTGAAAAAACATTCAACCAAATATAGATGAGACGCACTTCAAACAAATCCAAAGGAAATATCATGTATTGACTGATCAGAGATGCTGTCTGATCCCAATCCTTTGATGAACAGAAAGTCACTGCAGCTGTCAGTACTCCGGCAAGTAGGAACACCTTAGAAGTTAGTGGATGGATGCTAAGCAGGAGCCACAGAAGGCACAAGAATGTGATGCTGTGATGATACTGATACGACAGTATTGTTAACTTTTTATATAGCAAAGCAATAGATAATTATAACATGGATAGCCCGACTTCTTAATTCATTTACATATAAACATGTAATTTACTGTGGCAGCAGTTAAATTATGAGGAATGTTTAAAGAGCCTTTTTGACTCTATAACACAAAGAATTAATGCAGTTCTGAACTCAAAAGTGATCCAACCAAATATTACCAAGATATATCTAATACAGTGCCAGTGAGTGAGGTTCTGTAAAGATTTGTTTTGTTTTGTTTTTCCTTTAAGAAAACACATTAAAGTCACTTTGCAAAGCATTCCCTAAAATATATATAATACATAAAATACACTCATTGACAAAAAAATAGAGCAGTTAGAAATGTTGGATTGTTGAAAAACTCGGCATGAGGGCATTCACATACAGACTCTGGATGGCCCAGACAGACCACCAGTAAAGAGAATCATTTAATGCACCAACAAGCATGAGCAGCTCCCACAGATTTGCTGTCCACCATCCAGACACAGGTGGAACCTTCACTACACACCCCTGTCTCTGCACGGTCCATTTCCAGGTGCTAAGTAGCAGGAAATTTGTTGTCACAGTGCCTATTATGTGTCCTGCCATTGACAGCCAGCGTCCACTGCCTTCATTTGCTGGTGTGTCGTGAACAAGAAACCTCAACTTTTATAGACGAGGACCATACTGTCTTTAGCGGCGAATCGAGGTTCTGTAAGTGATCTGACCCCAGTCGGGTTTGAGTTTGGAGGCCTCATGGTGACCACTTCAATTTGCCTTTGCTGTGGATCAACACACTGGCCCAACTGCTGGTACGATGATCTTGGGAGTCATCTCATACGACAGTCGGTCACCTATTGTAGTGAAACGAGTGACACCAATAGATCAGCAATGTGCGCGGGACATCCTGCGGCCACGTGTTGTGTCTCATGGCTTGTCTTACAAATGGCGTTTTCCAGCAGGATAATGCTCTCCCATGCACAGCAAGAGTTTCCCAGGAATGTCTCCGCCAGTTTCCAACACTTCCTCAGCCTGCCTGGTTGCCAGATTTATGGCCAATCGAGCATTTATGGGACTAGCTGGGATTCCAGGTTCAGCAAATTATGAAAGTTATAAAATTATAAAAGTGTGGAAGAGCTACAAGCCCACCTGTGGGAAAATGTGTCTTATAGGCATGTCTAGCAGTCAATGAGCTCTCACCAAGAGGTACACTAACCAAAAGTAGACAGCCTTTTTATAGAGCAGCGGGAGAAGCACTTTTACATCCTCTTGTGGGAAGACCCAGAGTCTAATCAGACCACACCTATAATCGTGTACGTATCTGCCTGCGATGCAACTGCGATCCAACATTTCTATCTGGGTGATTTTTGTTGGTCAATGAGTATTCATACATTCTGCATACCACTGTGAACCTTTAGGGAACAGAAGTGTAAATGATTTGGGACACTTCATTCACATTTACAGCATGTAACAGACACTCTTATCCAGAGTGGATTAGAGACAACAGTAGAAGCCCAAAATTTCTTGGCTTGTAAATTCAAGTCCAGCTTGTTTTAGGCAGGTATTTTTTTGTGTTTTCAGATTTATCACGGTCTACAATACTACAAAAGCTACATCATAGTAAGATGCTCCACGAGGATTCAGTATTATAATAATATATACAACACGTAGCAGAAACCAACAAAAACACACAAATCCAAGACCGAATGTCTAAAAAAAGACAACAGAGAAACAAACAAGTGAGGAAGAATTGCTGCTTGTCACAGCTGATATCAGTACAGCATTTACCACGCAGTCATATTTCCCTTTTTTCAGCCGTCAATTTTGACAGCGCCTATTAGACGAGGCGTTTCGAAAGAAACTGGATTCTCCTGGAGGAATTAAATGCTATTTCCAGCAGGCACTGTCAAAAAAGAGCCAACCTCAGCTTGCTTTGAGGCAGCCATGTCAAGCGAGTATCAACCGTGTTCTCCACACACCACTGTTTTACATGACAGGATCATGTTGACAATCCTTCCACCTCCCTCTTCTGCTTCGTCTCTCTCAAGCGCTTGTAATTCCAGAAAAGATTTGGCATCAGAAAGCTGGTTTTCATTTCGACCGCTAATTCTGCACCTCAACGGCATGAATATTTCAGTGTTCACTGCTAACTGCACCTCAGTTTTCCTCGGTTAATGATGCAAGAAACATCACAGCTCCCTATAAAGACGTAGAAGGAAAACTAAGCCGTGTGGATAGAGAGAAGTTCGCAAAAAAAACGCCCTCATCAATATTGCATCAGGCCCCAAATGGCTGACATTCAGCTCCACTGGGAGAAAAAGGCTAGCCGGACCCGGTGCAGGAAGATCTAAAACCGCCGTTTGAAATATCAATAGCCAGAGCCTCCCGCACCGGGTTATTTTCCTGGAGAGCCCCTGTGGAGAGAAGAATGGAAAACCGCGCTGACCGAAATGTCACAGCAGCCTCAGATTGGGTGCTGCTCATTAGAGAGAGACTGTGACAAGGTTTAAAGTCAGGCAAGATTTGTGAGGGGGGATTTCATTAAGAGCTGTCAGATCTAACCGCCGACACGACACGGAGAAATGGCATAGCCCATAATGAGCATTCTTTCCAGAAATGAAAAGAAAAAAGCACAACATGGAAGTCAAGCTCGAGCACCTTGTCTTAATACCTGTGGTGTTTTAGATGTTAATTTGTCTCAATTCAGCTCAAGCTTCATTTTTTTCTTCGTGTGAGCCAGAAACTCAGGAGCTACAGTAACAGTATCATTTGCACCTAACTAGGGATGGGATCAAAAGATTGAATATTAGTCTAAGAGCTGGCATTCTGTTATTTAGAAATGTTTACAATTATAAATGCATATAAGCCAACCTTGTGAGAAGAGCAAACACCTTATGCAGTTGTACCTCGGTTCTCGATCACCTCAGACCTCGTCGAATTCGGTTCTCAACACATTTTCACTAGAAATATTTGTCTCTGTTCACGATTCACGATTCAGTACACAGAGATTCAGATTCACAATAGTCCCCAGGAAAAATCTCCGCAGATTTCAACGTTTTTCTTTATTTTTTACAGCTATAGTACTATATTTTTAGTGCAAATAAGTCTCCATGGGTCCTAAAAATGTTAGTTTATAAACGCCAACTGAAAGAAAAACAGGAATTAAATGCCCCAGAACACAGGCCGTAGTGATGGAATTCAACAATAAATGTAAATGTTGCCTTTACTTTTCACTTTCAATCCATTACTCATCCATTACATGAGATTTTTCAATCCTTTATTATGAAATAAGCTTTGTGTTAACGATTTTGGCCATCTGTACGTTAATGTAAGCGATTTAAACATTAACTTGCTTAACTTACGACCTACAGGCATTATAATGGAACTGCAGTCATTTAAGGTGGACCAGAAAATGCGAATAAGAAGCTAACTTCAGCCTAGTCACCACTAGGAAACCAAACACTCATTAAACTCCTCAGTTCATGATTCATTTAACTTATGATGGATTTGTCGTAACATATGCCCTTCGTAAATCAGGGAGTACCTGTACAAAACTCCATTAATGCATATAATGCCTTATACAGGGGTGATTTTCTGGTGGTCTGGAACTTTATTCCTTATGGGAAAAATCTGCTTGGTATATCAAATCTTTGTAATGAAACTGCATGACGTGCTGTCAGAACACCATTTTACATATAATACTATAAAGCTATATGGAATACTATAGTGTACCAGATATTGACTAAACAGCCAAGATTCTGAAGTGTTTCCCATTTATGTATTTATTTAATAGCAACACTGACAGCCACATATTGTTATTTACTTGTTAATTTCTGCAATAATTTTTACATGAAAAAAATCTGTACTTCTTACTCACTAAATTTTCAAAACAGGTGTGTTACTTTAGCTTTTATTGATCTATTTGTATATATATATATATATATATATATATATATTATGTTTTTCTTTTTATTCAGAAAATTCTAGTCAGGAACCTAATAAAGCGCAAATCAGAATCCGATTTAAACTTGAAGTGTTACAACTTCTGCACCTCTCAATTTCTGTAACTTGGTGCTCACTGTGAATGATGCACTTCACGATTTTGAAGGAGTTCTTGCAGAGCAGGTACGTATCTACAGGCATTTATATGATACATCTATAAGAGATCAAAGAGACACTCAGATGATGCAAGACTTCGGAAGCATCAAGTATGCCCAGGCACGACACTCAAAGTATAAAACTTAGACAGTCTTCCTAACACTGTTCAGCATAGTGCATTCTACTCCCAAGAAGAAATACATACAATTTTATTATTGATCAGACACTAGAGGTTTTTCCATGTCCCTGGGATGGTGAATTATATTTATGTGATGAATATGAGGTCTTTAAAGCAATTTATATATATATATATATATATATATATATATATATACTGTATATGTGTATATATATATATATATATAGGGAGGGAGAGACAGAGAGGAGAGATAGATAGAGGAGAGAGAGGTATATATATATGATTATATATATTTATACTGTATATGTGGTTGTATATATATATTATAATATATATATATATATAGATATATATATATATACATATAAAAATACTTCCAAAGGTTTTGCATAATAATTAAGTAATGCAGTTGATTGTTTAAAAGAGGAGCTGCCCTAAAACATTGGTGAAGCTACAGTTTGTTCGACTAAAATGCAGTGACAGTGTTTAAAAGACTCGATGTCAACTACTATTTGGGTGAAATATCATGATTTACTGCATTAGTCAATATTACCTTGTCTAGCTATGACAGATTTAGCAGCATTTATTAAAAAAAAAAATCCAAAGTATTTCGTATAGTTTAGTTCCTCAGGTTGAGGTCAAGAGATGGGTGGATGGTTGGGGAGTGAATGAGGAGTGAGTTAACTCACTCTTGTGAACACACTTAAGCAACGTACAGTTAGGTACAAAGTAACTTCCCCCTGTAACATAGCCACTGGTCCCAGCCTGCAACCCTACGTCAAATGGTCTAGAATAGGACAGCCACCGCTGGTGTTTTATTCTGCTTTTGCAGTGGTTAACTAAAGGTGATAATGTCATGCGTATGATGTTAGCAGATGATTCATATAGTTGTAGTACAAACCATTATGTACGCTCAGTGTCATGGATGTGTACCTCTTGCCCTCTTGCCCTCAATAAAAGACATCCTGTTTCAAAAATTGAGTTAGAACAGACTGACCCACTCAGGCCCTCTTACAACACAGAAACTCACTCTCACTCACACTCTCTCTCCTTCAATGTATTGCCTGTTGTATTTGAGATGCAAGAAGACATTTCAAGAACTGAAAAGCACATTTAACTCTAGTGCGCTACCTACCAAACATGCAGTTTCTGTTTTGTTTTTCCCTTGTTTTTCTAGTGTGTTGAATTACAAACACTTGTCTCTCCCCCTGCAGTGTGTCAGATTTACTCCACAAATAGAAAGTAATCTGCAACTTTCCAGTGACCCACATGGTTTTTGCATGTGCTGTGGAGCACAGATCCAGCATATGTAATTAACCTGAGTTGTAAGACCTGTTCATCATCACGTCTGTGCTTATAAGGAGTGCAGAGATAGCCAAAAGCTAATCAGCATTCAGTCTGCTCATGCTGATGCCACGTGTGTTTAATAAAACTTTGTGAAAGGAATTAATAAAAATATATCTGTACACACACACACATTTTATACATATATATATTGGCTAGAAACACCCCTGATAAAATGCCAGGTTTAGTGATGTAAAATAATGAGACCAAGGTAAATGGTAGCTGTAAATGGACTGTGGTAACCTAGCGGTTAAGGTACTGGACTCTGGACCAGAAGATCCAGGGTTCAAATCCCACCTCTGCCAAGCTGCCACTGTTGGGTCCTTGAGCAAGACCCTTAACCCACAATTGCTTGGATTGTAAGACTGTATCAATTGTAAGTCGCTCTGGATAAGGGCGTCTGCTAAATGCTGCAAATGTAAATCATTTCAGAACTTTTACCACCTTTAATATGACCAATAACCTGTACAAAAATGAAATAATGTGGTTGAATAAGTGTGCATACCCTTAAACTAATACTTTGTTGAAGCACCTTTTGATGTTATTACAGCACTTTTGGGTAGGAGCCCATCTCCATGGCCCATGTTGACTTAGCAATATTTGCCTACTCTTCTTTACATCTGTCAGATTGCGGGGGCATCTCCTGTGTTGAGCCCTCTTCAGATTTTCAATCGGAATCATATCTGGGCTCTGGCTGGGCCATTCCAAAACTTTAATCTTCTTCTGGTGAAGCCATTCTTTGGTTGAATTGGATGTATGCTTTGGATCGGTGTCGTGCTGAAAGATGAAGTTCCTCTTCATCTTCAGCTTTCTAGCAGAAACCTGAAGGTTTTGTGCCAACATCGACTGGTATTTGGAACTGTTCATGATTCCCTCCACCTTGACTAAGGCCCCAGTACCAGCTGAAGAAAAACAGCCTCAAATCATGATGCTGCCACCACCATGCTTTACTGTGGGTATGGTGTTCTTTTGTTGATGTGCAGTGTTGTTTTTGTGCCAAACATACCTTTTGGAATTATGGCCGAAAAGTTCAACCTTGGTTTCATCAGACCATAACACATTTTCCGACATGCTTTTAGGAGAGTTCAAAAGCGTTTTTGCAAAATTTAGCTGGGCTTGGATGTTTTTCTTCGTAAGAAGAGGCTTCCGTCTTGCCACCCAACCCCACAGCCCAGACATATGAAGAATATGGGATATTGTTGTCACATGTAGTACACAGCCAGTACATGCCAGAAATTCCTGCATCTCCTCTAATGTTGCTGTAGGCCTCTTGGTAGCCTCCCTGACCAGATTTCTTCTTGTCTTTTCATCAGTTTTGGAGGGACGTCCTGTTTTGGGAAATGTCACCATTGTCCTATATTTTCTCCACTTGAGGATGACTGTCTTCACCTGTGTTCCATGGTATATCCAATGCCTTGGAAATTCTTTTGTACCCTTCTCCAGACTGATGCCTTTTGACAGTGAGATCCCGCTGATCCTTTGGGAGCTCTATGCAGACCATGGTTTTTGTTGCAAGACGCGACTAAGAAAATGTCAGGAAAATTCTACTAGAACAACTGAACTTATTTTGGGTTAATCAGAGGCACTTTAAATGATGGCAGGTGTCTACAGATTAATATTTAACTTGAGTTTGAATGTGATTGGTTCATTCTGAACATAGCCACATACCAAATTATAAGAGGGTCTGCACACTTATGCAACCACATTTATTTTAGTTTTTTATACTTTACTTCTTCCCCCTAAAGATTTCAGTTTGTTTTTCAATTAAGATGTACAAGTTATAGGTCACATTAAAGGTGGGAAAGAATATATATATACACACACACATATCATATTTTTCGGTCTATAAAGCGCACCGGGTTATAAGGCGCATGAAATGAAACAAAACTCTTAAGTTCCGTCTGAAACTCAGTTTGGTCTTTACCTGCCGCAGGGCGTCTTCTTGCTTTCTCCACTTCCATACCATTGATTCGTTAATGTTGAATTCTCTCGCAGCTGCTCTATTTCCATGTTGTACTGATAGCTTTGAGTTTGAAATCCGCTTCGAAAATTAATGAATGAATGCACATACCCTAATGCTGAAGCACAGATCGTATTACTCCGCGGTGTTCCTGACTACGGTGGCTGTAAGCTTCGTAACTTACCAAGGCCGTGCTAAAACATTTTGACAGATTTATGAGCGTCGTGTACTATCTAAAATCTGTCGATTTTTGAGAATATATATATACATACATACAGACAGTGGAGCAAAAAAGTATTTAGTCAGCCACTGATTGTGAGATTCTCCTACTTAGAAAAATGAGAGAGGTCTGTAATTTTCATCATAGCTACACTTCAACTATGAGAGACAAAATGAGAAAAAGAAATCCAGGAAATCACATTGTAAGATTTTTAAAGAATTTAATTGTAAATCATGGTGGAAAATAAGTATTTGGTCAATAAATTTGCTTCAGCTCAATACTTTGTACTTTGTAACAAATAATCTTTGTTGGCAATGACAGAGGTCAAATGTTTCCTGTAAGTCTTCACCAGGTTTGCACACACTGTAGCTGGTATTTTGGCCCATTCCTCGATGCAGATCTCCTCTAGAGCAGTGATGGTTTTAGAGCAACACGGACTATAAACTTCCTTCACAAATTTTCTATGGGGTTGAGGTCTGGAGACTGGCTACGCTACTCCAGGACCTTGAAATGCTTTTTACGGAGCCACTCCTTTGTTGCCAGAGTGGTGTGTTTGGGATCATTGTCATGCTGGAAGACCCAGCCACATTTCATCTTCAATGCTCTCACTGATGGAAGGAGGTTTTGGCTTAAAATCTCACGATACATGGCACCCTTCATTCTTCCCTTAACACGGATCAGTCGTCCTGTCCCGTTTCCCAGTAAGTTCCCAGTATGGTTCACAGTAAGTATGGTGAAACTCAGAATTATTTTTCCTCCAAACACGACGAGTTGAGTTTTTACCAAAAAGTTCTATTTTAATTTCATCTGACCACATGATATTCTCCCAATCCTCTTCTGGATCATCCATATGCTCTCTGGCAAACTTCAGATGGGCCTGGACATGTACTGGCTTAAGCAGTGGAACATGCCTGGCACTGCAGGAGTACCTCTCGGCGAAGTGTGTTACTGATGGTAGCCTTTGTTACTTTGGTCCCAGCTCTCTGCAGGTCATTCATCAGGTCTCTCCGTGTAGTTCTGGGATTTTTGCTCATCATTCCCATGATCATTTTTACCACACAGTATAAGATCTTGCGTGGAGCCCCAGGTCGAGGGAGGTTATCAATGGTCTTGTATGTCTTACAATTGCTCCCACAGTTGATTTATTTACATCAAGCTGCTTGCCTATTGTAGATTCACTCTTCCCAGCCTGCTGCAGGTCTACAATTTTCTTCCTGGTGTCCTTCAACAGACCAAATACTTATTTTCCACCATAACCACCATGATTTACAATTAAATTCTTTAAAAATCCTACAATGTGATTTCCTGGATTTTTTTTTCTTCTCATTTTGTCTCGCATAGTTGAAGTGTAGCTATGATGAAAATTACAGACCTCTCTCATCTTTCTAAGTAGGAGATCTTGCACAATCAGTGGTTGAATAAATACTTTTTTGCCCCACTATACACACACACAAACACACACACACACACACACACACACACACACATATATACTGTATATACACAGCCTCTGGTGCTGAAAGTTTTGTTAAACTTACATAAAACATAATAAAGAAAACATAAAACTGTGCTTAACAATTATATTTACATACTACTATATACTACAACAGCATCTATCTGGCAGTGCTGCTGGAGTTTTTAAACACGCTTCCTTGGTTCACCTTGTTGATGTAAAATCAAAAACAGGATGCTGCTTCTAGGATGCTGTTGACTGGAAATATTCTCAGTCCAGCACTGACAACAGAGGTGTTTAAAAACTCCAGAAGCAATGGACAGTGAGTCTAGAAAAAAGAGGTGGTTTAAATTTAATGATCCGTGTGTGCATATAGCATCTAACATATCGGAAACCTTGAGACTGGTAGCTGTTCATTATATATTGAATAACTGCAAATGTCAGGGTCTGCAATATATGAGATGGTAAGCAAACAATCAGTTCTTATATTTGACATTTTGGATCTATGCAGGGACCCCAGGGACTCTGGCAAGTTTCCAAATTGCTATAGACGATTACTGGGTTTGAGCATCTCCGAAACTGCAAAGCTTGTGGGGTGCTTCCTTTGAGCAGAGCTATGTACCTATCGACACTGTTCTAAGGAGGGAAAACCACAAACCAAAGGCATGGTGTTGGGCACCCAGAGTTCATCGATGTGTGAGGGCAACCAATCCTATCCAGTCTAGTCTGAATCAATAGAAGATCTACAGGGGAACAAGATAGTGAGATTCTAATGCTGGTTATGGTAGGAATGCAGTCTACCTAGGGAAGTGATACCACCACAGTACACTGCGGGAAGCAGGCAAGCCGGTGGAAGGAATATTATGCTCTGGGTAATGTTCTGCTGGGAAGCCGTGGGTGTGGGCAATCCTGTGGACACCGATTTGACATGTTCCATCTACCTAAACACTGGTGCAACCCAGGGGGGCATAATATTCTGGCTCAACAGTACAGTATAGTTATATATTTTCCCCTCCCTTCAGATACATTGAATCATTGAATATATTGAATTGCAAACATAAATTCAAATACAGAACAGATTAACATCTTCTCCATGATCAAAAGAGAAGCTATTCACTGCATCAGTTAGGGTTAAATAACTTGTTGCCAGCTGAAACATAATCACCAATGCAGTAATTATCCAATGCAAAACCCTCACCTATAGTGGTGCTTGAAAGTTTGTGAACCCTTTAGAATTTTCTATATTTCTGCATAAATATGACCTACACATCATCAGATTGTCACACAAGTCCTAAAGGTAGATAAAGAGAACCCAGTGAAACAAATGAGACAAAAATACTATTACACCTTAGTGAGTGGCAAAAGTATATGAACCTTTGCTTTCAGTATCTGGTGTGAACCCCCTTCCCTCCTTTAAAATTCTCTGATACAAGTCCATCAATGATGACAAGCCATCCTGGCCCAGATACAGCAAAACAGACCCAAACCATGATACTACCACCACCATGTTTCACAGATGGGATAAGGTTATTATGCTGGAATGCAGTGTTTTCCTTTCTCCAAACATAACGCTTTTCTTTTAAACCAAAAAGTTCTATTTTGGTCTCATCTGTCCACAAAACATTCTTCCAATAGCCTTCTGGCATGTCCACATGATCTTTAGCAAACTGCAGATGAGCAGCAATGTTCTTCTTGGTCACATCCGTCCCCAAAATATTCTTCCAGTAGCCTTCTGGCTTGTCCACTTGATCTTTATTTGTACACAATCTGTCTGACTGTGGATTGGTGGAGTCCAAACTCTTTAGAGATGGTTTTGTAACCTTGTCCTGCCTGATGAGCATCAACAAATCCTTTTCTGAGTTCCTCAGAAATCTCCTTTGTTTGTGCCATAATACACTTCCACAAACATGTGTTATGAAGAGAAGACTTTGATAGATCCCTGATCTTTAAATAAAACAGGGTGCCCACTCACACCTGGTCATCACACGGATTGAAAACACCTGACTCTAATTTCACCTTCAAATTAACTGCTAATCCTTAAGGTTTACATACAAACAATGGTCCTATATATATACACGTGTATATATATATATATATATATATATATATATATATAATATATACACATAACTAATATATATATATATATCGATATATATATATATTGTAGCGTGATCGCTGGATCTCCCTCTCTTTACCTTCTTCCCCCAAGTCGTAAACTTTACAACATCTTGATTTCAAGAGACCCTACATCTGGACAAGATCTTAACCGCCCCCCCCCCCCCCCCCCCCCCCCCCCCCCCCCCCCACCTTTGACTCCAACGGTTAACTCTTTCCCAAACCGACATACAACCTTTGACATCTCCAATCATAAACTAAGCCCATGTGCTAATTTTGAATGGGGGTTTCAACATTTCAAGGCCACCAAGCTTTCTTAATTGTCTTCTGACTTTTGCAAAAATTAACGACTTTCTTTCCCCATAGTTGAACTCTGTCATCACAGCCTCTCTTGCAAACCTTATCACTCAAGCCTGGCGCCAGAAAGGCACCCCTGGAGATTTACGACATCAAGTAACGGTCAAGAGACTATGGCCTTCCCTTTTAAAAAACCCAAGAACTCTGCTTTTGTTCTAAAGAGACAAACTTTAATTGTATTCAACTCTTTCTGGGAACAGTTTATCTTCATCGAAACCTTTTAATTACATAACAAATAATATTTGGATCCTGAGAAGTCCAAACATGCTATATACATTTAAATGATTCATACAAAGAGTGGATCAAGGATATTCTTTTATATCCACACACCATTACAGATTATACATATGTATGTTGCTGAATTTATGTATCTTCATATCTACTTGATTGATGTTTTAGTATAATTATCTTTTTGTTTTGATATTTAGTTATCTGGTTTAGTACGATATATAGAAATAACAGCTTTTACCTATGTGTTTTGATCGATCGGGTTTTTAATAATTTGTGCAACAAACATGAAGTTATTTACAATGTACCGTTTCCTACAGCTTGTATTAATCATAGTATTGTTTAGTTAAAAGTATAGTAAATGCCTGCGCTGTAGTTAGAATGCTTTAACGATGTTCTAAGTTATCAATTCAAGGTGCTTTTGATCATCTGAACCTTACAACGAAGTCTGCATCTAAACTTGTAACTTTGAGGATTTTTGGTTATTGTGTGATACTTTTCAATCTCTTTTAGATACGTAGGAATATTATTTAAACCAAGTTAGACGTCTGTGGTTTATGGTGAAATAAGGCAACGGCGATAGGAGAGCTTTACTGAGGAGTCAGCTTCTCATTGGCTAAGTAAGGGCAACTCCTTATGTCCCGCCTCCAGCTGCCCCCCGAGCTGAAACATTCAAAAGGCAACGCGGGACGACCACGTGGTAAGATAGCTTCAAGTTTTGTGTTTCAAGTCTTGTGTCTTTATGTTCTTTAAGTCTATCTTTTGTCTTTTTTAATTTTTCCTTTTTGTAACTTTTTTGATTATTCATTTTACTCAAGTTTTCGCATTTTACTTTAAAGTTTCCTGTATACAGCAGTCTTAAGTAGTTCGGTATCGCTGAACTAGAAGATAGTTAAAAGACCAACCAGACTCTAAGCTCGACCATTTTTTGTACCATACAAGTTTTTCAAGTTTTGTTGAAGCTCGTGGTGCTAGAACGTGCTCGACTCCACCTTTATCTGTGGCCAAGATAGAATCCGAGTCACACGCCCGCAAGTCGAGGTCAAGGAACCTGATCACCAACAGCTGGGAAAAAGTCAAACTGGAGCGAGGCCCTCAACCCATCTGTGGTCCCACGGACCGAAGACACGGACCGAAGACACGGACCGAAGACACGGACCGAAGACATGGACCGGAGGCCTATAGCCAAGATCTTACAGTCCACCAAACAGGAGCATCAGAATCTGAAGATTTTTACCGCTTCAGTTCCATGTGTGACGTCGGACAAAAGGCAGAGGCCCGGTTCCGTTCCATCTTCTTCGCGTGAGCCTCCACAAAGCAATTGGCAAGTACCACTGTTGTGGCTGTTCTGGGTCCCTGATTTTTCGTACTTTGCGTCGTGAAGCTAAAACCACGCTTCAACATAGACTTATTCATGCCTAAATAATTTTTAACACACTATCCACATTCAATGTAATTAAGGTTACCAGTAGCATTGCAACGTTAGTAATTATTGCGCGACCGATAAGTTACATAGAGTCATCTTGGTTTCCGATTTTATTACTGTAAGGTGTACGCTTGCCATTATTCCCTGTTCTCCATACTGTGATATATACATGTTCATCGTCATTTTATGATTTTAACTCTGTGATACACTTGTTATTACATTAGATAATCTGTTGGTATTGCCTTGTTTGTAGTTAATAAACTTGTTTATAAACCTTTTGAATTTGCCGCCTGGTTTGAGAGCTCATTCATTCAAAGTTAGAGAAAACTACTTGGAATTCACTATTCAGAACTAGACTGATCAAGGTTGTTGTTTCTTTTTCCTGGTTTCCAGATCGGCCAGTGAATTATTTATATTTATCATTAATCAATTTGGTGGTGCCTCGTATTTCTTAATTAATTAATATATATTTTAATTAATAAAATTTAATTAAAAATTAATCCAAGGAAAGTGTAGTCTTAGGTCGCTACAATAATATCTATATATATATATAGATATTAATATATATAGATATATATATATATATACACACATACACACATATATACATATACATGCACACCTGCAACCTTAACACCAGACTAAAATAAACAGTGTTCATTGATTGGATACTGAATGCAAAGAGTAGTAACTTGCTTTTCCCTGTTAGCCAGTACAGATTTTATTTAGACATGTAGAGAAAGAACTGATTCATTCTGCTTGAATGGAGTGCTGATATTCAATAACAATAGAAAAAAAAGTTCAGTTTATAATGAACGTTACTTCAGACAGATGCATTGGACTAGGCTAAAACAATCTGAGACCAACTTACCCCGAGGCCGAGACGAGAATGACCCCAAATGAGATGGAGACCAGGACAAGACTGACAATACTTGTTTATGGTCTCAAGACCATCTACTACAACACTAACCTCCACATAATTGTGTATGTAAACAGTCACTGCTCTCATCTTTACCATCTAATATAATGAGTTTTACTGCCTTCCCAGACCCTTAAATTGAATTAGACTTTAAAAGAAGAATGTAGGCAGATATCAGAACCTGGCAGGAGTATCAGAGATGGTCACCTTTAGCGATTTCTTTCCTAACTGCTGTTTCATGCTCCCTCGGCTATCTCTGACAGGCAGATGTAGCTTTACAGTAGTGTGTACTCCAGCTCTGAAGGTGCTGATACTGGCTTCAAAGCACCAGGAGGGCATGGGAGAGACAAAGTGCATGACAGACTGAGCATGAAGAATAGTGTGTGACAAACACAGAGCTAGCTCAGACAAGAGCCAAGGAAGTTCAGCTAGTTCTAGTTCATTTTCTACCAACTTGAGGGATGAGCAGACTGTGAAAGCAGCTGCATCATTAAGACACACACCGACAACAAGAAGAACAACACAAATTTAACAAGAAAGAATAGTTCATACTATCTATTATTTTGGCTTTTGAATTCTAATCCTGTCACTGTAAAACATGAAGTAACAAACACAAGGAAAATAACTTTGTAAGGATTCAATGGTTTAAACTCACAACCATTTGATTAGTAGTCCACAATCTTGTTGACAGACTCACTGCTCTCAACAGCAAAAGGGCCTACATTCATGCATTCATTCATTTTCTTAATCACTTAATCCTGATCAGGGTGACAGGAAAGCCTAGCCTAACCCTAACCCTTATTACACATGTATTTGGACTGTTGGATGAAACCAGAGTACCCGGAGAAAACCACACAGACACGGCGAAGACATGCAGACTCCACACAGAAAGGACCCAAACCACTCCATCTGGGATCAAACTCAGGACCTGGTGACAGTGCTACCCACCGAGCCTCTCAAATGCCATTTACAGTCCAAATGCGGTTACCCAATAGTCACCTAAAAATCAGTATTGATAAGGTACTGTTTCTTCCCACAAAAAATAAAGGGCATATCCATTGGACAGGAAAAGCAGGCAACTGACTGAGGCCACAAGCACTGAGAGGTTTCCCAGTGACATCAACCAGTAAAGTCTTAGGAAAAAAAAACAGGAAATATCTTAGTACCTTGACTAGAACTTAATTAAAAATAAAAATACTAGTTGCACACACGGCTGTAGCACAGGATTGAAAAAAACTATTGAGGTCTAGAGGTGGGAAGGGTGATGTTTAGAGTTTGTCAATACTGTTGACTGTAATGTTTACACAACTTTTGTGTTTTCATTGAAAGACTGACACCACAATCAATTGTAATTGTAAGAATTAATTAATTGTACAGTGCTACCTCGGTTGTCGACCATCTTGGAACTCGACGAATTCGGTTCTTGATGCATTTTGACCCGAAAAATGTGTCTCGGTTCTCGTCGTTTGCTCAATAATATGCACACTTGCTTAAACTCGTTTCAGCCGAAACTCGATTCACGACACAGTGATTTAGATTCACAACAGCCCTCATAGAAGTTCTCTGGTATTTCTTAGAGAAGAATTTCCTCTATTTTAATTGTTGAAGCTGATGATACCTTGACCAGACTTGTAACTTCGAGGATTTTTGGTTTTTATGTGATGCCTTTAGATGACCTAGATATGTAGAAATATATTAAGCCAAGTTATAGCTTGTAGCGGCCCCTACCGACCTATGGTGAAATTAGCAGACATATCCACGAATGGAGGGATTTAATGATGAATCAGCCTCTCACTGGCTAAGTCTAGGACAAACCCCTGTTGCCCCGCCTCTAAGCGCTTGCATCCGGAACATACACAAACCAAAGTGAGGCCCGCAACACATCTGTGGCTCCAAGGGCCTCATGTCGGCACGAACCGAAGGCTAGAAGCCGGTAAGAAGCTGATAAGTGCACATAGAGTCATCTTGGTTTCTGATTTTAATACTGTGATATGTACGTTTGTCATCATTCCCTGTTTTCAATACTGTGATATATATACATGTTCACCGTCATTTTATGATTTTAACTCTGTGATTCAATCGTTATTACATCAGATAGTCTGTTGGTATTGCCTTGTTTTGCAACTAATAAACTTGTTATAACCTTTTGAATTTACCGCCTGGTGTGAGAGAGTTTCATTCAAACAAAGGTCGTGAAAAATAACTTTAAATACACTATTCAGACCTAGACTGATCAATTTCGCTGTCCCCTTTCAACTGGTTTTCCGGATCCACCAGTCCACAAACGATCTGATGGTGCCCCATTTGTTCGTTAAAAATGTATCAATTTAAAGTGTAGTCTTAGGTTTAATACATTGTGTTTTTCTATATTTTTACATCTACAGTACTGTATTCTTAGTGCAAATAAGTCCACATGGGTCCTAAAACGGGTTGTACTGACTACCAGCCGAAAGGGAAACAGGAACGTAATGCCCAAGAAGACACTGACAGAATACAGTAAATTACTTTTATAGTACAGACACTCAGTATAGATGCTCTACCAAACACTCATTAAACTCCTCATGACACATTTAACTTATGATGGATACAGTGGGGCAAAAAAGTATTTAGTCAGCCACTGATTGTGCAAGTTCTCCTACTTAGAAAGATGAGAGAGGTCTGTAATTTTCATCATAGATACACTTCAACTATGAGAGACAAAATGAGAAAAAAAATCACATTGTAGGATTTTTAAAGAATTCAATTGCAAATTATCGTGGAAAATAAATATTTGCTCAATAACAAAAGTTCAACTCAGTACGTTGTAACATAACCTTTGTTGGCAATGACAGAGGTCAAACGTTTCCTGTAAGTCTTCACCAGCTTTGCACACACTGTAGCTGGTATTTTGGCCCATTCCTCGATGCAGATCTCCTCTAGAGCAGTGATGTTTTGGGGCTGTCGCTGGGCAACACAGACTTTCAACTCTCTTCACAAATTATCTGTGGGGTTGAGGTCTGGAGACGGGCTAGGCCACTGCAGGACCTTGAAATGCTTTTTATGGAGCCACTCCTTCATTGCCCAAGCAGTATGGGATTACTGTCATGCTGGAAGACCCAGCCATGTTCCATCTTCAATGCTCTCACTGATGAAAGGAGGTTTTGGCTAAAAATCTCACGATACATGGCCCCATTCATTCTTCCCTTAACATGGATCAGTCATCCTGTCCCCTTTGGAGAAAAACAGCCCCAAAGCATGATGTTTCCACCCCCATGCTTCATAACAGGTATGGTGTTCTTGGGATGCAACTCAAGATTATTCTTCCTCCAAACACGACGAATTGAGTTTTTACCAAAAAGTTCTATTTTGGTTTCATCTGACCACATGATATTCTCCCAATCCTCTTCTGGATCATCCATATGCTCTCTGGCAAACTTCAGACAGGCCTGGACATGTACTGGCTTAAGCAGGGGGACACGCCTGGCACTGCAGGATCTGAGTCCCTCTCGGCGTAGTGTGTTACTGATGGTAGCCTCTGTTACTTTGGTCCCAGCTCTCTGCAAGTCATTCATCAGGTCCCTCCTTGTAGTTCTGGGATTTTTTCTCACCGTTCTCATGATCATTTTCACCCCACGGGATGAGATCTTGCGTGGAGCCCCAAATCGAGGGAGACTATCAATGGTCTTGTATGTCATCGATTTTCTTACAATTTCTCCCACAGTTGATTTATTCACACCAACCTGCTTGCCTATTGTAGATTCACTCTTCCCAGCCTGCTGCAGGTCTACAATTTTCTTCCTGGTGATCTTCGACAGCTCTTTGGTCTTGGCCATGGTTGAGTTTGGAGTCTGAATGTTTGAGGCTGCAGACAGGTTTCTTTTATACAGATAACGATGTCAAAAAGGTGCCATTCATACAGGAAACAAGTGGAGGACAGAAGAGCTTCTTAATACCAAAAAGAACTGATGTAGTGATTCCCCAAAATACAAGTATGAGAATGAAATGTGAGAGTGGACTAAAAGCATTTCTAAAGCAGTCTAATTGATTTGGCTCTGTGTGAGACTAATACTACTTGTTTTTTTCTGTCTAAAAAACACTTTTAAATTTGACAGTTCCTTATAAATTTGACAGCTGTTAATTATCAAAAGACAAAATAATATGTAAACTTTATTACAGCCCCACAGAAACAGGTGGTTGCATTGACCAGGTTTTGCTATAATAAAGTACATTCAGTGTACTTCTGATCTATACTATCGGTGACAAATGCTGAATTCTTTTTTGTTTTGTTTTGTTTTCAAGCTTTTGGACGTGTATGAAGTTGTAGCTGTCTGGATAATACCGACACACTCTGAGAAATTGAGGATACAGAAAAATATGACCAAAAGAATAGCTGGATTTGATGCATATTCTCTCTAGTGAATGTGTAGCTTATCGAGCAGAGGGTTTTAACTGGAAGGCTATGATTCATTCCTGTCAGTGCTGATGGAAACTTTTACCTGTTAGTCATCACTGCAGAACACATTTCTAACTTGAGGAATGTGGGGAAATGGCAGTAACTACGGAAAACGCCTTCGTTTTTAATAACATGCATTCATATATGCGCTAACTGCAATTGTTCCAGATGGCTACTTATCCCCTACATGCACTATATAGTATGACATAAGCTATGTTCACACAGCAGGTAAAAATGGATCGTTCGGATCTTTTTCATCATATGTGACACAGATGTGTTATCTTTGGACCAGGGTGATCAGAAAAAAACACTGAATCTGACACTTTCAGTTGTGATTCCTGCCACTTTCACATGTGGCATTGAAATCCAATACATATCCGCTACGTGACAATGCGACTTAGTCTGAACAGCCAGATCATATCAGAAATAATGTCATTCCAACGCGACATTTGTCAAACGTGCACTGAGTAGAAGGAAAAATGGAAGACAGCAGTGTGGGAAGTTCTCACTGGCAAGATAGTAAAGTAACAGACTTCATAATTGGAGTGATGTTAGAAATTAGAGATTAGGAGGCATTTTCTGGGAAATGGCCAAACATGGTCACAGTAGGACATGGCTGCAGTGTCAAAAAGCTTAAAAAAAAAGTCTGTGAAGGACCGCCGTTCTGTGTAGGGTTGTTCCTGCCTTGTCGGCTAGGCACCGGCACTCCTGCGACCCTGTCCAGGATCAAACAGATAAGAAAATGAATGAATGAATAATTAAAAGGTAAGTTTACCAAAACCAAGGATGGAAACCACTTTGGCCGCACTTTTTGCTGCAAGGAAAGAACAACCCTAGACAGGGCGCCAATCCATCGTAGGGCACATCCGCTCATACAAACACTCACACACAAGGGGCACTTTAGAGACAGCAATTAACCTAACAAGTCTTAGGAGGAAACAGGAGTACCTGGAGTAAACCCACCCGAACACGAAGAGGACATGCAGACTCCACACAAAAAAGACCAAGAAGACAGTCAAGGACAGAGGCGACAATGCTACCCATCGAGCAATTGTGCCACGATGATAGAAGTAAACCGCGTAAAAAACTGAATTTGGTGAGAAAATCTAATTTGAACTACTTTTTCCTCTTTGCTGTGTCAAAGTGGCCACATACACACTTTGTAGTGCACTGTGAGATCTGTTTTTTACCAGTAGTTCTTAGAACAAGCAATAAACACACTTACATGTTTTCGCTCATACACAGCAATAACATTTCAGTCTAAACTCAATAAAGCATTCACTCATTTCAGAGGAGAATTTCTCAACTGGTGATTTTATCCAGTTGTAATTGGCTTCAAATTTTATTTTTAGTCCTAAAAATTACCAAGGTCTGAAGCTCGGTGTCCTTATAGCTGGCCATGCACATAATTACACAACTGTCCCATCCAATTGCAAATACAGCCAATCATGGAATTCAGTCCTGGGTGGGCCATCAGTCAATGGCAGGGTTTGGCAGGGGTGACTGCCGAAGTGGTGAGGTATGATCAAGCCTGTCTGTTTGGCCTCTCCTCCCCCAGACACATCCAGTCACGCCTGTGTTACCTGACCTTGCAATTAAGGCACCACAAGGACTCAAACTTGGGTCACTATACTAATTGAGCACCCACAGTAGGCACATTGGATTTTTTCATTACTATTATAATAACCCAAAACAAACCTCAAAGCTTTGCAACAGCTACCTGAAGACCAAAAAAGATCAAGGAGTGCTGACTGTTATGGACTTAAATCAACATTCAACTGACCTAAACTCCATCAAGCATTTATAAGGGCACTTGAAGACAAAGAAAGCCAAGCATTCAATAAAATTTACATTTATGTCATTTAACAGACGCCCTTATCAAGAGCGACTTACAATGTCAGTGTCTTACAATCCGAGCAATTGTGGGTTAAGGGTGTTGGTCAAGGACCAAACAGTGGCAACTTGGTAGAAGTGGGATTTGAACTCTGGACCTTCTGGGCCATAGTCCACTACCTTAACCACCAGGCTACCACTGTCCTGTAACATCACAAGATGCTCTTTGGAATATTGTGGAGATTGTGCTGGGATAACATGGATCAGATTTTGATCAAACGTGGGGTCCATACCAGCTCAAGTGTATGCTGTCATTACAACAAAAGGGGAAAATACTATTTATTATTCATTTCGTATGCTGCTAATATGATTTGCAAAAAAAGAAAATAACTTTTTAATATTCGAGACTGTGGTAGCCTAGCGGTTAAGGTAGGATTGGCCTATGGACCAAAAGGTCCAGGGTTCAAATCCCACGTTTGCCAAGCTGCCACTGAGCAAGGCCCTTAACCCACAATTGCTTGGATTGCAAGATTGTATCAATTTTAAGTCGCTCTGGATAAGGGTGTTTGCTAAATGCTGTAAATGTAAATGTAAAATATTCGAGAGAAATAACAGACAAGCATTTTCACTACGGATGCATGGATATTGAATTTCTTGGGCTAATATGACAACCGATTTTTAGCACATTATTGTCACCAATACCCATGTTAAAAAACCTTTCTGCATTTAAAATATGTTCACATTATAATCCACATATGAACTGCTGTTCAAAACTGGATAAGTAATTCAATTTAGCAATAAAATACAATAATAACAAGCATACAAATCAGTTAAATCAGACATGACGATTACTGTAAACATAAGGTACTGTTCACTCAAAGGAAAAATGGTTTTATTCCCTTTTTTCCAACTCTTCTTGAAATAGGTAAGAATATTTTTTAGTCTGAAATTGCAGGTAGTACAGGCAGCAACAAGAACAATTAAGTGTATAAGAACGCTTATGTTTGAGAAAAATATAACTGCATACGTAACTATACAGTCAGCATAATCAGAGGTTTTGCTTAATGAATAACAGCCAAAAGAAAAAACAAAGAAATATTCATATGTAAATATATAATAAATATGGGTTATAGTATGAAATTCTAATATCAGATTGATGACGATAACTGAATAAAATCCATTTATCTGCAAATAATATATCGGTGCCGATATATTGTGCATCACTAATATTCACTAGTATTTAACATAGTCTGTATATTTTATTATATTTTAATTTTATGTTTTCTTTAATTATTATATTTTGCTTCTGTTAATTAAACTATTACTATTATTATTAATTAGGTAACTTTAATTCTTACATATATCATCTAGGCTGCCCAAGGAGGTTGTGTCCCTTTTGAGTCTTGGTCCTCCCAAGCTTTCTTCCTTATAACATTTAGGGAGCTTTTCCTTGCCATTCTCACCCTAGGCTTGCTCAATAAGGGCTGTAGACCTAGATATTTTAAAGTTGATTTGAAACTGTGCTCCGAGACAGCGTAAAAAGCCCTACAGAAAGAAATTTGCCTTTGAATCTGACTCGTGGTCTCAGACTTTTGGTTCCCATTGCATAGTCATAGTATACAGTAAAGACATCAAGGGCATTTTTGAAAACTTTTTCATTCTATAATATGCTTTTTGCTTTCTGATTGATTATTTAACAAGACATCAATAGCACTGGAGATCATTCAGAAGGAACCTCAAAGAGTCTATAGAGTCACTTCTGAGCAAAAACAGCCACATTCTTTCTCAAAAATGCAACCAATTCTACTTGATGCTTAGCCTAAAGTGGTTTGCCTGTATGCATGGTATGACACCATTATACCAACCATCAGAGTTTAGCTGCGGCTGTAACATGCCACCCAGGTTCGCACAAGTTTATTGTGGCTGTATTTTAGATGGAAGAAAAGGGCTGTGTGCGAGACCATCACTCCTTTACTATCTGGGATGTTACAGAATCCCAGAGGTTAGAGCTCTGACACCATTTATGAACAGACAATAGAAGAGAAGGCTTATGTGGGACTGTATCAACTGAGCCTTCAAGAGGTAAAACCAGGTCGTATGGATTCAATCAGAATTATAAGGATGGTTTGGCGCCGTCTGTGCTCAGCTTCCAACATGGCCGCCCGGTCAGAGGAGAAAGAGAGTGCTGTTCAAAGCGGCTCTGTCATCAGTGGGGCAGCAAACAGTCTAATTTGCCACCATATTATATTTGCCCATCATTTCAATTTCAAAGTGCTTTGCATTACCAAGCAGCAGGGATGAAAGCAGTAGGGGGGGGGGTGCTAAAGTTCATTCCCAGTTCTGAGGGCTGCAGTAACATCTTTCAAGCCAGCCCATTCATCTCCGGCAGTTCATGGGTAAAATGATCCAGCCTCTCCGGCCCCAAAACAAATTCAAACACCGCCCGCTTCGGTCTGTGTGTGCTGTGTGTGAACACCCTTGAAAGAGCTTGATATGGGCCTACAAAATACAAATTTTGTTTTTAATCTGCATTTCATGCCTAAATATTTCATCAAATCTTTCACACTCTGCAGCTTCTTCCCCAGGAACTCTCACTCATGCTCAGGAAGAGCCAGTGGTCATGTACACTAGGGAAACTCAATGTTTTTAGCCAGCGAAGCTGTCCGGTGCTTATATGGTAATCACTCTCACTCATACAGGTAAAGACAGTTCAAAGTCTCAGGCAAAGAAAAAAGAAAAAATGTACATGACTTCATACTAACCTTAATACCCCAAAGAGCCAAATTCAACCTGTTTTTAAATGTTTCGACCCCACAGTCAGTCCCAACATGAAATACATTTCCATACAAAACATACAGCAACCAATAGCAATAACGCAACTACAGGGACAAAACCACCCACAGTAAGGTTTATATTACAGTGACTGGGGTAAAAAAGAAAAGTGAAAGGACATAAAAGCATAAATCAAAGGTTCCTCCAGAAGGAAGTGATGAATATATTCCTTGAGAAGGATACACCAAATAAGTCTCTTTAAAATTCTTGTTGATTTCGTTTTCTCTCTAGTGTTTCTCAGTTTCTACTTTTTCTTTTTGAAGATGCATCTTCTGGAAAAGCTAAGAAACCATCTCGCATGACACTTCTGAAACTTTCCCTACACCAAAATATTCAGATATGGTCCTGCTTGGACTTAGGGTTGCATGGGAATACAGTGCTGAACATAACAGTACTGTGCAAAAGTCTTTGGCCACCCTTAGAATTGTTGTTTTAGCAATAGTATAATGACCAACTATGACATACTGTCGATTGCTGGACCCAAAACGTTCAAACTTTGTCACTCCATAATACTGGTTTGCACTGATCTTCATTCTAATCTTCATGACCTTTAGCATATAGCCTTTTCACCCTGTTCCCCTTCGGAAAAACTTGGCTGCTACCCTTCCAAAAAAACTCAACCATGGTCAAGTTTCTTCTTCAAGTATAAGGGGAGGTCACCCTAAATACTTGCCACTGTAGCCTATAGAAGCTGTTTTCTCTGATTTTCTTTCAGTTGTTGTTCTATTCTAATAAAGAAAATAGTACAGAATTTGCCCTGGTTGCAAGGTTTCTATCTAAAGTGCTCACTAGCTACTCTGATGTTCAGCATTCATGTTGTTTTTTGAGGCCACAACCCAATAACATTTACAGCATTTAACATATGCCCTAATAAAGCAACATAAAAATGATATCATTTTACATTGTAAAAGAGCCGAACAGTGGCAGCTTGGCAGTGCTGGGACTTAAAAATTAGACCTTCTGATCCATAGTAAAGCATCTTAACTGCTGTGCCAGCACATTCCCTAGCAGATGCTCTTATCCAGAGCAACTTAGAAATGATACAATCTCACGAGGAACAATCCCAGCAAATTACGGGTTAAGGGCCTTGCTCAATGGCCCAAAGTTGCAGCTTGGTCATGGAGGGGCTTGAACTCAAGACCTTCTGGTCAAGTATCTTAACAGCTGTGCCAACACAGTCATAGGTATTCATCTAAGTTGGTGTCTAAACTGGTACACTCCAGCTTGGACTATTGTAATGACTTTAGAGTTCTTGAAATATACACCCCATGTATCAGGATGCCACTTGAACTGAAAAAGACTTGTTTTTTTTTTTTTTTTTTTAGTTGTTGCTCTCTTTGCCAAAACAATTCTCCCATGTGTCACCACTGCTTATTTATGAGTGCAAACACTTGTACTTCTACATACCCATCATATTTCACATACTGGGGTCAGATCTCATGGTCTCAAAGCAAACCCTAGAAATCTCACAAAAAAAATCATCATCACAAAACAACTGTGCTGTAATAACTAACAAAATCAAAGTCAGTCACTCATGAAATGGCCGCCCGCCTTTCTGCAAGCTTTAAAGAAGCAAGCCAGTAAATCAGTCAACATGGCAATTTTAAGTTACCAAGTCAAACAGAAAAAGCGCGTGTCATTAAGCAAGCTCCACACATTTCATCAGTTATAGACTTTTCGCAGTTCAACAAAAACAAACTGAGGCCTAAAAAAAGAAAGTAATCAATGAGCACATCTTGTAATAATTCAATGAAATCAGCACCCAAGCCTCGCTAATTGATCTTTCCTCCCACGGTGTACCTCCCACCGAGCACCTCTGAGCATTTCAGGTGTCGGACTGCTGTACATTTGCTGACTCTATTACCAACTAATAAATGAGGAGCATGCTGGGTACAGCCAAAACAGTCTTCAGGATATCTAAAAGAATAATCTATAAAGAAGACGAGGCTGTTCAACAGTTCGGATAGGATTAGTGCATATCACAGTACATAACAGTACATTAGTATATAATACTACAGTATACTAGACTAAAAAGAATGGTCTTCTTGGAAGGGTAGCAGCCAAGAAGCCACTTTTTCAGAAGAGTAACAGGGTGAAAAGGCAAAGATATGCTAAAGCTCACAAAGACGGGATTGGATCAGTAAATAGGAGTACTATGGACTGACGTGCAGTGGAGTCTTGGAATTCAAACTTGATATTTTCCAGAAGGCTGTCAGATCTCCGATTTGATTGAAGTCTGTATCAAATTTCTCCATAAGAAGTAATGTAAATAGTATTAATCCATTCCTGACTCCAAATGATTGTTTTTTACACCTATATTCAAATTTAATTAACGATGAAAAGCATGAATAAAGAAAAGGAATGTAATACAATAATAAGGATCATTAAATACATGAATGATATGAACGGTGGACTGATATAACACACATACAAATAATACACTGCCTGGCCAAAAAAATCATCACCTGGATTTAACTAAGCAGATGGTTAAATAGTTAAAAAAAGAACCTCCCCTTGGATAATTACTGCATTGGTGATTATGTTTCAGCTGGCAACAAGTTATTTAACTGATGCAGTAAGTAGCGTCTCATTTGTTAAACAACCATGTCAAAAGACACATCCTGCGGTCATGGAAAAAATGTTAATCTGTTTCAGAACTGTCAAATTGTGAAATAGTCATTCAGGGAGCATGAGACATCATTTTCACACATGGATTGGCCACCACAGAGTCCAGACCTGAATCTCATTTTGAATCATTGGGATGTGCTGGAGAAGACTTTGGCAGTGGTCCAAACCTCCCATCATCAATACAAGGTCTTGGGGAAAAATTAATTCAACTCTGGAGGTTCCACTGTATACAAGTTTGAAAGTTTGGGATCCAATCATCAACACTATGCCACATATAGTCATTATACTCTTGCAAAGCCAACAAGTCTAATAGTGGTTTTAGCACATTGCTGTAAATACATATACAGTGGTGCTTGAAATTTTGTGAACCCTTTAGAATTTTCTATATTTCTGCACAAATATGACCTCATCATCATCAGATCCTAAAAAGTAGATAAAGAGAACCCAGTTAAACAAATGAGACAAACCCAGTTAAACAAATGACAAACAAATATGAACTATCTATATATATCTATATATATATATATATATATATAATATATGTATGTATGTATGTATGTGTGTATGTATATACATATACATATATATATATATATATATATATATGTATATCATACACACATACATACATACATATATATATATATAATATATATAGATATATATATATATATATATATATATATAATATATATATATATACACACACACACCCATATATACACATACATACATACATACATACATATATATATATACACACACACATATGTATACACATACATATACACAGTGGCGTCATTTTTTTATTGAGGGAAAATGATCAAAATATAACAAAATTAGTTAGTGGCAAAAGTATATGAGCCTTTGCTTTCAGTATCACCCACCCCCTGTGCAGGCAATAACTGCATCTAAACATTTCCTGTAACTGTTGATCAGTCCTGCACACCGGCTTGGAGGAATTTTAGCCCATTCCTCCATACAGAACAGCTTCAACTCTGGGATGTTGGTGGGTTTCCTCACATTAACTGCTCGCTTCAGGTCCTTCCACAACATTTCGATAGGATTAATGTCACTGTGGACTGGTGGAGTCCAAACTCTTTAGAGAGCATCAACAACTCCTCAGAAATCTCCTTTGTTCGTGCCATGATACACTTCCACTAGCATGTTGTAAAGAGCAGACTTTGATAGATCCCTGTTCTTTAAATAAAATAGGGCGCCCACTCACACCTGATTGTCATCCCATTGATTGAAACACCTGACTAATTTCACTTTCAAATTAACTGCTAATCCTAGAGGTTCACATACTTTTGCCACTCACTAATATGTAATATTGGATCATTTTCCTCAATAAATAAATTACTAAGTATATTTTTGTCTCATTTGTTGAACTGGGTTCTCTTTATCTACTTTTACAACTTGTGTGAAAATCTGGTGATGTTTTAGGTCATATTTTTGCAGAAATATAGAACATTCTAAAGTGTTCACAAACTTTCAAGCACCACTGTTTAGGTCATACAGGTTTGTGCCATTTAATGTCCATCTGATGAACGTCCGTTCTCTTTAACTACCAAGGACATAAACTGTCTTTCAACTACAGTTGTTGCGGCCCTAAACAGACGGTCACCTCAACAGCCAATCAATGCTGCGGATCCACAGGCAGAGGCGTGAGTTAAAGATTAAGAGCAGAAGTCCATAATTCATGCGTGTTACCAATCGTGTGCTCTCTTGCTCGTTAGCTCACATTTGGATTAGAGACTGTTCTAACTCTGTTGAGGTGTTTTGTGATGTGTGAGTTACTCCTGTTTCTGTCTATGACTTTCCTCTAGGTTCCCAATCACGTGTTGAGTCTCTGTTTCATCTGGCTGATCTTTCACGTTGTTCGTAATACTGTCTATCAATGTGTTTTTGGCTTCCATTAAACACAAGTGTCAAGTCCAACATACCATCTTCGTAAGTGTTACTGCTTTCCCTTACAAAGAATCATAACAACACATTACTGTATTTTTTATAATTATAGTGTATTTCCATAAATTAAAAATGTGGTGGCATTAGGGATGCTGTGTAGATGGTAGTGTTCCACTCATGCTATCTCTGGAGCACTTACATATTATTTGCACACAGTTTTTTTTTGTGTGAAAATAGCCTTTATATCTACATTACAGTAGCATAAAAATAATGTGTGACCATTTTAATGTCTGGTCGACGTCCATTTTGGTACCAACGTCTTGTTTCACAGAATGTAAATGGTGCATACCTGTACTGTCATTGTTGGTCTAAGAGATAACATGAGTGTATGCTTGATCATATGCACTACCCCATATGTTAGCTACCCCATACCAAATACCACACAACATAATTAAATGGGGTGTCTACCTAGTTAGGTAACCTTACATTTATGACCAGCCATTTACAGTTGGATTCAGGTCATACGTCTGGTACATTGTACGCTCAAAGTAATCACAGTAGTGTGCGTCCACTCTTTCTGTAGGCTGTAGTGTTTCTGGAGAGCCGGCACTATTTCAGTCACACCTCCGCTGGTTTACGATTAATGGCCAGTGGCGTGTAGGGAGTTCACATGGACATATGTGCATAGACATATTGCACAGTTAATCAAATCTCTGCTGTGGGCAGAGCACTTCAGCTTTATCAGATGTTACGCTCATACACACAGATGCAGAGTGTATCAACAAAGTTGGCCACCGGCTCCAAATTCATTCTGGTGTTCGTTAGTATAGATATGTACCAGAGCAGCTTTTATAGAGACAAACATCACTCAGCGCCAAAAAAAAAAGAGGCAAAGAAAAGGTGGCCGAAGAGATATTTAGAAAAGCTGCCTAAACAGACAGTATTAAACAAGAAAAAAAGAAACAGCTGCTAAAATAGCAAAGGTTTAAAAAAGGATTGCGTGTTAGTAGCCTATTTGGAGACTCTCCAGGCTTGGTAAACGCTTGTATTCTGCTAGCCCAGGACAGGGTAATCACCAAGTAAATTACCTCCTGAAAGCTTTAATTAGTATCAAAGTATGCTAAACTGAAGTCCATCCATTTATCTGTCCAACTCGCCCCCGTCTTGTTTCTGACGACTTGAAAAGTGCAGACCAATAAAAGACAAAAGGAAAAAGGATATAGATTTTCTCACTCAAGTGGCCGACAGGGATGATTAAGTAGCTCATCACGCAAAAATATAGAATTCTTCCCACCGAGAGATCGACCTGTCCTATAGATACATTAAAAAGCTGGCAGGAAATCGTTGCGCATACGGTTCGCTATAGATTTTGTGGAGGCCGTCGACCAATTGATCATCGCTACTCACTGCTTTTGCGGCACCGCTGCTGCCGTGGCTGTCTGACTGCAACAGAATGCCCCGAGGCTGTGAAAGTATTATCCGAAATGACCCAGCGAGCATTACGCTGTACAGATTTCTGCTCCTTCATGTAGCAAACACTGCAGAGTGCCACATCAACCCCAACAACGCAGGCCATGAGTAATGGGTCAGTGATATTTTTCTTTTGGATTTTTCAGCTCCTGCCTCTAGCACATTATATTTCAACTGTGGTTTACAATTACGCCGATACTCACTCATATTCTCTATATTATTATATTCATGCTTTTACTTATTATATATACACTACTGTCTTGTATTCTTTAGTTTTATAGTCTCTATTTATTATTCTCTTCTTATTATTGTATTGTCTTTAATAGTCTACATACTGTATTATTATATTTGAGTTATGATAATTTCTTTAAGCATGTTCTCTATCTCATTTTTATATTTAACTTCTATTTTTGTAGTGTATTTATAGTGTATTTAAACTATTACTAAAATGCATTGATTGGGTAACTTGGTTTAATTATTATGTACTGGCCATCATTAGGTCAGATATGAGTTTTAGCAGTGGTATAATGACCATATATAATTATTTCTCAGTCTCTTAATTAGAATACAAGTGTTAAAAAAACTGAAAAAAAAAAACAGCTTCTATAGGTTACATTGGCAAGTAGTTCCCCTTACACTTGAACAATAGCAGTATCTGCCAGGTTAATCTGGATGCCAAGTTGACCCTTCTACAGTCTGAAGAAGCTTGATCAGGAATGGTATTTTTGGAAGGGGAGCAGCCACGAAACCACTTTTTCAGAAAGAGGGCAGGGCAAAAAGGCCAAGATATGTTAAAGCTCACGAAGATTGGAACAAAGATCAGTAGAAAAGAGTATTACGAAGTGATGAATCCAAGTCTGAAATTTTAAAGTTTCTTAAATTGTTCTGATTACAACACTTACTGGCGTTGGAAAGTCGTTACGCTTTCGCACATCCTGAAGGATTTATTTACATTTAATGTCACATCAGCATCAATGGATATTCTTGACAGAAGCAAGGTTATAACGACACTAGTCAAACACACACCTGGGGAAACTTAAGGCAACTAATTAACCTAACGTCTATGGAATGTGGGAGGAAACCCACACACAAACATGTTTAAAACATGCAAACTACACATCGGGATCAAACCAGGGATCTCTGGAGTTTGCGGTCACTGCAAACTGACTGTGCCACCCTAACCTGAAGAATAAATGGCTTCTGTTCCTCTTGGTTGCTCAGTATTACACTGAATGTCTCCATAAGTGCAGAAACCTGTTCCACCAAATCGTTCACCACCTCCGGTCCACTGACTCTTGCTGTTGCTCTGATGTAATCATCATTTGTTTGCAATATACTAGGTTGTAGAAGAAGGAAGTCTTGATTTATACCAAGTGACAAACATTTTTTTTCCAATGGATATTTATTTGTTTATTATTTAACAGGAGCATGTTTACAACTGTACTTGTCCATTTAACATCCTGTGGCTCGGTGGTAGCATTGTCGCCTGCGAGAAGGTCCTGGGCTTGATCCCAGATGGAGCTATATGGGTCCTTTCTGTGTGGAGTCTGCTTGTCATCCTCATTTCTGCGTGGGTTTACTTTGGGTGCTCTGGTTTTCTCCCACAGTCCAAAGACATGCTTTAGGTTAATTGATTACACTAAAGTGTCCTTGATCTAAATGTATACATGACTAGCTTCGATATAACCTTGAGCGCTGATATAACCTCGTTGAATGACCATTGATGTTGAAGATGGACATTAAATAAACAAAATAAAGAAACAAACAATTAACATTCTACAGGTATGTGCCGTTTAATGTCCATCTGATCAACGTCCATTCATTTTAATGGCCAAGGTCTTAAGGAATATAATAGGAAATAAAATTGTTTTTTTATATTTATTATTCACGTCTGCTAACAGAAAAGGCAGAAAACAACATGGTAACTCTTGTTTTCATTACCAGTGTGTTTGTCAAGTTTTATGAATGATACAAAGATGAGAATTACTATATTGTGCAACACAGTACTGTACTAAACATTTTCCTATTGTGTTTAATTAATATTACTGTTTAAAATAGAACACTATGTGCAAAGTATCTAAACTACTATGTGACTATGGTAATGTCCATTCAAAGTCCTGTTTTACAGAATGTGAAATATGATCCTAAACAGTGCATACCTGAACAAGTCTTTAGAATGTGGGAGGAAACCGGAGTATCCAGAGAAAACCCGCATGGACACGGGGTCTGGGGTTAGGGTTGATATGGGGATCTCTGGATCTGTGCAGTGACTGTGCTAACCACTTACTCCATCATGCCACCTTTACCAACAATTCCAAATTCAAGAATACAAAACATGCCACAGAGATATGATTTTTTATAGTGGTGATAGAGCTTGCTATATCTCACTGGCACCCTATTGTACACACTGAATCATTTTATCTGGATGTATGTTTTTGGCTCAGTTCACCGGTTGTTATTATGGCAAACCGTGAAAACAATAGTAAAAAGGGTTTTAGGACCCAATTACAGCTAGCTCCAGATGGAGGGGGTGAACCAAAATATTAATAAATAAAAGAAAGTAAATAAAAACACCAAAAGGAAAAACACAGCCACGGCAGAAATGGCAGCCGCTGGGATCGAACCCTGAGCGCCAACGACAAGGTCCGATGTGTTACCGGGACGCGCAGGATGCGCTCAAACAAAAGTAACTCTAAAAAGGAAGAAAAAGGAAAGCCACTAACAGTTTCAAAGCCAAGCTGTGGCAAGCGAGGGAATGACGAAAGAAAAGCGCTTCTAAAAGAAGGCGATGTCCGATGCTGTAGTCTGCTCTGGCCCCATCCCAATGTGGCGAGGTGACCAAGCCTACAGCAGGTTATGGTCGCTGAACTGCTGGCTGTCCAAGTGGTGCTCTGAAAACAACGTGGGCTTTATAGACAACTGGACAGCCTTTGAGGGTAAGCCTGGCCTTTTAGGATGGGACGGTGTCCATCCCACTCGGGAGGGTGCTGCTCTCATCTCCTGCAACATTTGCCCATAGTCTTATGGCCTGATTGGTTAGGGCTGACTATCCAGAGCAGGGGTCAGGAGCAGACAGACCGGCTTAACCAACTGTCTGCTGGTAGCCATGCACCGTCACCCAGAACCCACATTATTGAAACTGTGTCTGTTACCCGCATCTGTCCTAAATGTAAACACTCTCAAAAAGTCTGTTTTAATAACCTCATTAGTATAAACACAGATAGCTCCCAAAGAAATAACAACCTTAGACTAAAGCTAGGATTACTTAACATTAGATCATTTACAAACAAAGCAGTAATTGTAAATGAAATGATCACTGATAAACGCTTACACGCTCTCTGTCTCACTGAGACTTGGATTAGACCTGATGAATATTTAGCCTTAAATGAAGCCTCACCTCCTGAATACAGTCATGCTAATCGCCCTCGTCCTAATGGTCGGGGGGGAGGCATAGCCACAATTTTTGACAAGAGGAGTTAGTGTTACAGCTAAATCCTATTACAAGGCTAATTCTTTTGAAATACTGATTCTTAATGTGACTGATCCATCGTTATGGAAGTCAAAACCACACTCTTTTCAGCTTATCACTATTTACCGCCCTCCTGGTCCCTATTCAGAATTTCTTCAGGAATTTGCTAACTTTCTTTCCTGCTTACTAACTGTCAACAGATAAGGCTTTAATTGTAGGTGATTTCAATATTCACTTTGACAATGAGCAGGATCCACTTAAAATTGCTTTCGAGTCCATCTTAGAATCCATGGGTATCACTCAGAATGTGATGGGACCAACCCACCGCTGTTACTCATACTTTAGATCTAATATTAACATTTGTTATCAATATAGATAACCTTGATGTTTTCCCGCAAAGTGATTTCGATTTCAGATCACTATCTTTTAGTATTTGAGCTATCTCTAAAATAAATTAAAATCCTTCTGCCTCGTTATCACACCAAGCGCACTATCACATCTGCTACTCCGCAGCTGCGTTATTAAAAAAAACCTACCAGACTTAAAATTTAATACACCTAAAGAGATAAATCATCTTGAGTGTGTAAATGAGCAATTAGAATGTGGTGCTTCGCTCAACCCTGGACACGACTGCCCCTGCTAGGGTCAAACGTATTAGGGAAAAAAGGCTAGCACCATGGATATAATGACCACACCCGTACCTTAAAGCAAAGAACACGGCATTTAGAGCGCAAGTGGAGACATAATAAATTGGAGGTGTTTTTAAGATTGCTTGGAGGGACAGCATGGCAGAGTATAAGCATGGCCCCTCACTAAAGCTAAAGCTGCATACTTCTCTTCAATCATAGAGAAAAATAAGAATAATCCAAGATTTCTCTTTAATACAGTCTCCAAATTAACAAAAAACCCCACAGAAAGTGACTCTCCCATTCTGTGTAATTTTAACAGTAATGATTTCATGACTTTCTTTAATGATAAGATAGAAAACATTAAGGCATAAACTCAATGCTCATCACATCACCAAACCGTTTCAGCCAACCTTCCAGATGCAGCACTAGTGAAGACATCTGTTTCAATTAGCCGTAAAAATCAAGTTTAGAATCTTTTACCCCCAATTACTAATACTGAACTATCCACACTGATCAGCTCGTCTAAGTCATCAACATGTTTTGTTAGATCCAATTTCTACACGTCTACTCAAACAGTATTTACTAGTGTTATAGAGCTAGTGTTAGTTATTTTAAATTCATCCTTATCTTAGGTAATGTGCCCCAAATCCTTTAAGTCTGCCGTTATCAAACCACTGATTAAAAAAGCCAATCTTTTGACCCTTGTGTGATATCTAATTACAGACCAATTTCAAATCTACCGTTTCTGTCCAAAATCTTAGGAAAAGCCGTCTATCAGCAGCTCTGTAGTTACCTCCAAAGGAATGAAATTTATGAAAACATTTGTTCAGTCTGGCTTCAGGCCCCATCATAGTACTGAAACAGCATTACTTAGGGTACTAAATGACTTGTTAATGTCCTCAGATAAGGATGTGTTTTTTTCTTGTTCTGTTAGATTTAAGTGCAGCATTTGACACTATAGATCATGATGTTTTACTAAACAGACTAGAAAATACTGTAGGTATAAGGGATCAGCACTTTCTTGGTTTAAATCCTACTTAACTGACCGGTACCAGTTTGTTCATATAAATAATCTAAGATCTAAGCTCTCAAAAGTGAAGTATGGCGTGCCTCAGGGGTCAGTGCTTGGCCCGCTTTTATTCTCTCTGTACATGCTGCCACTAGGCTCAGTTATTCGTAAACATGGCATTAATTTCCACTGCCATGCAGATGATACACAGCTGTACATATCAGCCAAAACTAATGACAGCCTTACAATCAACAAAATTGAGGACAGTGTAAAGGAAATAAAAGATTGGATGTTATTTAATTTTCTCTTACTTAACTCAGATAAAACTGAGGTGCTATTAGTGGGACCCAAGGCTAGTGAGAGACAGGTTAGCTACATATATCCTAAATCTAGATGGCTGTTCAGTATTGCTCAGTCTGTCTGTAAAAAACTTAGGGGTCACATTTGATTCAGATCTCTCCTTTGATGCGCACATTAGCAGCATCACTCGAATTGCTTTCTTTCAATTACGTAATATCGCTAAACTTAGAAATATCCTCTCTTTTAATGATGCAGAAAAACTTGTTCATGCGTTTATAACCTCAAGGTTGGATTACTGTAATGTAATGTTACTTACTGGATGCTCTAGTAAATCTATAAATAAACTTCAGTTAGTTCAAAACGCAGCTGCCCGAGTGCTAACTCGAACTAGAAAATTTGATCATATCACTCCTGTTCTATCATCACTGCACTGGTTACCAGTCAAATTCCGCATTGATTACAAAATACTTCTTATAACTTATAAAGCTCTACATGGCCTGGCCCCACATTATCTGAGTGACCTCTTAGAGTTTTACAATCCAACACGTCTACTTCGTTCGCAGGGTGCAGGACTTCTTTTAGTTCCTAGAATTAAAAAAGGTCACAGCAGGGGGAAAGGCTTTCTCATACATGGCCCCCCAACTATGGAATAAAAACTTCCCACTTTCGTTCGAGATTCAGACACAAGTCTAGGCTAAAGACATAACCTATTTTACAACAGGCTTTTGGACTAGATTTAGACCAGGTTGCATGGCTTGGGTTGCTGGGGCCGGGGTCTGGAGTCATGTCTGGCCTGCCTGCCTTGTCCGCTTGCCGGGAGTGTCGAGTGGGCGGTCTGGCTGAAACTGAACTAGGCTTCGGTCCTCGTGATCTTGACTCATGCATCCTTGGCCTTAGAATAAGGGCAGAGCTGGGGGTTTTCATAGTCAAAGAGTCTTATGGTGATCAGAGACGTTGGGGTTGCTGTCTTCTGCCGCTCGTGGGGTTGCCAATGTCTCATGTGATCCCTCTTGGC
Source organism: Ancistrus triradiatus (assembly GCA_025084515.1). Lineage (NCBI taxonomy): Eukaryota > Metazoa > Chordata > Actinopteri > Siluriformes > Loricariidae > Ancistrus > Ancistrus triradiatus. The sequence goes on from JAJAGP010000622.1 coordinate 251,252, forward strand.
TGTGTTTCCTACCAGTTCTCCTCTTTCTAGCTTTCTAGCTATGCTGCTATAGCTAATGCTGCCGGGGTCTCATGCTACACTTGGCATCAGTGATTGACATGGCATCATGATTGTTAATTAAACACTGTGCTCTTAATCAATAACTAATTACATTTTCTGTTTTCTCTCTGAGCTGTGTTTTCCGGCAGTTCCGGCCCCACACATGATGTTTCATCTGATGGAGCTCCACTGTGCATAATTCACATTTTATTCGACCATGACTCCATGACTTTAGTTTTCGCTCTTAGATTGATCATCATACCCCAGCCACTTTAATGTCGATGTGAATACTTCACATTTTATTCGAACTTTGACTCCATGACTTTAGTTCGCTCTTAGATTTTATCATCTACGCCGCCCAAGGAGGTTGGGCCCCCTTTTTGAGTCTTTGGTCCTCCCAAGATTTCTTCCTAGAACTAGGGAGTTTTTCCTTGCCACTGTCGCCCTAGGTTTGCTCAATTTGGGATTGGACGTAGTTATTAGGAGATAATCTAAACTTGTAAAGTTGCTTTGAGACAATACTCCATTGTAAAAAGCGCTATATAAATAAATCTGACTTGACTTGACTTCTAATGCAGAAGAGATGCCGAAAAAACCTCGGTAACGAGCCGAAGAAGCCTGGTGCTTCGGAACCGGAGCTTCGCAGTGCGACGAGTGAGGCAGCTAGGAGGAAGCTCAATAAGGGCAGCATTTCACAAAGACACCGAATGAGCAGGGCAAAATGGAGTGCTCGCTCACCGCGCCGAAACCAAAAGGTCCCGAAAAAAGCCCCAAAGGACTAGGATGAGTAGCGATAGTGACAAATGCCGCGAATGCTGCTAGGAAATCCAAGGAAGCACAAGGGGAGAGGAGCGAGGACCCTGAATACAGACGGGTGACCTTGAGAGCCTTAACCTGCCCTGACAAACTACAGCCCTAGTGTACCTCGAGCCTTGCGACTCTACCTGGCTAACCCACTACAAAGGGCGAGCCTGACCGCTAGCCCTGCCTGGAAACGGTCACCGGGGAGAGGAGGTAAGAGAAGCAGATAATATTCCCTACCGTCTAGTGACAGCTTTGCTGACAATGTCTGAGTCATAAGTGCGAAGGCCAAAAGGAGTGATAAGAACACCCTGGGTTCAATCCCAGGATGGAGGTCCTTTCTGTGTGGAGACTGCATGTCCTCCCTGTGTCCGTGTGGGTTTACTCCGGTTTCCTCCCACAATCCAAAGACTTGCATTAGGTTAATTGATTATGATAAATTGCCATTGACTTGAGTGTGTGTGTGTGTGTGTGTGTGACTAGTCTTCATGTAACCTTGTGTATAGATGTAACCTTGTGTGTGTTGCTGAGATGGCAACTGATGCTGATAGCAACGTTAAATAAACCTAATAAACATAAAAGACATTACACAACACATCTAGCTCCACCGGAGGATACAGGAAGTGCCTGGTATGGCTGGCCAATAAAGAGAAATGATCATGTGTGAGCGAATGTGCTTCCCGTATTTTAATAAACCACCAACTGCCACCGACACTCAGTCATAAGAATTTCTAGAGGTGACATTAATTGTAACATGGTTCTAAAAAAAAAATTATTTTTTGATAAAGTCTTTTATGTCTTGGAATAAATTTGCTTCAATAACATGATGGATTTCTTCTCAGATCCATTTACATCCCAAAAGCAGGATCCACTGTAATCCCTAGGCCATTATTACAGTACATATACATTTGGAACATGTGTTTGTGTTTGGTTTGCACATTTATTTATGTAAATAAGGGCTTATCTATTTAAATGGGTACACATGCATATTTAATATCCAGCCTTTGGATAGTACTGGTATTAAAATACTTATTTTACAGTGAGGATACTTTTATTGCTAACTGTGTGTTTTATAGAGGGAACAACAGACTTTTATGAAAGACTATGTTTTTTTGTTTTGTAGCTTCAATTCTAATATAAAGTAAATCAACCAGCATAATGACAAATCATTCCGTAATCGTTTTCAGAAATGAACAATAACTTATTAAAAAGAGTGGTATAGAAAACAGGTTTCATTCTGTACACAAATTTATAATCCTCAGTGCTGTGTTAGCCAAAGAGAACTCAAAACACATGCACTGTTTGTGGAACTATTATTAAGCAAATATACTAACATAATAAAGAAATGTCTTTGGAATATGTCTCCGGAATGCATGAGCAGCACTAAACCTTCTTTAAAGTGAATTCTTTTCAGATACACTTAAGTACTATTTAACAACCATCAAATCAACCGAGGTCTTAAAAATGATACAAAATTATAAAAAGAAATAAAGATCTGTCTTCTAACTCAAAGGAAATAAAGATCTGTCTTCTAATTTTGTCCTTAAACAGCTGGTCACTTTAAACAGCCAATCAATGCTGCAGATCCACGAGCAGAGGCGGGAGTTATAGAATGGAAGTCCTCATTTGTGTTTGTGCGTAAATGAATCTACCTTCCCTATCATGTGCTCGCATATTTACAGCATTTAGCAAACGCCCTTATCCAGAGCGACTTACAGCTGATACAGTCTTACAATGCAAGCAGTTGTGGGTTAAGGGTCTTGCTCAAGGACCCAACAGTGGCAGCTTTGGCAGAGGTGGGATTTGAACCCTGGACCTTCTGTCTGCTTGCTCATTAGCTCACGTTTGGACCAGAGACTGTTCCAACTTGGTTGATGTATTTAGAGAGTATTTTGTGCAAGCTCCTCGTGTTTGTGGGTTTGACTTTCCGATATGTTTTTGTAACAAGTTGTAAATCTTGTTCGTAACTGTATGTGTCTGTCCTATTGTAAGTTGTACTGATGTGTTTGTTTCCCCACCTCTATATTCTCTTTATAAACTGGTTTACATTCACTTGTTGAGTTTCTGTTTCATCTGGCTGGTCTTTCACGTTGTTCATAATTCTGTCTATCAATGTATTTTTGGCTTCAGTCAAACAAAAGTATCAGGTCCATCATACCATCCTCTGAAGTGTTATGTCTTTCTCCTACACAGGGTCATAACAGTACATTGTTGTATTGTTTATAATTATTATAATTCTAAAATTGTTATTACAATTATAACTGAATTTCCATAAAAGGTTTAGCATTTGTGTAACAGTTCTGTGTACCTCTGACTCATTTACTTATCATTTTTACGCAGTTTTCTTGTGAAAGTATCCTTTTTATTACATTATAGTAGTCTAAAGAGACTACTATAATGACTAATGTGACTATGGGGATATCTGGTCAACATCCATTTCGCTCAACATCTATAATTCCTTATTCATGGTAGGATCTGTGTCTGGCTTTTGACCTGTGCTCATGTTTTTGACTCTCTCTTGTTTTGGTTCCTGTATTGGTCTGATTCTTGGCTCTGACCCTGTTCTGTTTGCTGCAGTGTACTTCATGTGTTTGGGTTATTGCATCTCGCATTAAAACCTTTTTCCTCACCAGCTGTGTCACTGATGGGTTGTGTGCAGTCCACCACCCCCAATAACATCTGGTCAGTGGTGACTCTGTAAATGTCCCTTTCTACTGAAGGATGGCGTATGAGGCTGAAATTGGGAATTGTATCAAAGCAGCTACAGATAAAATGTGAAATTTTTCAGTAGGTGTTCCTAATAAACCGGTCTGAGACTGACATTGTCATTATAACACTGTACAAACACATGCTATGAATGGAAGTCCACCAAACTCCTCATGGATCACCAAATTTCCCATTGGAGCATGTAGTTTTCTCATTAGAGTGAGTCGGTTGTAATTTCTGTCTCTTTGCTCATCGTGAGTCAAATCCATATTAACCACATGACACAACTCAACAGCAATGTCAATACGTTGACATGATCTAATAGTAAGAGACTGAATTTTTCTGCTTGAGCAGCAAAAGCATGGAAACAGTTTTCAAAACATGCTGTACAGATCCCAACCAACAAGCAGCACTATGTCGAGTAACAGTCGCACAATGGTGAAAGAAGAACTTCTGACTTTTGGGATAGGGCAAACACTGTGACTGTAAACTTCCATTAATGCTGAGCATGTGAGCCATCACTGGGATCATACCATTTGCAAGGCAAGGGGGGACTGCTGAATGGTAAATGATTATGTTTAAACCATATATGTACTATGGTTTTAACATTTTTTCAGAAACAAGAAACAACAACAAACAAAAAACAAATACTTTTAGCAACTTTTAGAGGTGCTGGGACTCAAGTAAAGGGTGTCCCAACCATGGGGGCTAGACATGCCTATGGCTGGGTATCAAAAAACCGGTTCCAATTCAGAACTGGTTCCAAATTCCAAGAAGCGGGTACCCGTTACAACAATATAATTCTGACTCTACTTATCAGTTCCTGGCAACGCATATGTTAGGAGGCACCTATCTTCCAGGATGGTGCATCGTGTATTATGACATCATATAGTTTTGTTTTGATATTAAAGAAAGATATAGAAAGATGGATGCTCATAAATGTCCACAAAACATTCTTCCAATATCCTTCTGGCTTGTCCACGTGATCTTTAGCAAACTGCAGACCAGCAGCAATGTTCTTTTTGGAGAGCAGTGGCTTTCTCCTTGCAGCCCTGCCATGCACACCATTGTTGTTCAGTGTTCTTCTGATGATGGACTCATGAACATTAACATTAGCCAATGTGAGAGAGAGGCCTTCAGTTGCTTAGAAGTCACCCTGGGGTCCTTTGTGACCTCGCCAACCATTACATGCCTTGCTCTTGGAGTGATCCTTGTTGGTCGACCACTCCTGGGGAGGGTAACAATGGTCTTGAATTTCCTCCATTTGTACACAATCTGTCTGTCTGACTGTGGATTGGTGGAGTCCAAACTTTTTAGAGATGGTTTTGTAACCTTTTCCAGCCTGTTGAGCATCAACAACTCTTTTTCTGAGGTCCTCAGAAATCTCCTTTGTTCATGCCATGATACACTTCCACTATAATTTCACCCTTAAATTAACTGCTAATCCTAGCGGTTCACATACTTTTGCCACTCACTAATACGTATTGGATTATTTTCCTCAATAAATAAATGGCCAAGTGTAATATTTTTGTCTCATTTGTTTAACTGGATTCTCTATCTACTTTTAGGACTTGTGTGAAAATCAGATCATGTTTTTGGTCATATGTATGCAGAAATATAGAAAATTCTAAAGGATTCACTAGCTTTCAAGCACCACTGTATATAATATTATTATAAATAAATAATATTATATTTAATCACAGATTTTGTCTAAGGTAACGTTAATTATGAACTGAACTTTTTTACTATTCTTATTGAGTATCAACAATCCATTCAAACAGAATAAATCAGTCCCATCTCTACATGCCTAAATAAAATCTGCACTCAGATTGGCTATCAGGGAAAAACAATTTACTGCTCTTCTCATTCAGTATCCAGTCAATTAATTTTTATTTCGAATCGTCCATTTCCCTTCTGTCAAACTCAGTGGCGTTTCTAGAGTGTGAGGAGATTGGGGGCTTAGCCCAGACACATGTAGGAGGTTCAGTGAGGTCCTCTGATGATTTTGTTTTATGCTTAAAAGCCCAATTTTGATTGCTTTGGCATTATTTTTTTATACAACATGCACAGTGTCAGTTTAGTATTTGCAGGAAACCACTTTGTATAAATAAGACGTTTAATACATGTGTAATAGCATGTGATTTTTTCACATTTACTATTTTTATACCAAACATACCCTAAAATTATTATATTATGGAAAAGCTAAGGTTTAATATACTTACACTGAATAACTTCAGTAACAGTCTATATGTGCACACATATATAGCATAATCAAAGAAAAAAAAACCTGATAGTGACCTATGCTGATTTTAGCTGTTATGTTAAAAGAAGATAAAGAATAACATTAAATAGTACATATAATGTTAACTATAATGTTAGATATAATGTTGCAAATTATGTCCGGGGCTATATTCATAATATTCAGGGCTTGAACCCTGGTAAAACAACCTGGAGACGCCTCAGGTCAAACTTGGAGGTCAATACATAAAGTCATCAGAATATAGCAACAATATCCATTCCATCCATTTTTATTATTAATATGAACACATAATAAGAATTCCAGAATTTTTCTTACAGAGTAAAGTAAAGCGAGTTCTGGTCAAAAGCACACTTTAACTTGGCTGGTCTCAACAACAATTTCCGAGTCCACCTTACCCTGAGACCGAGACAAGACCGAGTTCTGAGGTCTTCTGAGTCTGAGGTCCGGACTTCAGTACTACAACACTACTTGGACTTGATAAGACCTGGGATCGATAAGCAGAACTGGACTCAGAATCAGAATTGATAAAATGCAAACAATACCCAACCCTAAGTCCCTAATAATGTGACACCCCTGCTACAATATGACAATGACTAAGCACTTTTTACATATTTCTGCTCTACAAGTTCATTCTGTCTATGTTACAGGCCTGGAGCATGTTTATATTTAAACCATCCAGTCAAAGAGCTGAGTCATAAAAGGCCTCCCATTAGACTGTTTGTGTAGATGAACTAATGTATTGCAGCATATGTCATGAGTCATAGTTCCTCTGTGTAGAGGAACAGACGAGGAATCCACCGTGTGCTTGAGAGACATATTCCATCCTCAACAGATATTAAACATGCATTACTTTATATGGTACCGACAGAGGAGTAGGCGAGCGCTGAGTTGCCATGGCAGCGTACTTCATCGGCCCACTCAGTCCAGTTGCACTGCCTTTTTTTTGTGTGTTATTTTGTGTGTGTGTATTGACGCAGTGTGTATAGACTGTACAACTACCGGCGTTACCCAAACTCAAGGCTTCTTTATGCAAATGCATTTGACAGTGTCAAAAACAAGGAAAGTGGAGAACAATAGGGGGAATTTGTAGAAAGAGAGGATGTACGACCGGCGTGGATAATGAGCGAGAAATTGAGAGCAAGAGATTTTGCAAGTGAGTAAATGAAAAAGGAAGAGTTTGAGAGACAGTGAAACAGAATCTCCTCCCTATGGCATTGCTCACTTCTGGCTGAGTGTCTACGGTCAGTGTGTGTGTGTGTGTGTGTGTGTGTGTGTGTTAGAGAGAGAGCTGACAGGGGCGCAGTGGGACTGCAGGGCCTGAGGCTGTCAGTCTGTGTCTACATGCCAAAGTACAGATCTCTCTCGGTCTAACAGAGCAGTCAAGCAGGACAGCATGACCACAAGCCAGCTATGAATACACACAGTTACCACGTTCCTGCACAGCAATCGACTTCACAAGCACTGCTACACAAGTTCAGTCAAGAAAAAAAGGTCGTGTAGGTACGATACTGGCAAAAAATGATGTTTTGATATTTTCTGGGATTTTGTTGATAACGATAATTAGACGATACATTTCATCCTAAAAAATGCAATTGTAAAAGGCTTACATTGTAATTAGAACATTTACATTTACAGCATTTAGCAGACGCCCTTATCCAGAGCGACTTACAATTGATACAGTCTTACAATCCAAGCAATTGTGGGTTAAGGGTCTTGCTCAAGGACCCAACAGTGGCAGCTTGGCAGAGGTGGGATTTGAACCCTGGACCTTTTGGTCCATAGTCCAGTACCTTAACCACTAGCTACCACAGTCCCACTGTCCCACAATTGGGTTTCACCACTGATACCCTGAATTGATTCGTTTAAGATTCACAAGGTCCCAACACGATTCACTTTCCGATTAGATTCAATAACAATTAAGTTATGGATACTTTTTTTTTTAAGATTTTGAGAGAACTAATTATGTAACTGTAGAAAGATCACTCAACCTAACATTATTACAAATATTGGTGTTTACATGAAGAATTAACCTAACCTGTCTGCATTCGGAATGGCCACTTCACTCAAATGTTTACATGTGGCTAAAACCTAACATGGTTCCGGAACATTCACAAGGTTTCAGAAGCCATCATTTTCCACAATGCTGTATGGACATACACTGCCTGGCAAGGTCACGCACACTAATATTTGGTTGGACCGCCTTTAGCTTTGATTACTGCAAGCATTTGCTGTGGCATCGTTATCACAGGCTTCTGCAATGTCACAACATTTATTTCTGAGTTGCATTTATTTTCCCCAAGATCTTGTATTGATGATGGGAGATTTGGACCACTGCGCTTAGTCTTCTCCAGCACATCCCAAAGATTCTCAATGGGGTTCAGGTCTGGACTCTGTGGTGGCCAATCCATGTGTGAAAATGGTGTCCCATGCTCCCTGAACCACTCTCTCACAATTTGACCCTTCTGAAGAGAACAGATTATAATTTTTTCCATGACCACAGGATGTGACTTGACATGGTTGTTTAACAAATGAGAAGCTACTCACTTGAACAGTTCGGCTTAAATAACTTGTTGCCAGCTGAAACAATTACCAATGCAGTAATTACCTGATGGGAGACGGGGTTTTTTTGTTTTTTTTTACTATTTAACGAATTGCTTAGTTAAATCCAGGTGGTGATCTTTTTTTTGACCAGGAAGTGTATATCTCTCATATAAAAGTTACCAGTTATTCTTTTGGCACAGGGAGAACTTGAAGGTAATTCCATCGCAAATGCCTTCTCCGTTTCCAATGCTTCAAAACTTCATGAAATGTCATGAAATCGCAAAACTCTGCAGAGGGTTTTCTAATTTGAAATGACAGATGGAGAGTGAAACAAAAGTAGAGACCGACCGATTTTTTAAACCCAACACTAATTGTACTAGATTGCTTTTGTTATTAGGATGTTAATTGTTGCTAATGACCATCAATGGAAACAACACAGAAGAAAATTTAAATGTAAGGAAAACTTGCCATCTGTTGCTTTTCTTCTTATAAGGCCCTTTTTTTGCAGAGTGATTACACTTAAGTTGCTGAGTGTGTTTTTGTGCTGGTACCTTGACTGGTTTCAGCCTGACGTGGAGTTCTTGTTGTCATAAGCTTCGAATTCTCCAAAGTGGTTAGTTGGAGACGATGAAATAAGTTAGTTGTTGTGCAGTCTTTACATACACCTACGTGCAGGTGTTCCAAAAAACTGGACATGCCTCTCACTGGATATCAGCACCAGCTTGTACAGTGGTGCCTCGGTTTTTGACCACCTAGGGACTCGTCCAATTCGGTTCTCATAGTTTTTTGACTAGAAAAACTTGTCTCGGTTTTCATAGTTGGCTATTTATTGGGTATTTATTGACTTGGCACACTTGCTTAAACTTGTTTGGAGCCGTGCGACTAATTTCAGCCTCGATTCAGGATTCAGTACACAGTGATTCAGTGATTCAGATTAACAATATCCCTTGCTCAGTGAAGATCTCCGCAGTGTTTATTGTGTTTTTCTTTATTTTTTTTACATCTACAGTATCATATTATTAGTGCAAGAAGTCCACATGGGTCCTAAGATGGTTAGTTATAAAAGCCAACCGAAAGGAAACACGGGCTGCAGTTAGCATTAGCAGATAGCGCCCTGAGTTTACCAATAGAGTACACATTATATTAAACTCATCAGTTCATGTTACATTTAACTGATAACAGATTTGTCGGAACATACCCCCTTTGTAAATCAGGAAGCACCTGTACGATACAACTCCACTGATGCATATAATGCCTTATGCAGTGTGGATTTTCTGAAGGTCTGGAACGGATTAATTCAATTTACATTATTCCTTATGGGAAAAATTTGCTCGGTACTCTGCGTTTTCGGTTCTCAACAAGACTTCTGGAACAATTTTATGACAAGAACCGAGGTATTTATTGATATTAGGGATGGCCAAAACTGTCAATCACTGTATAAGTCATTTCAGATCACAGTAAGGGTATATATTACAATATAGTAATACTGAAAGCAATCATTCATTCATTCATTGTCTTATCCGTTTACCCTAGTCAGGGTCGCGGGAGAGTCAGTGCGTAGCCGGCAGCACAGGGTGCACGGCACGAACAAGCCCAGACAGGGCGTCAATCCATCGTAGGGCACGTACACTTACACACTCATACAAACATTCCCACTGTAAGGGGCACTTTAGAAACACCAATTAACCTAACACACGTCTTTGGAATGTGGGAGGAATTCGGAGTACTCTGAGAAAACCCACATGAACACGGGGAGAACATGCAAACTCTACACGTTCGAACTGGGGATCTCGGAGCTGCGAGGTGACAGTGCTAACCACTGTACCCCCGCGCCGCCCTACAATGAAATAAAATTTTGTTTTAAATGGAATAAAATAACGATTTTAATGAATCCACTTAAATTAATTCATTGCTTCTTGAAATTCATTTACAGTGCATTCAGTACAGGTAGTAACCTTGTCACCATGTATAATACATATATAATGGTGTGGTGAGATCACGAGGTTAGACTGTATTTAAGGTAATCACACCACTGCTAAAACAACAATTCTAAAGGTGACCTAAGACTTTTGATAAGTACTGTATTCATCACTATAATTATCAATTCAAAGCCTCTTAGGTATTTGCTATGTGAATTCTTTTTGGCCAGGTGGTGTACAAAGCTATGAGACATCTGAGAAATAGGAGGCACGATGCCTACTCTTTAAATAAGCATATAGATAAACTCACATATGGTCATGATGCGTCCACAAATCAGAAGTTCTTGGGCCAAATTCAAGGCAGCACAGCTCGTCTTCAATATAAACAAGGCTTGTGGCTTGGCAATACACCACAGATCAAGGGTTTTAATTAGTTTCCCGAACGCCTCCTTTTCAACTGTGGAAATCAGGGCCAAGCAGTTACAAACGCATGATGCAACAGCATTCGCCATGTCCTTTCATCTCCTACATTTCCCACATACTGAGTCGCATTAGCAAAGGATTCAGCCAAATCACTGTGAGGTTATTCTTTGGATTCACTGTTAACAACCGATGCAGTTTTCTTCACTGAATATGGCGCACATCATTTGGTTGGCAGTCCTCCATATTCGCTGGGATCGGTTCCAGGATACCAAAATCCGTGGAGTCCCTTATATAAGCATAACCTACGGACATCTTCCCGTAGACTTTAAATCATCTCTAGATTACTTACAATACCTAACACAACGAAAATGCTATGTAAATAGCTGTTAGACTGTATCGTTCAGGGAATAATGATAAGAAAACAAGTCTGTACATATGAATGCTCAAACACAGAGAGACTGAGGATCTGTGAAATTGCGGGAGGCCACAGCCGGCTATGCCTACTCATCACTTCATTCACGTGGATTATGCGTAATGCTTCTTGGAACATTCTGGATATATTTTTTTTCTGGATTGAATTTTCAGTCCGAAGTACCTGCACATACAGAAGGCAGACTGTACTGCTCAGCATGCTTCATTTTGAAGTCATAAAATTGTTAGTGTTCCCGCCTCCAGCTACAACCGTCAAACAGCATACTTTAAAGATAATGTTTTACTGCTCGGTGTCAGACTCTGTAAAATCAAACCACTTCAACACAGCAGAAGTTCCTCATCTTCAGCGGAACTAAACATCTTTGCCTCTGAAATACTGTGGAATTAGTGGTTTAGTCAAAATCTCTACAACTCCCGTCATGTATAGCGTCATACCACCAATTTACACTCTATGGCCAATATTTATTTAGGCTCATTGTCCATTTTATCGGTTCCACTCACCATACAGAAGTACATTGTAGTTCTATAATTACAGACTGTAATACATCTGTCAAGTCAAGTCAAGTCAGATTTATTTATATAGCGCTTTTTACAATGGAGCATTGTCTCAAAGCAACTTTACAAGTTTAGATTATCTCCTAATAACTACGTCCAATCCCCAAATTGAGCAAGCCTAGGGCGACAGTGGCAGGAAAAAATAACACTCCTAGTTCTAAGGAAGAAAAACCTTGGGAGGACCAAGACTCAAAAAGGGGACCCAACCTCCTTGGGCGGCGTAGCGTAGATGATAAATATGTTCTCTATATACTTTGCTAGTCTGCTTTACTTCTGTTCTCTAATGGTCTGGACCCCCCACAAGACCCCACAGACCAGGTCCCATTAGGTCCCATTCGGGTTGAGGATCATACTCAGCACTACACTGACTTGGTGGCGGTGTTTTAGTGCATAGTGTGCTGGTATGAGTGCTGCTGGACACCTCTGTCACTGCTGGACTGAAAATAGTCCACCAACCAAAAATGTCCAGCCACCAGCATCCTTTAGGCAGCATCGTGTGAGCACATAAAGCAGTATGCTCTTTCAGTATGTGTTTGTGCAGTATGCACAGAACCTCAGACACACTATCCGTTCTTGTGCATGCTTTCGCGTACTGTTCAGTATGGGAGTACAGCACATGGTTTCAGATGTATACCATGTTTTATGTGTTGATTGCGACGAAAGTGGCATCCACCCCAACCCTCAATCAGTATCGACTATCGGCCGACCAGGCTTAAAGGTGATCGGCGATGGGTATCGGCCCCCAAAAAACTGATCAATCCAGCTTTAGTTTTTCAGTTTATGGAAAACAACACACTACCTTTTGAGGACCAGCAAAATGTCTGCACAATTTAAAAATGTCAGATCACAATAAAGGCCCAAAATCCACAGTGGACATCTTCACTGAGTGAGGGCTATTGTCAATCTGAATCACTGTGTATCTGAATCACTGGATCGTGAATCGAGATTCTGCTGAAATGAGTCGCACGGCTCAACTCATACACGTAAAAAAAAAATATATATATATATATATATATATAGGGTTTGTAATATAGTGTAGTGACTTATGCTACTTGGCATAACATCTTAGATGATGATGCTTTTATCTAGATCTACTTTTTTCTGCCCCGAGGCATACAACTAAACTGATGGCTCTAACATAAAAATGCCTAATTAACATTTTGCTTATTCATTTATCTTGCATGCCGCAGGTTTATTTCCAATGAAATTCCCATACACATGCAGAGAAGTTATCATTGTAAAGCCAGGAAACCCGAAGCAACTTAATTTATCCAACACTGCACCTGACCTTAAGGCCAATGTCAAGCCTATTCACTATCTACATTCCTGAAGCCGCTTACAAGCAGCTTTTTCTGATTCAAAGTGCTGAGACAAGGACTCCTACTCCACTCTCAGGAGATGGTACACCCATTCATTTTGGATGCAGACACAGGTCCAAACTGCACAACTACTAACAACTGCTATAACTACAGAAATGAGGGGGACGCACATTAATCAGACCACAGGCAGAGCCAGAGGGTGGTCATTATGTTACCCCAAAAATAAACATGGATTGAGTTTAATGTACAGTCCCCTCCACAATTACTGGCACATCTGGTACAGATTAGTAAAACAAACAGTATTACAAGAAATCCACTTTTTGGTAAATTAGCTTAATTACACACTGAAAAAAATCAAGTCAAAAATAAATCAAGTCTGAGAAAAGAAATCTCAATAAAAATGAATTATTGTAACACATACTGGCCCTAAAAAGTATTTTTTGTACCTGATTTCTTTCCATTTAAATTGAACCTTTATACACACACACATACATACATACAGTGGTGTGAAAAAGTGTTCCCCCTTTCTGATTTCCTATTTTTTTTTCCTGTTTGACACAAGTGTTTCGGATCATTAAACCAATTTAAATATTAGTCAAAGACAACACAGGTAAACACAAAATGCAGTTTTTTAAATGAAGGTGTTTATTATTAAGGGAGAAAAAAATCCAAACTTACATGGCCCTGTGTGAAAAAGTGATTGCCCCCTAAACCTAATAACTGGATGGGCCAAAGGTGGACTTGCTTGTGTGTTTTGGATCATTGTCCTGATGCAGAATCCAAGTTCGTTTCAGCTTGAGGTCATGAACAGATGGCCGGACATTCTCCTTCAGGTTTTTTTCATAGACAGCAGAATTCATAGTTCCATTTATCACAGCAAGTCTTCCAGGTCCTGAAGCAGCAAAACACCACCACCATATTTTACTGTTGGTATAATGTTCTTTTTCTGAAATGCTGTGTTACTTTTGCGCCAGATGTAATGGGACACACACCTTCTAAAGAGTTCAACTTTTGTCTCGTAAGTTCACAGAATGTTTTCCCAAAAGTCTTGGGGATCATCAAGATGTGTTCTGGAAAAATTGTGACAAGCTTTAATGTTCTTTTTGCTCAGCAGTGGTTTTCATCTTGGATTTTTGCCCAGTCTCTTTCTTATGGTGGAGGCATGAACACTGACCTTGACTGAAGCAAGTGAGGCCTGCAGTTCTTTGGATGTTGTTGTGGATGAGTAATTGTTGCACTCTTGTGGTAATTTTGGTCGGCCGGCCACTCCTGGGAAGGTTCACCACTGTTCCATGTCTTCACCATTTGTGGATAATGGCTCTCACTGTGGTTCGCTGGAGTCCCAAAGCTTTAGAAATGGCTTTATAACCCTTTCCAGACTGATAGATCTCAATTACGTCTTTCTCAATTGTTCCTGAATTTCTTCGGATCTCGGCATGATGTGTAGCTTTTAAGGATCTTTTGGTGTGCTTCACTTTGTCAGGCAGGTCCTATTTAAGTGATGTCCTGATTGAGAACAGGTGTGGCAATAATCAGGCCTGGGTGTGGCTAGAGACAGTGAACTCAGGTGTGATAAACCATAGCTAAGTTGTGTTTTAACAAGGGGGGGGCAATCACTATTTCACACAAGGCATTTAGTATTTATTTGAGTTCTCTTTGACTAATATTTAAATTGGTTTGATGTTCTGAAACACTTAAGTGTGACAGACATGCAAAAAAAATAGGAAATTAGGAAGGGGGGAACACTTTTTCACACCAATATATATGTAAGTGATTACAATATTAAAGCAAAGTAAAAGTTTATTGGGGTTAAATCGTACAATTGAAAGGAGGCTCTAGTACCCTGTTAGGCACCTCTAGCCTGGATACAGTATGAGATACGGTTGGGCACTGAGGCAAACAGGTTCTGTATGGTATCTTGCAGCACATTAGCCCACAGATGTTGCAGCTGGGCCTGTAACTCCTACACACTCATAGGTTGCCGAAGCTGGCATTTAGGGTAATAACTAATATGTTCCAATCAACTAAAACAGTGAAACTTGAATAGACAAGTTTATTCTAACTCCCAGTCCCCTCCGCCGGGTGACTGTTCATGCCAATGTCTACCAAACCTTCCTGCTGAGGACAAAAGAACCTACAATGACTCTGTTTACTCAACTAAATAATGCCAATATGCATATTCTTTACATTTACATTTACAGCATTTAGCAGACATCCTTATCCAGAGCGACTTACAATTGGTACAGTCTTACAGTCCAAGCAACTGTGGGTTAAATGACTTGCTCAAAGACCCAACCGTGGCAGCTTGGCAGAGGTGGGATTTGAACCCTGGACCTTCTGGTCCATAGTTCAGTACCTTAACCGCTAGGCTACCACAGTCCCACATTATTTGACATTATTATATTAAATTTTTTTGAATATAGTATTGTCATATATTGTATAGTTTAATATTTTTGTTTTATTATACTTTTCATAATATTTCATTAGCTTTTAATTACTGTCAATATAAATTTACAATGTTATATTTAGCTTCTGTTTATTTATACTATTACTATAAACCTATTAATTAGGTAACAGTTTAATTCTTATATATTGCATCTAGGTTGCCCAAGGTCACTTTGAGTCTTGGTCTTTCCAAGGTTTCTTTCTTATAACATTTAAGGAGTTATTCCCTTTCCACTGTCACCCAGGATTGCTCAAATAGGGCTCTGGGCCTAGATAGTTGTAAAGCTGACAATTACAGAAAAAGTGACACCAAGTCTCCAAAACTACAATCAGACACCAACTCCATGGCAACAAATTATTTGAAACATTTGCCACATTTTATGGGGACTTTGACTAGAACAGTGTTATATGGTCAGATAAAACAATCTGGAATCTATTTTTGCATTCATTCTAAGCCCCTCAAAAAGCATTGTTGTGTGATTGTGGACTTGGCAAAAGTAAATTATAAAACAAATAATAATGACAAATAACGATACTTGCATTGTAAATATTTAAACAGTTTTATATAAAGGCAAATTTAAGAGCATGCAAAAGCTGCACAAATAGCCCCAGATCTCTACAGCTTAGGTTTGTTCCCTGCAGAGTTTAATTTAGAATATTAACATTATAATTAGCACAACTAGTAGTTCCCAAAGTGTTGCAATGTACTGTGTGTGTCTATTAATAAAGCACTTTTAAAGCAGTTGTGAGACTGAACGAGTGGGTCCCATTCCCATTCCTGCCAGAAAATTCCCACCATAACCATGTTACTGCAATTTACTCATAAACAGGATCAAAGACAAGCAATATCATCACAACCTGAGACTCCTAGTAAATCTGAACCTCCTGAAGGCTGGGCACCTCACAGATCCACCACTCTCAGCAAGAGCAGTCTCACACCCAGAATAAATTGCAGCACAAACCAAGAGCAATTAGGAGTTTAATAAGAATGATATTAAGGCTTCACTAAGACTATTAAATATTATAAGCGAGTGTCTAGTGCTGTCACCCTGCTTCCGGGGTCTCGCCTGCTCATATTGGAATTGTCTGTTAAAAGACAGTGTAACTCTGTTAATGCAATTCAAAACCAATCTAACATGCAAAGATGGAAGGAGCATTTGAGTTTAAATACAATTTTTGTTCGGCTTGCAATGTATTGTTTCAGTTTCCAGTATTTTCAAATTATTAAACACACAGTCCAACCTCGTTATCTCCCACCTGTGATGGCGGAACGGATTTCCCTCCGTGCACTTTACCTCGAAAAGCCAACCTCAGCGATTTCCCTCGCCATTCTTGGAATGTGACAAATGTATTGCCAGCAATGAAATTCTACCTTAAGCCACCATGTTTTCAGACCTGTCGGTAGATGTTACTTTAATCCTACTGACAGGGTCGCCTTCCCTGCACTCTTCTCAGCTGGCAGCTCACGCTGCCGACGGATCTTGACCCTGCTCACTCTGCTGATGCCTCGCTGCTAATTGTTATTGCTCTGCTGATGTGTTTATCGCATCGTCAGTCTTTCCATTGGCCTAAAGCATACGACACGTGATCGACACGCTGATGCGATATTTTGAACAATCAGAACTTGCCAGACACCAGACGATGTACAGCCCGTCACAGACTGGACTTCATGAACTTGGCATCACAGAAACAATCATCAATCATGGACTATTTTTCAAATTTGAGTAAATGAACAGAAACTGTACATGTATGTACGTGTTAATGTGTATTATGAATGTGACTGTTTGATCACAAATGCTGCTCATTAAAACACATTATGCCAGCATAACTGGTCTGAGAGAGGGGAAACCAGTATGGGAAATCAACCCCCAGCACTTTACTTTAGTCTTAAAGCAGCTTTACAACCATCTAAGCCCACAGCCCTAACTGAGCAAGTCTAGGGTGGCAGTGGAATGGAACAATTCCCTAAATGTTATAAGGAAAAGCCCAATGTTTAGAAGAACAACATATAAAATAAAATATAATATAATAATATCTAGACTATAATAAAGACAATACAGTATTATAAAGACTATAATAAAATAGAGAATATAAAACTATTGAGCACTATAGAGTAAAACTATAAGACATTATGCAACAGTTAGCTCCGACCTTCACTTTGATTGGTTGAGAAGCGTTTTTCAAACTAGAACAGTATCATTTTGATTATGCGTTGCCAAGAAATGACAACAATTAAGCACACAAAAATATAACATATACAAATAATGCAATAACCCCAATAACTAAGTTATAACGACTGAATTTTTTTTTCCCTCTGAGCTCTCGTGGAAGGCGGACGCACTGTTCCTCGCTCCCTTATCTCTCCTGCTTGGCTTCTTTGTATCTGTCTCGTCTACTCTACTCTACTCCTTAGCACTGCTCCTCAAAGAACAAATTATGGAATTGGTTAAATGGTCTCTGAACGCTATTGACACCATCTTCTCATCGAGAAGTTCGGGTTCGAGGGGAACCCACATGCCCCGACGGAACACAGATGGCAGGATACGCGATGGACTCGTGGGGGAAGTGGGGAGTCATGTGCCTGGCACCTCGAGGATGTTTATTTATTCGGAACTTTGATTGTGGGGTTTCTGCTGATTGGATTAGGCGTTACCCTGCTGTATCGGAAAATTAATAGAGTTGGGTCAGTTGTCAACGGTCCCCAGAAACTGCCCAATTTGATTGAAATGGTGGGCAGAGCCGTTGGAACTCAGACTGCGCATATTAATCGCACCATCAAATCCATCATGGAGAAACTAACGGCTTTGTGAAATGAGGTAAATCATCAGAGATACATTTGCTTCTGAGTGTTAAAAATTTGAGCTCAGTCAAAACAAGTGATTTCTACTCTCGGCTCCCTGTTATCAGCAACGGCCTCGCTGA
Organism: Ancistrus triradiatus; assembly: GCA_025084515.1. Lineage (NCBI taxonomy): Eukaryota > Metazoa > Chordata > Actinopteri > Siluriformes > Loricariidae > Ancistrus > Ancistrus triradiatus. Next base: position 269,614 of record JAJAGP010000622.1, read on the forward strand.
TAAGAAATTCCTCCAGAGGATCTGCTGCTAGTACCCACCCCCCATCCACTGACTTTTTCATTCTACTGTATACTGCCATGTTATCGCGAAATTTGTACAGACTCTTTCTGCTTAAAGAATGTGAACTGACAGAACTTTTTGTCCCTACCCAACCAAACGCCTCCACTCTAAGCTTAACTCCACCAAGACGGCGGGACGGGTCTGCAGGGTGCGCCGTAACGGCTGCGAACACGGATGGCTGCTTGTCGTTTTGGTTACTTTTCCCAATACCCACATCCCTAACCAGTGGCTAGTTGTGTGTCTATGTTATGTTTATGCGTTTGTGTGCTGGAAGGAGTTCTCCGTCGTTCCCAATGTGTTCATTATTTCTTGTTTCTTCTAAAAATGCATTTCGTTGCCTTGTACTTGTACATGTGTAATGACAATAAATTGAATGCCATATGGTTTAATGAATTTAAATAATTTTTTGTCATTTTTCCTTTAATCTTAATTGCACTTTCTATTTCAAACTAATGATACTTAGAAATATTCCTTTTGTAGCATACTTTGTTAAAGCAGGATAGGGATTTCTTACCGATGCATTGCAACAACTCTTTAATCGTGGATCTACTTTTTTGGTCGAAGGTATTGTCAATATTAATTCATATTCAGTATGAAATTCAGAGTTTTTGATTTATTTTGTTTGTTTGTTTTGTTGTTTAAAAAAAAAGGAAAAAAAACTTGTATAAAAGAAATAGCAGGCTTGTGGTTGTGTGTTATCATGAATAACACCATGGCTGTGATTTAGTCTTAGGTACTATCCAAAGGCGAGTGCTGTAGATCATCACATGTATAGATGTTATTCATGATAACACATTCCCTCTCGTGCTCTTATCTTAACACAGAATATATAATAAAATTATATATAATTATAATATATATTATTATTATTATTATTATTATTATTTAAGCAATAATACCGGAGAGGGAGTGCTTTAACGTGCCAATATTTCAGGTTCAACCACGGCCTCAAGTGTATTATTGCGATTACACCACAGTTCTGTTATCGCCATTTATTGTTAGATTTTAAGACAAAGAGGACAGAAAAACTATTTGTTAATCACCCTTCCGCAAGTTAACATAGTTCCATTCTATCAGTACCCCGCGGCTAAGCCCTTCAGTCATTAAAGCCGAGGAACAGAATTACCAATAACTGTTTATAATACAGACAGTAAGCACAAATATATCAATTGGTACATTTTAATTTATTAAAAGAAAAGTTTATTTACATTCAGCAAATAAAATGGGTCGGGTTTATTTTGTTACTACGACACACTATTCTAACAACTGAAGCAAATTGGAGTGAGATCCCGGTGTTCTAACCAAAGTCTAGAATCCCATTTGATTAGCGCTTATATCTTTGTATGATGAAGCTCTTAATGTTAATCTGATCAGTCAGAAATGTAAGGGCAGAGTTACAGAGCATCAGCAGCTTCTCTGGGTTAGAGCTGGACTTACAGATAACAACTCTGTCAGATGAATGAAGCTCCGATCAGCCGCAGATGGTGTTTAATGAAAGACACTGAGTTTAACTCCAGCAAACGACGTCTTTGTGAGGGATGAAGCTGATTCAGTTCATTTTTGTTCATGGGACTAAAACTGCTCTTCAGTCTCGTTGCTCTTCAGTCGAGCTGTAAATCCATTAAGAGCCGGGACGTTTGATTTAAAAGCCTGACTTCGTTTCGCTTTTCCAGCGCTTCCAAATCCTAAAGGTGATAAACCTTTGGCTCAGGTGGGTCATTAATAGCTTCATCTTCCAAATTTAATTGTTTTCAAAACCAACATATTTTATAAACTAATTATAGCTCTCATTTCGGCTGTATTTTACTCATTCTAATGTGGCTGCTTTTTAGGGCGGGCGTCGGTGCTAGGTTGTGTGTGTCTGCCGCGGAGTAGTACTTATAGAGGGTCGGTCAGAGTGGCATTATCGTACAATAATAGCACGGCTGGAGCGTCTGTCAGCCAATCAGATTGCAGGGTCGGACCTAACTGTGGTATAAAATACATTTTAAATACTACTCCTTGTCTGCTTTGAATTGTTGCAACTACTCCTGTAGCAATTTATTTTAGTTCTAAAATTATGTGTACTTTTTCTCTATTTTCTGAGTTATACGATACAAAAAAAGCTAACACAACCTTGGCAACAATACGAACAACAAAATGGCAGCAGACGAGGGGCCAACAAGCCCAGACCTGCACTAAGGCCTAATGAATGTAAAAGACACACTGAAGGAGTCAGGCCTTGTGTGTTGTAGAAATAATTTGAACATATATTTTAGGGGCCGCTGAGGTCTGGTTTTAGCCCTATACTGATGAATAATATATAACGCAGGGGGTGAACGGTCAGGAACTGGGGACCAAGCAATGAAAAGGAAGTAGGCGAGATTTGTTCATGACGGCCCCTGTGCTCTCTACTATTAGGTGTTCCATTGTCACTCTGGGGAGCGACGCACACGCTTCAAACTTCGTAATGAGGGCCTGAAACCTGACCCGGACACAGTCACCATGGCAACAGAGCTCCGGCTAAAGCATCATGCCGCCGGAGCCGAACGTGTGGCGCATGGGAATGGGGCTCTGTGTCCACAATCCCTCTCCCACATCCTTCCTGCAACGGGCTGGAAAAGAGACGTCTCATCATGGTCTGAGACGCAGAGGTTCTTTCCTACATCTAGAACACTTAATGCCAAGGCCAGACTGGTGAAGGCATTTACAGTGTCCATATTAAACCTTACATATTAATGACTGGACAAGGGATCACATGCAAAACAGTAAATAAGGCTGCACTTCACTGTCAGCTTTCTCCAAAAAATGAAGGGCTTGTAATTATTGGGAAACAGGGGTGTAACGATACACTCTGCTCACGATTCGATTCAACATACTGAGTTCATGATTTGATTTTCTCACGATTAGTGATTTTACATTTGACACAAGGCATTCCTTTATTTCTGTAGTGAACAATGTGAACAATGCACTTTTTCAAGTATACGTGTTCAACAGAAAACTTTAGTCCCTTCCATTGAAAAAAAATACTTAGAAACATTCATTCATTCACTTTCTTATCTGCTTATCCTAGACAGGGTTGCGGGAAAGCCGGTGCCTAGCCGACGACACAGGGCGCAAGGCCGGAACAACCCTAGACAGGGTGCCAAACCATCCTAGGGCACATACACTCACACACTAAGGGGCATTTCAGAAACACCAATTAACCTAACATTCATGTCTTTGGACTGTAGGAGGAAACCAGAATACCTGGAGAAAATCCACTCGAACTTGGGAAGAACATGCAAACTCCACACAGGCTGAACCCAGGGTCGGGATCGAACCGGGGATCTGGCAGTGCTAACCACTGCACCACTGTGCTGCCTACTAGAAACATTAGGGCTAAAAGTGTAAACAAAATGCCCTGTTCTATCAGTGCAATACATCTGTACGATATTTCTTACATTAAACATTTCTGTTATAATTCGTTGTGCGTTTGATTGACACAATCTGTCTGTGTGACTGTCTCGTACTGTTTTTGTGTAGATTTGTGCTGTTCTGGAGCAGCAATCCTAATTTAATTGTATAATATACAATGACAATTAAGGCTTCTTATCTTACTGTAGTTTCACCATGTCTTAAATAACTGAATGAAAACAATCCGTATTCAAAATAATGTGCACTTTTTTTGTATAATTTATGCAAATAGAATTTACATCAAAGAAACATTAGTCCGCTGCAATCAAAAGAAATTAGGATTCTCACTGAGAACGGGCTCTACGTCTGTGAGTATGACTGCACCATCTGGTGTTCAAAAATGGAATTTCATGAGATGGCGGCAAATTCAAGAACATATAATCCAGACAGACTGACGATGCATCATCCCATAGACATCGTCCCATTTTTGCATTGCGTTACACCCTTATTGAGAAATGATATAAAAAGAAAGGGAAAGGAAAGAAAAATATAAAATAAAATAAAAACCCAGATGCTGACATAGTGTGAAAGTGCATCATAGGGATACAGCAACTTATGTGAAGTGAACTTACATGACTTGTAATTCTACTAACCCTGTAATTCTGCTAGAGTTCACACCTGGTGCACTGCAAAGGTTACAAAAATCTAAGTAAAGCGACATTTTGATGTGTGAATAATTTAATCGTGCATTCCCCTGATCATAGCGTAGGTTTATTCAGTGCCATTACCAATTATAGAGTTACGTCAGTATTTTACAAATAAATCAAGTTCTTGTTATTTATGTGCATTTAAAGTACATCTAAAGCGTTAGCCAATCCATGCCCTAGCACCTTTTTCCTGTACAAGTGAAAATTGTCATTACTGCCAGAAGTTATTATCACATAAATGATTAATTATTTATAAATGATTAATGTGCACTAATATTTAATTACATAATTACAGTAAATTCTATGTCAGTTGTAGCCATAATTAGGTCTTTACTTTAAAGCTTGTAAACATTATCTTGACATAACTAAAACAAAATTATTATTACTGTAATTTTATTTTCAAAACTTAAGATGGAATAAAAAGCCCCGACTGAAGAATCCCCCTTATAGCATTTAGCATACCCCCTTGATAAGGGACTAATACAATACGGTATGATGACAAACCTGGCTGCCAGTACAGAGCCAAAACTGCACTCGAAAGGCCCTCGATGCAAATCCTGCACAAACATTACCATGCTTGATTACAAGTGGCTCACATGCGAGCTGGAGTTCCAATGCCGTGACAAACTTTATTGGGGCTGGCAAAAGTTCAGCCAAATTTGGCCCACAGTACACTTGCCATTGCCATAACTGATCCACTTTTGGCCTAGAACTGTCTCCTATCTGGGTGGGGCCTGAACAGTCAGCCTTCTAATCAACAGGCCAGCACATTAACTGCTGTGCTTTACCGCCTCATAAACAATATCCACTAATAGGAACGCTTGGTGAAAAGTCAACTTCTAACCAATTACAGTCATGTTGTTACGTTATGCTACTTCTGAACCCGCCAACCTACGCAAGACTGCTGAATGGAATCTATACAAAATTCTTCTTCTATACAAGTCCTTAAAATTATGAAGTTATAATTAAACAATCCGAACGTGTAGAGCATGACCCTTGCTCGTTAGCTCCAACTTACTCATGTTTGTGTGGATGACTTTCCACCACTTATTTGTAACAAGCTGTAATTGGCATTCATCAGTATATGTGCTCGCCCTAGTGTACATAGTACTCCTTTCTTTGCCCCCCCACTACCTGTATATTCTCTCTAACCTATAACCTGTTCTCTGTTTCAACTGGCTGATCTTCCATGTTGTTCATAATACTGTCTATCAGTGCATTTTTGGCTTCCATCAAACAAAAGTATCTGCTCGATCATGCCATCCTCAGAAGTGTTATGGCTTATCACTAGACAGGGTCGTAACAGAACATGGCTGCATTTTCTATAGTTATTGTGATATTCCATAAATTGTAAATGCAGTGGCATTAAGGATGCTGTGTAGATGGTACGGTTCTACTCACATGGTGCACTTACATATCGTTTGCATGCAGTTTCCTTGCAAACATGCCCTTTATATTTACATTACAGTAGCATAAAAATACTATGTGACTACCCAACACCCATTTAGGTCAACGTCCTGTTGTTGAGGAAAATGATCCAATATTACATATTAGTGAGTGGCAAAAGTATGTGAACGTCTAGGATTAGCAGTTAATTTGAAGGTGAAATTAGAGTCAGGTGTTTTCAGTCAATGGGATGACAATCAGGTGTGAGTGGGCACCCTGTTTTATTTAAAGAACACGGATCTATCAGTGTCTGCTCTTCACAAGACATGTTTGTGGAAGTATATCATGGCACGGACAAAGGAGATTTCTGAGGAGCTCATCAGGCTGGAAAAGGTTACAAAACCATATCTAAAGAGTTTGGACTCCACCAATCCACAGTCAGACAGATTGTGTACAAATGGAGGAAATTCAAGACCATTGTTACCCTCCCCAGGAGTGGTCGACCAACAAAGATCACTCCAAGAGCAAGGTGTGTAATAGTTGGCGAGGTCACAAAGGACCCCAGTAACATTAGGAGAAAGGAAAACAATGCATTCCAGCATAAGAACCTATCCATTGTGGATCATGGTGGTGTAGTCTCATGGCTGGGGCCTGTTGGCGCATCTGGGCCAGGACAGCCATCATGATTGGAACAATGGAATTCTTGAATTATATCAGGTGAATTCTAAAGAAACATGTCAGGAAATATGGCCATGAACTGAATCTCAGAAAAAGTGGGTAATGCAGAAGAGACAACGAACACTAAGCACACAGTCGTTCTGCAAAAGAATGGTTTTAAAGAAGAATAAAGTTAATTGTTTTGGAATGGCCAAGCAAAGTCCTGACCTTAATCCTAATGAAATGTTGTGGAAGGACTGAAGTGAGCAGTTAATGTGAGGAAAAAAAACCCATGAACTCCCAGAGATGAAGCTGTTATGTATGCGAGGAATGGGGCTAAAAATTCCTCACAAAGCCGGTGTGCAGGACTGATTCAACAGTTACAGGAAACGTTTAGGCAGTTCTGCCTGCACAGGGGGGGTCACAGAGATACTGAAAGCAAAGGTTCACACACTTTGGCCACTCACTAATATGTAAAGATTGGATCATTTTCCTCAATCAATAAATGACAAAGTATAATATTTTTGTCTCATTTTTTAACTGGGTTCTCGTTTATTTCTTTTTTGGTCTTCTGTGAAACACTTAATGTCAAACGCTTTGTCTCCAGCAACCAGATTGTATATACCAGAATAATATTAAAAAAGTAAATCGCGATAACATTGGACCATATATCCTCTAACACTAATGCTTGTAAAAGAAAAAAGGGGCAATTATGTTACGTAATGAATATGAACATGGAAGCACAAAGGACGGTCAAATGTAATTCTATAACTGGCTTACTTTACATACATATTTAGCAAGACGACAGGTGCTAACAAAATGGCAATAAAAACATATTATCCACCAAATTGTCCTGCCTCATTAGTTACATTTATAAAGGGCAAACGCCACCCAGCTTTCATTTCATGTTTTTCCACAGCACAGTCCTTCAGAATCCTCCAAAAACTCCATGAAGTTCAGGCTGGCGCCTCGGGAATATTGCCTACTCATCACTCAGAATTCCTCAATAGCTAGCATTAAGCTGAGTAATTACAGCACTTAATCAAAATAAATCAGCTGTCTTGGTGGCACATGTATTCCATGCTAATGTTACGATTTATCTGAGCAGTAGAGAACCAGCGTAATGATCACACTGAGCTTTAACTCATTGCCTCCGCTCGGCACTGCGCTGGGGCTGAATCATTTCCCTAAGCTCTGTCAAGGAGAGCTGGATCATCTCACATCAAGTGTGGCCTTAAATGTTACTTAAACCCTGGGGAACCCTGAGATCTGTGGATTAAAATACACATTGTACATAATCAGTACTAACTATAAAAGCTTCTACTAGTGAATTTCTGATACATCCTGAAGCAATAATGACAATTAAAAAGTACTCTTTTAGGAATAATTAGTACGGTTTACTTTACAGTTGTCTGTTTACCAGAGGAGGAAAGTAACTAATTACATTTACTCACATTACTGTAATGGAGTAGTTTTTTAGTGTACTTGCACTTTAAGTAGCTTTTTTTTTTTTCAATCTGTAATTTTACTTTTACTTAAGGATGTTTCGTTTGAAGTATTGTACTTTACTACATTTTACATTACATATTCTACTGAGTAAAAAAATGGGAATAAATAACGCAAAAAAAAAGAGAGACAACTCCAGTGAATGATGAAGAACAAACTGGCACTAAAATCACAAGAAAGATGGAGACGGGCAAGTCAGACACCAGTGGCTCAGACCCAGCCGACAGCGAAATCCTGACAAATTCTGCTGAAGTTGAACTCGAAGGAAATAAAGTGAACCCCTGGCCATATTTAAAGGACCACTTTGCCATCAAGTGTAAGAAATGTAACAGCTTTATTAAAGACCTTCAGTGGTTGTGTGCTATTTGAAAATGTTTTATGTGTCGACATTTTTCATTTTGTCATCGCACTTTCATTTGTAAAGGTGTTTTAATTAAAAACAAATAGTTGAGATATTTTTTTTCTTTTTGCACAGGAGAGGCCAAACTCCCACTGTTAAAAAATAACTATGTAACTTTTACTCTGAGTAAATTTTATATGAGCTACTTTTTACTTTTACTTGGCTAGGTTTTTAGACCGGTAATTTTACCTTCACTAAAATTTAATCAGAATAATAGTATTTTTACTTGAGAAGGATATTTTAGTACTCTTTCCACCTGCAAGCAAATTTGCCACAGTATCATAACCTGGTTCTGATTTAAGATATGGTCAAGATACAATATAGCATTTTATTTACCATTTTCAACCTTAAAATTTAAGATTTAAAGGTTTAAAATAAATGAAAATAGCTTTTTTTTTAAGTTTTTTTTTTGTTAGTAAAACGTATTAAAAAATGTGCATTGTTTTGCATTGTTTACTTCAGAAATGAAAAAATAGTGAATTGTGAATCAAACTGAATTGTGAGCAGAGTATCATTACATCATTACTGTGAGGTTGTGTAAATACTAGGGGTGTGTACTTGTGTATTATGTACTCATATGAACATCGTGTACTTACGCTATGTATGGTCACCAGTGGGGGCTTGTAACAGTATGTACAGTCAACTGTACCAGTACACTCACCAGTAACACAGTATGTAAGGGCACCAGTGGGGGCTCAAAAGCCAGTGTGTATGTACCATATTGTTATTATGATTCACAGCTCTAGCTAGAAAATAAAAATGAAACCAGTGAATCAGCGTGCTACCTGCTGGGTTCTACTGAGTTCTGGTGTCACTGCTAAACCCACTCAGTTGAACGTTCCTGACGGGGTGAGAAGGTTCATATTCATATTTACCTTGCCAGTATTCACAGGTTGGCACAGCCACCGCTCGCAAGCAGCTTTAGCCAGTATATGTTTATATTCTCTCCGTATTCCACTTAAGGCTCTGACAAAACTGACACTTGAAAAGACTTCATTCTGTGATCATACTTGCCAAATATCAAAGCATGAGCTTTTTTACTGATGATCAGATGCTCAAGTATAGGGTTATTTCCTGAATCCAGAATAAGTAGAGCAATGAAGTTCAGCGTCAAAAACTCAGATTTACTACAGCCATTAGTGGGAAGAGAGGCTACATCAATAATACTTTCCTGAAGGGTGGTGATCATGGCATATCCATAAGCCCTTTATAACTTCTATCTTGTTGATTTTACCACTTGAGTGGTAAATGCAGGAGAAACTAAAGTGCTGTTCACTCTTTTAACCTCTTTGGCAAGCAATTGCAGTTACGAAAGGAAGTATTTATAGCTACATAGAAACACGTGTTCATGTGGATTTATGGAAATAACTCCACAATACCATACGCATCATGGGTCACAATATGATTACATCATGATACACTGCGATACTATGCAATTTTCCACATAGTTCAGCTGAAAAACAAGTTATGGTGTACAGTCAGAGTTGTCTTAATGCATCACATCAAACTAATAATTCGGTGGACAAATGGAGTCAAAACACTGTACTGCAAAATCTAAAGTCACGAAATTAAATATCGCGATATATTGCCGTATCAATTTTAGCACTGCCCTATATAGTTTAGTTTTATACACCCCGCTATAGCAATGGCAAAAGATGGATCTTGGGAAGCACTTTATGAGAGAAAACAAGGTGAGATGCAATAGTTCTGGAAAGTTCATCTATGGTACAGGATGTTGTGCCGCCAACGTGGCAAAGCATCTATGAACTTCAGCAGTGCATCGTGTTTGACTGACTGTGGTCTCCTAGCCCACAGATGAAAGATAAAAAGAAATAAAGATATTATTCTTTCTTAAAAATTTTCCACCTTCTTTTCACCATTTTGGAATCGAAACGTTGGGATCAATAAGAGCAGAAATCAATAAGCAGAATCAGAATTGAAATCAAAAGAATGCAAACCCATACCCAACCCTAGCACATTATGAAAATTATGGCCAACATTTGGTAGTCAGCTGTCCATGGCACGCCTAAACCAGCCAAGGTACCAGCACAAAAACACACTCAGCAAACTTTAGCAGAATCATTCTGCAAAACAAAGTGCCTTACAACAAGAAAAGCAATAGACGGCAAGAACCGCTACCACCAGTTACATCGCAGAAGACACTGCCAATTCAAGTTCTAGAGAGAGACTGGTTCAAACAACTTTTGAATACTTTAGACCCTAGATATACCCTCCCACAGTATTGTCTAATTACCTAACTATCGCACACTCCCATTAAGAAGTGAAACACAGGTTTAATCTACGATGGATGGATCCATGACCAGTTCCGCCGAGTTCCCATTGTCGCAACATCAAATCTCTTATGAGCTGAAGAACATCTGCATGCCTTGCACACTCCGGCTCACAAAGAACATTTTGTTTCGCATCTGACAAAGTCTATTCATCAAGCGCTTTGCCTCTACTGTAAACTGGCTTTGAGAGAAACCAGCTTCCCCTGTCACATTTAATTAAAAGTCCACTTATTCAAGTAGGTTACAATCAGTTAATTAGTGCAAAAAAGCCATTAGTTGCACACAAACTACTCGGCACTTATAAACAATCATCCTCACATTGCTTCATTAAACCGACTGAAATGTTTGTTTTCCTTCTAGGTTAGAAAACCTCCAGGCAAGGGAGTCCATCAATAACTAAATTAATTATGTCAATTACAAGGACTGACATGTGAAAAACGATGACAGAGGGAGATGATCTAGGGGGAAATTTCAAGGCATGTGATCAATTTGACGTAATTGTGAAACTTCACTCAAAACCCTGAGACCAAAGTGTCCTTGTTACTTGATGCTCACCACAGTCAGAACAGCTTACAGACGCCTGGTGGCAACAAGCCATAACAAATTAATGATCAACTACTACTTAATTGCTGTGGATGGACCAAATCAAACTGCTCCGTGAACAAACTTAACCTGCACACCATCTGAAGTTTAAATAACATTGCGATACCCTAATCATCCCTCAGCTTTAGCACTTCAGAACACAGAACAAAGTGACTCCAGTTCCAAAAAGAGCCTGTGTAGAGGGCTGGAATGAGACTATGAACCACAATATTGGTCAATGCTTGCACACAATGATTAAAATAGTTTGCCCATTAGAAAAATGTCTCTTGCCCTGTGTTAGCCTGCGGCAGTCTCAGTCTCTCTGCCTGTTCCTCTGTTCTGCCTCCTGTGATCGCCTGAATCTCTCTAGCCCTTCGTCCACCTGTGCCTCTGTCTCACCCTCTGTCCGTCCATTTCTCTGTCTTGTCCTCTGCCCACATGCTTCTCACATGTCCTCTGTCTGCCTGTGCCTCTGTCTCCCCCTCCTTCCACCTTCACCTCTGTCTTGCCCCATGTCCATCTGTATCTGTATGTCTTTCCCTCGGTCTGTTTATTTCTCTGTCTTGTCCTCTCCCCACATTTATCTCTCTTCCCCTCCGTCTGCCTGAGCCACTGTCTTGCCTTCTGACTGTCTGTGCCTCTGTCTCGCTTCCTCCGATTGCCTGAATCTCTCTAGCTCTTCGTCCACCTGTGCCTCCGTCTTGCCCTCTGTCTGTCCAATTCTCTGTCTTGTCCTCTGCCCACATGCTTCTCTCTTGCCCTCTGTTTGCTTGTGCCTCTGTCTGCCCCCCCTTCCACCTTCTCCTCTGTCTTGTCCGTCCATGTATGGTACTCTGCCCACCTGCCTTTTTCTTGCCCACTGTCTGCCTGTGCCTC
>JAJAGP010000622.1:281553-311553 GCA_025084515.1 Ancistrus triradiatus
CACAAACTTTTGTCTATATAGTGTATTAGACATGCTGGTAGTTATGGCACTATGTTATATTTAAACCAAACACACACTTAAAGTTGGACGTGATTTTAAAAAAAAAAAAAAAAAAAAAAAAAGAGAAATAAACAGAGATTAGAAGCAGAGAAAGCTGATTATTGTAATAGAAAAAAAATGATTATTTCTGTTAGTTACTAAAAAAATATACACTGGTGAGCTAAAACATTATGACCAGTCAAAAGAATAAGCAAATAACGCTTAACACATCATTACAACTGTCGATATTAAGGCCTGGGATATATTAGATGGTCAGTAGTCAGTCAGATGCTGACGAAATGGGCAGAATTAAAGACCTGAACAACTTTGACAAGGTCCAAAATGTTATGACCAGATGACTGTGTGTTGAGTGCAAGAGGCCCTTTGATGTGCTGGGCAACAAAGTCTATCTTTCTTCCTGGGGAAGCCATGGCACCAGGATGCACTGTGGGGAAAAAACAAACTGGTGGAGGGAGTGTGATGTTCTGGGGAATTTGATTCATCTGATTTGTTAAGAGAACCCAGGTGCAGCTATTCAGATGGATGTCTGTTTGACAGGTGCCAGGTACCTAATCATCAGTGCAGACCAGTTTGAGGAACAAGATGAAGAGTTCAAGATGTTGCCCTGGCCTCCAAATTCCACAGATCTCATTCTGATCTCAAACACAGCATCCGTGGGATGCGCTGGGACAAAATCGGAGCTATGGTGTCTTCAACTCAAAAATGATCTGCATTGGCTCCAAACATCTTTGTGCCAGAGACCACAAAACACTTATAAAAGTACAAATCTCAGCTGGTCAGAAATGCTTCGGCAGCACGCAGAGCCCGGCAACATATAAAGCAGGTGGTCATATTGTTTTGGCTCATCAGTGTATGGTCATTACTTACTCTGAGCCTTTCTGGGCTTGCACTGACTGAAAACAGGTGTACAGAACTCGACCTGTCTATGAGAAAGTGCATGATTAAAATCAGCCAAAATGCAAACATTTACTACAGTTATTGTAATGCTCAGTGGTTTTCTATCAGGCCATTCAAACCCAGACAATTTAAAAGCATGACAAGTATCACTGTCAACATGATCAGCCAATTCAGTCTAAGCCTGAGCCAGAAAGGGAAGGGTTATGGTGGGTGTTTCTATCACAGGACAACACAGCTGACTCAAATCTCACATACAGTACTGTGCAAAAGTCTGCAGCCACCATTAGATTTTGTTTGTTTTAGCAATGGTATAATGACTAGGGTGGGTCTTCATGATGCAACAGGCATCACGATACATGGGTCACAATAAGATTACATCACGATACATTGAGATCTGATGCACATGGCGAAACGCTGTGATACTCCTCATAGTTTACTGAAAAAATAAAACATCACATCACATTGATAATTCAATGGACATATTGACTCAAAACACTGTACAGGAGTCAAAACATCTACAGGAGTGGACATTGTAGTTTACACCACATTTAAAACATGTTTTTCCTTCAAAAAAATGTTTTTAATACTGTATACAAATTTCCTGTATTTTCTAAGAGAGAGGCTCAAACAATTATATATGTTCATCACCTCGAGACTGTGGTAGCCTAGTGGTTAAGGTACTGGACTATGGACCAAAAGGTCCAGGGTTCAAATCCCACTTCTGCCAAGCTGCCACTGTTGGGCAAGGCCCTTAACCCACAATTGCTTGGATTGTAAGGCTGCATCAATTATAAGTCGCTCTGGATAAGGGCGTCTGCTAAATGCTGTAAATGTAAATCATGCCCTCGGCAAAACAACACGTGGTATGGTGGTCTAAGACTTTTGCATAGTAGTGTATAACTGTTTACAGGAGACCTGCAGACATACATAACATGACCAGTTCACTTCAGTGTATTAGTTGGTCTGTAAACTTGCTTATCAATACAGTTTCACTTCACTGATTATTCTATTCCTCTGGAAACCTAACGGCCTCTGACTGTGGAGAGAGAGCAGCCATATCCCTCCATATATCAGACACACAAACATCATTGGCTGAAATTGTGTTTTTGTTGTCAATGAGATAAGCTTTTCAAACAAAAGTGTGTTTGTGTAAGAGCAAACGGTTTACTTTAAAAGTGTAGAGGAAATAGTGCTCTTTCATGCATATTATATTTATAGTTTACCTTATTAATGGCTGTTTCATATCTGTTCATTCATTCGTATTTCACATAATTAGCTGACCTCAAGCCTAAATACTAATAGTTTATATTTTCAGAGGGATAACGTTTTTTCCTTTTTTTTTTTTTTAAACAGCAAAAGTAATTTCTACTTCAGACATCTGCATATATATTGGAATTTCACTCACAGGCAATCGCTTTGGCCTGCACAATGAAGAACACAGTGAAAATGAAATGTCAAATTGGCTTTGCTTTTTGCATTTTAAATTTGGAAGTCTACGTGTTTTTCAAACATATCCACAAATAAGCACATATCTATGGGAATGTAAAAGTGTGTGATGAATGGGAATTTTCTAATTAGCATTTGTGTTTGAATAGGGTAGGATGTGCTGCCATAGGATGTACATACTGAAGTTCTGATCTAAAAACACAGAATAAATGCACTTGTAAGACTTAGGTCTTTGGTTTTGCTCTCAACAGAATGCATGAGATGAACCTGAGGAAATTACCCCGATAAGTGAAGTACTGTTTAAAATGTGTACATTTTAATAAGAATAATAGTCATATAATTAATCCATAAATAATTTTTGAAAATACAATTAATATTCAACAAGCTGTTGACAATTTACTGATAATTAGCTATCAGTATTGATACTGTTAGTTTGTGCCATTAAAACTTAAATATTACCATGAGGAAAAATTAGCTGGTTAACTAAAGTAGGGTAACAAATTACTGAGAGGCAATTACTTACATTTGATTCTATATTGTTCCCATCAAATTTAATGAACAGGACTTGTGAATGAACTTGTCACATTTACAGAAGGATCATTCACATATCAGTATGCAGAAGTTAATGCTGTGGCAGATCCTCCTTCCTGCAAGGGGTTATAAAGCTGATGTTTATAAGTGCTACGGCTTGAATTCAGACAGCTCTGAACATCCACTTTTGTATTTAATCTGTGTCATTTTTATACGAGTGCCCAACTGGCAAAATTGTTCTATACACTGAGGGCCAAAAGTCTGAGGCCACTAGTAAAAATGATTCTATTTTGCATTTTCTCAAATTGTACACAAGTATCACAATTTGAGTAAAAATTTGAATCTTTGAAAAAAATAAACTTCTGAATTTATCAGTATGTGGTTTGCCCCCCTTTTGTTGCTGTAACGAGGTGGCATGGAAAATCTGATGATCCGTGTTATCCCAATATAGGTCTGCTTCACTTAACATCAATGACACGATCTGTGAAATTGCACGTTGTGTGAGCTGGATGTTGTTCAAACATCATATTAAATATAAGTACTTATATACTACATATTATATAACACCACTACATGGGATACTGTAACGTACCAGTTATCGACTTAACAGCCAAGATACTGCAGTGTTTCCCATACACTAATTTATTTCATCTAAACATTCACTGCCACTTTTTGTCTTAACTATTTAAGACGGATAAAATCTTTCCACTGTAAAGCTGTGTGCAACAGACTGAATTACTCATTCATTACCGAATGCTTGGCTTTCTCTGTCTTCAAGTGCCCTTATAAATGCTTGATGGGGTTTAAGTCAAATGACTGTGACAGAAAGTCTACGGTCTTCTTTGGAAGTCATAGCTGTATGTACAGTGGTGTTTGAAAGTTTGTGAACACTTTAGAATTTTCTATATTTCTGCATAAATATGACCTAAAACATCATCAGATTTTCACACAAGCCCTAAAAGTTGATTGCTTGCTTCAGGTCCTTCCACAACATTTCGATTGGATTAAGGTCAGGACTTTGACTTGGCCATTCCAAAACATTAGCTTTATTCTTTCTTTTAAAAAAACATTCTTTGGGTAGAAACGGCTTGTGGGCTTAGGGTCTTGCTGCGACCCACCTTCTCTTGAGATATTCAGTTCATGGACAGATGTCACTGACATTTTCCTTTAGGAATTAATGATAATAATTCAGAATCATTGTTCCTCAATGATGGAAAAGCCGTCCTGGCTTGCCTGAACTTTAATTTCCCCTTCAAAATAATGATAATCCCAGAGGTGCACATACTTTTGCCCACTTCCACTGTAATATGTAATATTGGTTCATCTTGCTCAATAAATAAATGACCAAGTATAATATTTTTGTGTCATTTGTTTAACTGGGTTCTCTTTATCTGCTTTTAAAATCTGATGATGTTTTAGGTCATATTTATGCAGAAATATAGAAAATTCGAAAGGGTTCACAAACATTCAAGCACCACTGTAGTGTATATAAATTGAACAACTGACAGCCTTACTGCACACCATTGCATGTGAATATAAATAATAATCCATACTAACCCACTATAAAGTCTGTAAATTATCAGTTTGTTTAAAATAAGATCACATTAATGCTTAATTTCATATGTCCTACCTTTGTATTCTTATCTTCTATGAAGCAGGAAAAGATGAGACCAACAAAACCCTGATCCATCATCTGGTACATGGCTTGTGTCCTGACATCTGCACAGGGGCAAAAAAATTACATCTGATATGTAAATCATTCAGGCAACATGAGGATAGATGGAAAAGCGCAGAACCAATTAAAGGTTTGGTTTGGTCCGGTTCCAACTTTGGTCGATTCCAATTTTGTTCCCGTCTAAGAATTATAAATGACATCATAAAGAATAATTTCTGTTCAACTTTTCTTCTGATAGAAACTTCATCATTGCTAAAGAAAGATAGCAGGGGCTGCTGCCTGGCTCTATGCTCTCGCTATAGCTTTAGCTTTAACCTCTTTGCCTTTGTTACTTTTGTCAAATTCCACATATTCAGTAGAGAGATGCTGTTTTAAATGTCTTTTTAAAATCTGTTTTCGGAAGGTTCTCAGAGTTGTTCCTTCACACTTATTTTCGCTATTGATGTATTGTAAACAGCACGCTCTGAAGAGCTTCTACGCTGAAGACATGGCTGTGCCCGATATAGATGCCTACACCCTCCTTAGGATCCCTACCCCATCTGTAGTACTGTGCTACTTAGGGAGACTATTTAGTTGACCAAGTAGCAGTCAAAACACAAAGGAAATCTAACCCTTCCTCATCATTAACATGTCAGCAGCGACCTCAATCAAACCGCTGATCCGTGTTTAGGGCTCTTTAGGCGGCACATATAGTTAGTAAAAGCACTGTGCAGTTCATGTGAGCCTATGTTTGTGCCGATGTCGCCATCGTGCACTGCACGAGTTAAATGTGACCGGGTCAGAATCGGTTATATGAGACTGATCGGCCGATCACTCTGAAATCCGGCCGATCGATTGAGGCGTCTCTTCTTTACAGTCCCATACACAGAGCCACAGTGACATTACATTTAGATTTACAGCAATGAGCAGACGTCCTTCTCCAGAGCGACTTACAACTGAAACAATATTATGATATATAATCCATGCAAATGTGGGTTAAGGACCTTGCTCAATGGCCTGCAGTGGTAGATTTGGCAAAATCAGAACTTAAACCACTGCTCAACCCACAATTAAAAAACCCACTGATTATGAGAAAAATTAGCATATTGCAACCCTTATGTAAGACATTAGTATTGCAATGACAATTACAAATACATTGTGAAACCCTATTAATGATACACTGCCTGGCCAAAAAACGGTCACCACCTGGATTTAACTAAGCAAGTAGTTAAATAGTTAAAAACGAGCCTCCCATCAGATAATTACTGCATTGGTGATTATGTTTCAGCTGGCAACAAGTTCTTTAACTCCAACTGATGTAGTGAGTAGCTTCTCATTTGTTAAACAACCATGTCAAAAGACTCATCCTGTGGTCGTGGAAAAGATGTTAATCTATTTCAGAAGGGTCAAATTGTGAAAGAGTGGTTCAGGGAGCACGAGACATCAGTTACACATGGATTGGCCACCACAGAGTCCAGACCTGAACCCCATTGAGAATCTTTGGGATGTGCTACAGAACTTTGTGAAGTGGTCCAAGTCTCCCATCATCAATACAAGATCTTGGGGGGAAAATCTAATTCAACTCTAGACACAAATAAATGCTGTGACATTGCAGAAGCTTGCAGAAGTGAAAGGTGGTCCAAATATTGGTGTGTTTGACCTTTATGGCCAGGCAGTGTATAATGGCCAGCTCTAGACTGCATAACAAAAGGTGTTGATCTGAATCCTCTCTCCACAAAGATGACACTGTTGGACTTCTAAGTCAGTTGTAAGTCACCGTGGATAAGACCATCCGCTATATAAATGTTAATTGAAATGAAGAACTATACTTAATTAAACTAACCAACGTGTGATGGCCACACAGTGATGTGAGGATGAGAATGGTACCAGCCAACCACCCTCACAGGACGCCCAGTCATTTCAGCCAACCTGTGCTTTAGGTTAAGAAATCAAATTGTAATATTATAGATGGAACATGATCTCATTAGGTTGACCAGTGTGTCTCGATGCTTGCATAACACACTCTGCACATCCAGCTATGAGATCATTCAACAAGAACGTAGACCAGACTGTGCATGGTGATGTAAAGCTTGCATGCAGCTGCTCGGCAATGAAATCTCATGCCATGAAGCTCCTGGTACACAGTTTTTGTGCTGATGTTCATGCTAAAGGAGGTCTGGAACTCTGCAGTTATTGAGTCAGCAGCGCATTAGTGACTTAGTTGTGATTAGTAATCACGGAGATATCACGTGCATTTTCTGTATGCACATCTAATAATGTAGTCGCGTTCTTTGAACACCAGAGGACGCAATCATCATATACAGCACGTCTTTCTCATTATGTGGTAAGACGGTCAAGGAAACTGAAGGTATTTGGGATGTTTACAGATATCTGATACAAAAAGGTGTTTGAAAAATTATTTTAATTGAAAGAGACTAAAGTTTTTTGTTTAAAACCGTATACAAGAAATGTGTAGTGTTTTGCATTGTTTACACCTCAGAAATAAAAAAGGAATGCCTTTTCTTGAATGTAGAATCAATAATCGTGAGAAAATCGAACTGTGAACTCATCAACTGTGAATCATGAGCAGAAAATATCGTTACAACCCTACGTAGGAGGAAAGAAATGCCACAAATTGACTTGTTGCAACCTATTTACAGTACCATGCTCGAATTCTCTGAGATCTTTAAATTGACCCATTCTTTCACAAATGTTTGTAAAGGCAGACTTGATTTTATACACCTGTGGTAAAGGGACTGGATGAAACACCTGCATTCAGTGAATAAGAGATGTGTCCCAATACATTTGTCCATATAGTGTAAACACCTAGTCAACAGAAGCCTGTGGTCATGAACTGACACTGAGAAGATTAGAACTAGAAAAGGATTAACAAAGACACCACAATCTGTAACCATCACTAAGGTAGGTTTGTCTAATAAGGTGGCTAAAATGCTGGCCCATCACCACAGTGACCCAGGTTCCGGCACCCCACAACCATGACCAGAAAAAGCAGGGTTCAAATGTGAAAGAAAGATAAACATAGTGCAGTCTGACAGTGCTTGTGCTAAACATGTCTGTATGTGTGTTAATTGAAAGGATATCTCGGCTTCAGTGGAGGCTGCGGAGAGCTGCTCTGGAGAAATCTCCACACGATCCTTCCTCTTATCGGACCGACGCAGAATGATGACTGAGTGAATGTGGACGATGCGATTCGTGTCAACCTGGGAATAGACACTTTATTGAAACATACATTAATATACAAATAAAAAAATCACATTCTGTGGTGCTTGAAAGTCTGTGAACCCTTTTGGTTTTTCTATATTTCTAATGTATATATGACCTAAAACAACAGATTTTCAGACACACTCTCTAAAAGTATATAAATAGAACCCAAACAACAGAGACAGAAAACATTATACCTGGTCATTTATTGAGGCAAACGTATGTAAATCTCTAGCATTATCGTTTAGTTTAAAGATGAAATTAGAGTCAATATGTTTTCAAAAGGGCACACTGCTGAATTGTTCCAGCACATTCCAAAAAAACATGTGGTGCATTAATACAGAATTCAGCTGTTGCGAGGAAGTTTTACAGCAGCTTTTGAGCATGAGCCAGCCAACAAAATTTTTTCAGGAGGAATTATCCAGGAATTATCCAACATGCTGCATGCCCATGCTCAGTCTCAGTCTGCAGTAACAAGTTATTCAGGAAGCTCCATAGTGCAGGATGCACTATATTACCATGTAGGTGAAGTTTTGAATATACAAGACTGGAAGAGACAAGGGAAATTAACAAAATTAGAACATAAGCAAAATGTGTCTCCTGCTATCAGAATACTTACTTTCCAAATGAATTTTCAGAACAAGGTACTTTTGTGCCAAAATCCAGGGTGCGCACTAAGGGACAGTGATGGCTCAATGTTTAAAGGTCTGACCTACTAAACAGAAGGCTAGGAGTTCCACTCGCAGCCTGGCTGCATGGTGGCATAAGTAGTTAGTGTGGTGGCCTCACAGCTCCAGATATGCCCAACTAAATCCTGACTCTGACTCCTTCTTTGTGGAGTTTGTATATCTTTGTGGGATTACTCTGCTTTAGGTTTATTACTCGCTCTAAATTGGCCCATTGTGAATGTTCCTGACTAGTATTAATGTAACCTTGCTCCTGTGGTGAACAGCCATGGATACTGATGTGACGTTAAACAAATAAATCAAATCCCAGCCCCACCAAGCAGCTACTGTTGCGCTGGGCTGATTATAGTGAAACAATATCCATACACATTATACCATAAGGAATAATGGCAGAGGAATTAAACAAGTTGTGGAAATAAAAGCTATTGTTTAACCTACTTTATGATTTTTTCATAGATAGCTGAAGTTATTTGATACATAGTTCACAATGTATAGAATGACAGAAGTAAGGAAAGAGTTATGGTAGGTGTTTGCAAAATCACACTTATACATTACAATAATCATGAACCCTTCATCACATTAGATATCTGCCTGGCATCTAGTCTACAGATTATTGTGATTGTGGTGCCCTCGCTGTATGGGTATGAATGTGGGTATTCCATACAGCGTGAAGCGTGCTTGATAATGGACTTAACATTGAATCTTACTGGTAACAACTGAACAACAGTGGACTTGAAATGCAATTAATACCAAGCATTTGAGAGCATCGGCCCTGCTGCTGAGCAGTCAAAATGACGTGTGGTTTCAAAACAGTGTACGGAGCACCGTTATGTTTACTTTACAGCGCTTACCTCACCGATGCACAGTCCCATTACTTCTTCCTTTTCTGTGCTCAAAGCATGATTCATGCAAACAAGGAATGCGTCTGATTCTAAATGCACGGCGCTTACCGCCATGATGTAAAAATAACTGATGGGGTTTCAACTTGTTTTTCCGTGTGCCGTTTCCGCGTCTGCACTGTGCGCTTGCGCCAAATTGATCCGCCCGACAAACCTGAAAGTGACTTTTTAGCTCTCTTTAAGTTATAATGTGTCACGGTAGTATGAGTATTTAGCGGTCAGTACAGTCATACGTTGTTGCTTTAACAACATGTCTACCGTCTAGGTTATTATTTGTTGTTCACGATCAGGTTGTTGCCTGGTCGGAAAAAATAAGACACGCACCAGACCCCATTGACGTCAACGGATATTCCGGTCGTGTTCTATTTTTTATACCGTGCACTAGATCCGCTGTAGGAGTTGTCATTAAGAGGTGTTTTAAATACAGACTCTTTGTAGGAAGCAAGGGAATTTAGTATACAGCCTACGTTCGGTACTGCAGTAGGAGCTGTTTTTGAGTTCTAGGACATTGAGCAGGTGCAGGACAGTTTTAAATATTTCTATAGCCTATTTATTTATACAGTATATTGATATGCAATATATAACATATTTGTTTTACGCTGCTATGTAGTTTGAACAAATGCCGCAGAAAGACCCGTGTCAGAAGCAAGCCTGTGCCATACAGAAATGTTTAAAAGGTAACAAAACATCTTTCACGACCAGCTGTCACAGAAGTTAAGCCACCATGTTCCATACACTTTGTGCAGAACCCGCAATCAAATGTCGCTAACGCTGGGGCGTACATTAACAGCTTTTCTGTACTAAAATGTAATGTAAGAGAACATATCAATTTGTCTGACTCAGTGTAGGGAACAAAGGTATTAGTAACATAAGACCATACACTCCTGAGCAAAAAAAAAAGGGCCAAAATAAAAACTGGAAAATCAGTGTTGTTCCGCTCAATGGCTTGAAACATTTGACAAGTACAGGGCATTGACCGAAATGGGCATCCCCGTAATCACATATCCTAGTCTTTTATGGTACTGTAATGTAAATATAAAGGGCGTTTTCACAATAAAACTGGGTGCAATTGATACTTAAATGTGTCAAAGATACACACTTCCATGTGAACTCAATTCATTTTGCCAAATCGCCTGAAATCTTCTGCATTCACTTTGTATTTTTCGTTTCTTTGGTGCGGCGAAGTGTAGACAAAAACTTGGTAAGACTGGAAGGGGCAAGTCAGTATAATGAACATTTTTATTAACGTTTTGATTGGGGGAGGCGTTCTTGCATAATAGTGACACCTAGTGTTCATCAAGAACTACTTCTCATTTTAATTTGCCTTTTAAAAATGCGTTTGGACGTCCCTGATGTAAACCTTACTGAATCCAACTGAAAAAAGGCACTCAAAACCGGTCGGGACTGTTGGTTATGATGGCCTTAAATTAATACCAGTAGGTACAAAGCGTATTCGTGTGGATGCTTTGGTCCTCTGCTGTACTCCAACAGATTACTGTCTATCTCAGTGGTTCAGGACCTAAACAAAGCACACATACTATTTGAGAGTGACAGTTAATATTTAATATTAGAAATATGCCAGTCCAGCGGCATCACTACCACAGGGAACAAAGTTTGAATCCCAACAGTGACCTATGGTCAGGATAGGTGCCACACACATGATTTTGTGTGTGGAAGGGGATGCCGGTCAGTAGAACATCACCCCGCCCTGAGATGGACTGGCATCCCATCCATGGCACACTTATGCCTGCGCCCTGTATTCTCTGGGGATAGTGTCCCTAGTGACCCTGACTAAAAAAGGGGAATTAAAATTTAAAAATGCCCAAAAACATGCCAGTATGTTTTGTTTTAGAACTAATGAAACCACTTTACTCCTATTTGTGACACTGTCTGCCACAAAACCACAAACCATTATCGAAACACTCCCATGCTT
This sequence comes from Ancistrus triradiatus, assembly GCA_025084515.1. Taxonomy (NCBI): domain Eukaryota; kingdom Metazoa; phylum Chordata; class Actinopteri; order Siluriformes; family Loricariidae; genus Ancistrus; species Ancistrus triradiatus. The sequence continues at coordinate 292,882 of JAJAGP010000622.1, forward strand.
AACAGTTGGTAAGATGCTTCCCACCGGGGTGCGCAATACAATGATTTTTGATCATATCGTGATAAATTGTGTTTTCTTGGCAGACAATATGCTTTTCTGCGCATATCAAAAATATCAGTAGTGCTTACACTGACCAACTGCATGTTTCATTATAAAGACTAATTATTCCTGAATAACTGGTGGAAGTGCAGCACATTTTGAATAAAAGTCACTTTACTAATGGGATAATATTTGAATAGTAGTTTTTTGAGAATCTGTCACTTCTGATGCATTTTGTCTGCGATCACATGTATCGTGATAAATAAATAAATCCTGAAAATATCTTTAAATATTGGGATATAAGATTTTTATCATGTCGCTCACCCCCAACTTTTCTTTTTTTTTTTCTTCTACAAAATCACTTGGAGCTAAGAGAGATCAACAACACTTTTCACACTTGATTAAAACTCTCAGACAAAAACGTAGCTTTCTCTTTTAATAACAACAGTCCCAGAACTCTCTGGGATTTGTCTACACCAAGTTGCTGACCTTTAGCACCTCAAGGGACATTTCCAAATTTGATGTAAATGTGTGTTCATAGATCCTGGACATTTTAAAGATGTTGATGTAGAGATGTTCTTAGTATTTTCTTGGCTATTTAAAATCCTGAAAACACATTTGTTGTTCTACATAGATTACTTCTGATAACTTACAATGTTAACTGGAACAGCAACCTTTATATTTTCTATTTTTCAGTCAACAACTATAATGAGAGTCGGTGTGAAGACGTAATCGAAGCCATGAAAAAATGCTGCGAAGTCCACGCAGGAAGGACCGGAGTTTGTGGCTCTGGCTTCACAAAGGAAAGGAAAACGCACAATGCAGAGGATAAAACAGATTGAAATCTACGTATTACGAAATAACATTATGTGGATCTGTATATGTTGACAAAACATTTTTCCACTAGCCTTCTGGCTTGTCCAAGTGATGTTTAGCAAACTCCAGATGGGCAGCTGTGTTCTGTTTGGAGAGCAATGGCTTTCCGTTTGCAAACTTGTCATGCACACCATTGTTCATCTGTGTCCCCCTGATAGTGGACTCATGAACATTATCCCTTTCAGTGCTGTTGATGCCATGTGGAGTCAGGCTAAAAAAAGCTGTTGTCACAAAAAATATTTTATGTGATTTCAATATTTGTGACATCAAATATAAGATAAAAGCTTACTTATTCAAATCACTTCATTTGGTTGTGAGTTAATCACTTGGTGTCTCCAATGAATTATTGTGCAGAAATAATCTTTGCTTCAGTAAAATAAATTGAGGACCAAAGGAGTTAACATTAGTCAATGTGAGAGAGGTCCTTTACTTGCTTAGAAGTTACCCTGGTCTCCTTTGTGACCCTGCAGACTTGCTCTTGGAGTATTCATTGTTGATTGACCACTACTGGGCAGGGAAGCAATGACTTTGACGTATTACTGAAACCCCTCCCTTAGACACATTGTGCCTGATGTTCAAGCTGGCCAGAAGGCACCACCAGGACTTGAGTGACAGGGACGAGATGGGGAGCATCTCAGACCACTGCCTCACTCAAGCACCCAGTGCTACAGTTATATGATAAAGGTATGAGGTTTTTGAGGAAGGGTATTGTTTTAAATTCAAATAAATTGAGCCCTTACTCATGGTCACACCCTAAACACATTCCAACATGACTGACAGGCTTGTAGACTGGGAATGTAGTGGCATAGCGGTTAAGGTACTGGACCATAAGGTCCAGGGTTCAAATCCCACCTCTGTCAAGCTGCCACTGTTGAGTCCTTGAGGAAGACCCTTAAGCCACAATTGCTTGGATAATTGTAACTCGCTCTGGACAAGGGGGTCTGCTAAAATGCCTAGATGTATGTACCCCAAATTGTGCCTGAGGTGCTGGATGGTTGTATTCTCCTATTCACAGAGTCTTGACTGAGTTTTTTAAGATAAGCCTCCTCTGAGAAATTTTGTCCTGAAGTGTTTTCATGTCAGTACTTAGAATTTTGGATGTTTGTACTGAATATTATGTTTCATGGGTGAAATTAGTAATGACCCACCAGTCCAATAATGAGTAAATGTGTTTTCCTGGAACACTGGATCAGCGTCAGATCATATTTAAGGTAATTTAAGATTCAACCCTCTGCTGTATGTGGATGACTTTACTGAGTTACTTCCAACTGTGGGATCATATTTCCACTTTAAGTTATGGTATATTTAAACAAAAGAAATGACTGAGATAGTGTCATAATTTATTGCACCCTTTCTATTAGAAGGTGACTTTTTTCGTTTTCAGTGTTATCCTTTTGATTTGTTTTACAGTGAAATGAAAAGATTTAGATTTCTCCTGAGCTTAACTTAAAAAAACTGCTGCCCCATGTTTTCATGTCACTACTGAAGCACAAAGAACTTACCGTATTTTTCGGACCATAAGGCACACTTCTCAAAAATCGAAAGAGCGCCTTTAAATGCGGTGCGTCTAATGTATGAATTAATTCTGGTTGTGCTTCCTGACCTAGAACCGATTGTAGATGGTACACGGCGCTCATAAATCCCCCCCATAAATCCCATAAATCTGTCAAAATGTTTTAGCACGGCTTTGGTAAGTTATGAAGCTTACGGCAACCGGAGTGCGCATCATCGCTGAGTAATACGGTATGTGCTTCAGCATTAGGGTACGTGCATTCATTCATTCATTTTCGAAGTGGATTTCAAACTCAACGCTAACGGTCAGGCAGTACAACATGGACATAGAGCAGCTGCGAGAGAATTCATCATTAACGAATCAATTATACGGAAGTGGAGGAAGCAAGAAGACGCCCTGCGGCAGGTAAAGACCAAACTGAGCTTCCGACGGAACTTAAGAGTTTTGTTTCATTTAATGCGTCTTATAACCCGGTGCGCTTTATGTATGAAAATAGATCCGTTAGCAGCCGATCGTTGATATCGCGCCTTATAACCCGGTGCGCTTTATAGCCCGAAAAATACGGTAATGCATAGACAGAGCCTTATTTTAGCCACAATCGACTGCACCTCTGTTCCCCAAGGCCACATGGTGAGCAGTTACAGCCCACTGTTTAAGTAAATGTGTCCCAAAGATTGAAAATGTAACATTAAAAATTGTCATTACCTAAAACAGATTTTTCAAATGTTGTGTATTTTAATGAAAACTATTAAGATTCTCTGTGTACAAATATTTTTGAGTTATGCTAAAAAATATCTAAAAGTGATACTACTGAAACTGTTATTAATAAAACATTTGCAGATTAAAAAAATACAATATGAACGCTGATTGTATGAACCATAAAGACAAAAATTTGCAATGTTTTCAGCGCTGACTTTGAACCAATTCTGTAAAATGTTCCATAAAGTACATCCATTTTTATATATGTAACAAGTATCACCCCATACTGGTGCTACTCAGTATGAGGTACAGTTTGTAACTATACTCAACCTTCACACTGCAGACCAGTCTGGTGTTCGAACCCAGAAGATCAGGAGCCAAAGGAGCTTACCTCATGACAGTGGCATTACTACCAACATGAAACTTGTAAATTGGAGCTTTTCCAGGAATGGGAAAACACATAAATTAGTATAATTCTCTACTGAAAACTCTTTTCTCAACACAGACTTGTACTCAACTCAAGTAATAAAACAAGACAAACTGCTGCAAACATGATTCCAGTTTCAACTTTAATTGTTTAGTTATTAACATGAAAGGAAATGCAAACTTTTCAGAAACCTATTTAGTCCACAGGCTCTCTGAAACCAAGTTCCATAATAAGCTAAACTTGGTGCAAGGGAATATTCTTCAACACTTGTTTAATCCGTAGCTTGTACAATCTATGTACAATTCTTTAGACAGGCATATTTAAATAGCACGTACCACAGATTATGGTCTACAATAGTTCAAATAAAATGTAACAAAAGTCATGAAATACGAGCAAATATCTCAAATGCTTGGCTGTGTTTGCTAAGAAAGACGTAATTGTAATACAAACATAAATTGAAGCTGAAATGCACCAGTTATTTATATACTAATAATCTGGGCTGAGTTTCCCAAAAGCGTCCTAACACAAATGGTAGAGGAAGCATCATATTGACCGCTCTCTACCAGTTAAGACAGTCTTAACTTACGAAGCTTTTGTGAAAGTGCGCCCTGTTCCATGCAATAAATTGACATCATTCATTAACTAAATACAGAGGGAATTGAAGGCTGGTTTCTTATGAAGCCAGACCCAGCAGGAATCCACCAACGAAGCCTCCTGTAAGCACAATGTTCTTCTTGACAAACGTCTGCACCTGTATTAACAGAAAAGATAGAGTGTGCTACATTACCATTGTTTGAACAATGCTTGAAGTGGGTGAGATGGCATATTATAACATGGTAAGAAAAGCTGAAATATTTATATTGTTAATGTCACATATCATCAGCACAGTGGTGCCTCGGTTCTCGACCACCTCAGAAATCGGCGAATTCAGTTCTCTGCACATTTTCACTAGAAAAATGTATGTCGGTTGTCATTGTTTGATTGGTACTTGGCACACTTGCTTAAACTTGTATGAGTCGAGCCACGTGACTCGTTCCAGCCGAAACTAGATTCACACTTCACGATTCAGTACCCAGTGATTCAGATTCACAATAGCCCTTGCTTAGTGCCGTAGAGTCTCCGCCGTGTTTCTTGTGTTTTTCTTTATTTTTACATCTACAGTTCTGTATTCTAAAAAATCTCCAATACGTCTCCATGGGTCCTAAAATGGTTACTGACTACAGCCAACCGAAAAGAACAAAGTCCTCCGGAATACAGGCTGCAGCTAGCATTAGCGGCTATGCTAGCACCCCGAGTTCACACACAGTAAGTGTTTGCTTTTACTTTCCAATTTCAAACCATTACTCACTAAATTACATGATATTTTTCAACATTTTATTATAAAATCAGCTGCGTGTTAATGATTTTGGCCAACTGTAGGTTAATGCTGGCTGTTTATAAGGTTATAAAGTTATGTGATAAAGTATAGCCTATATTAAACACATCGTTTCATGATACATTTAACTTATGATGGATTTGTCTGAACATTTTGCCATCGCAATGCCTTATAGAGTGTGGATTTTCTGAGGATCTGGAATGGATTCGTTCAATTTACATTATTCCTTATTGGAAAAATTTGCTCGGTACTTGCCGCTTTCGGTTCTCGACAAGCCTTCTGGAACGAATTAACAACGAGAACTGAGATACCACTGTATAGATAATAGAAATTTAGTTATTGTAAATTCGCATTAGTTTCCCCAAGAGCTAGAAGGCACCATTCAACTCATCTTTGCCTGTACCATTAAGTGGAATGACAACTGTCCCACCCAGACAGCAGAGCCAATCATTCTGTCTACGATTCATGGCCACATTTGGGGGTGCATGTTCTTAATTTAAAGTACTGAAGAGCTATTAAATCCAAGTTAACCAGGTCAGCTTTCATTAGTCAGCACCCATTTCACTCATAAGAGCATGACTCGTACCTCGCCCACTTTTGTCTTCACTTCTTTAGACGGCTTCTCTGCATTTAGCTTTAGCTGCTTCTTGGCCTTGTTCACATCCTGCTCAACTCTCTTCCAGTCAACTGTAATGTACCCTGTGTGATTAGCAATCTAAAAGGAAAAAAAAAAACTCTGAGATCAAGGGATTCAGAACACTCCATTATTCACACTTGTACACAATAGTGTGCAGAAGTACATTAGATTAGATAGTAGATTAGAAAAAAAAAACATTTTAGTAGTAGTATAATGACCATATGTAATTATTTCTCTATTTCTTTTTTAGAAACAACCAGAAAATAGAGGAAATGTGTACATTTACAGCATTTAGCAGACGCCCTTATCCAGAGCGACTTACAGTTGGTACAGTCTTACAATCCAAGCAATTGTGGGTTAAGGGTCTTGCTCAAGGACCCAACAGTGGCAGCTTGGCTGAGGTGGAATTTGAACCCTGGACCTTCTGGTCCAGAGTCCAATACCTTAACCGCTAGGCTACCACAGTCAAATGTGAATGCAGTATTAAAAAAACTGAATATTTCTGAGAAAAAAAACACCTTCTGCTATTGCTCACCTACACTTGAGCAATAGCAGCATCTGACAGGTTTTCGGGATGCCAAGTTGACCCTTTTACAGTCCAAAGAAGCTTGATCATAAATGGTCTTTTTGGAAGGGTAGCAGCCAAGAAACCACTTTTTCAGAAAGGGACAGAGTGAAAAGGCTAAATCCTAAAGCTCACAAAGATTTGAATGAAGATCAGTGGAAAAGAGTATTATGGAGTGATGGACTCAAGTTTGAAATTGTGTTATATATTATCCGGATACCATACACCATGATATATATCATACCATACTATATATCGTTATTGCTAAAACAATACATCTAACAGTGGCCTAAGACTTTTGCATACTACTGCACACTGTGTGTGAGCAAAATAATTCTACATCATTTGCTTCATATCACAGTATTTCTTTTCTCTTTGTCCCCCAATTTGGCCAGCCCAATTTCAAAACACGCCCCCGGCACATGCACAGAGGAAGAAGCCTCCAAACAACTCTGACCAGCGGATTTCTACAGTGACAATAAATCTACACAGAAAAATGGACTACACTCCAGATGTCCATCCACTATCTTTCCCAATCTATCTACTGATCAACAGGGGCCAGTGTTGCAGTGGCAGGGAGATGATCCCTCATCCAGCATTCACTCTCTCAAACATGGCCAAGGATCACCCAGGCTGGAGGCACCTCTGAAAGACTCACACACAGGTTTCTATGGGACTAGCCAGCCACAGAGGCTGACACAGTCAAACTGGAGCTTGTAGACACCACTGCAAAAGTTATACTCCATTGTACAGCCCAATTGAAGAATTCAAGTTATATAAGTGAAGATTAAGATGACAGGGGTAGCTCAGTGGTTAAACGTATTGGACAGTTGTGAGTTCAAATCCCAGGAGTGCCTGAAAGCTGGGCTCTAATCTTGCTCAGCCTTAGCCCTACGGTACATCGTGGACAAATAAGTAAAACAGTTATGTGAAACTACCTGGAGCAAAAAGAAGCCACCACCTACTGCCGATGCCGCCACTTTCCCGACTTTCTGAAACAAATACCCAGCACACCTGCAAAGTGAACACACCCCATGATTATTGTTGTAAAAGTGAAACTACGGAGCTTATTACATCTTCCTCTCAAGTCATATTCAATACTCACCAACCCGACACTCCACCAATAGCTAGCTGTGTTGCTACCGAATACTTCTCGGCAGCTGGGCCAGAGTTTTTGCCAAACATCTTGTTCCACCACCTCTGTTTCTTGACCTGCTCTGCCAAGTCCAAAACATCGAAAGTCTCAGCTTCTATTAAACAAATAGAATAATTAGTAATAGAAATAGCATATGAAGATGATTCTGCCTCGATGATTGCATGAAGGGTCATAGTAGGTCTGCAGCCTATTCCAGGAACATTGAGTATAAAGAAGGAATTCACACTGAACAGGGTCCCAATATAACACAGGGTGTATTCACTCACCTAATTTAGTGTACTGCCACATTCATTTATTTGTTCATTTAAAGAATATTTCTCTTTTGTTATTAGAACATGCCTTGTGAATATGTAAAACATGGTTAATATGTATAAATAAAGTACTCAATTCTATTTACAGAACAAAATCTGTTCAATTCTTTCCTTCAGGTCACCTTTATTGTATTTCCAAATGCTTCAAATTCTCTAACTTATGTTCAAATGTTATATAGGTAATTCATTTTAAACAGCAGCTGTTTAATGGTATACTCTGCTCATGATTTGATACATGATACTGAGTTCACGACTCAATTTTGTCATGATTAACGAGTTTACATTTGATAAAAGTCATTCCTTTTTTATTTCTGAAGTGTAAACAAAGCACGTTTTCTTGTACAAGTTTTTTTTTTACCTTAAAATAATATTTATACCTAGAAATATAAATAACTAAGTGATATCTTAAATTAAAAATCAGAGTAAACAAATAAGTTCACTGTACAAAAATATATATATAAAATATTAGGGATGCACCGATATTGAATTTCTTGGGCCGATACGATAACCAATATTCAGAATATTATCGTGGCCGATACCGATGTTAAAAACCGATAATATAACCTTTCAAAAATGTTTAAAAAATGTTCACGATAACCCATATATGAACTGTTGTTAAAAACTAGATCAGTAATTAATTTTAGCAGTAAAATAAAACAATAAGCAACTAAAACATAAAATCAGACATGACTATTACTATAATCGTAAGGTGAAGTTCACTCAAAGGAAAAATGGTTTCACTCTATTTTATTTTTTGAGCTTCTTTTAAAAAGGTAAGAATCTTTTTTAGCTTTCAGTTGTTACAGGCAGCAACAAGACCAATCACGTGTGTAGGAAAGCTTAAGATCGAGAAGCTCCAAGAAAGAACAGAACTGCATATAGACCTATACATTCAGTAACACCAGATATTTTGCTTAATGAAGAAATATTCTTATTTAAATATCTAATAAATATCGGTTAAAATTCTAATATCGGACCGACACCGATAACTGAAAAAAATCCATATATCCATATATCAGCAAATAATATATCGTGCATCATTGTTGAAGAGCTTCTGTTATCATGCTCAGTTTGTGAAACACCTTTTTGTATCAATTGTCTGTGTGAAAAGCGCTATACAAACATCTTTAAACATCTCCAAACGTATCCAAATCTCTCCGGTTTCCAATGTACAGCAGAAGATATGCTGCATATGACGTATGATTGTGCCATCTGGTGTTCAAAAAATGGAACTGCATCAGGTGTTATAAAGAAAACGTATGTGATATCTATCATCGTCATATTTGAAACATTAATAAGGTGGCACAATGAAGCAGTAGTTATTCTATCATTCCTACTATTGTTCCAGAATTTTTACTTCAGACCATCTAGCCATTTTTCACGGGTGAGCAGTTTCCCAAAACAACAAACTTCAACAATGATTCACTGAAATAACAAACGAGTGCAGTCAAGGTGAAGGCCATTTGCCTCCTGTTGTTAAACGATACATGACTTTTAGCTCTGAGCGCAAAACCTTGACCTGGCTGGAAGAACCACAGTTTCTATTATTAACACCTAACAAAATGTTTGTTGATATGCAAACATTACATACTCTATTACACCTTTTATTTGAAAAAAAGGCATGCTGTTTGCAAAGTACACATCAGTGAATGCCACTGCAGCTAAACCAACTCTCATATCCTAACGGGTCCTTCCTGCAGGTCAAGACCTCACCGGCTTCAGTTCATTTCTGACCATGTTGAGGATCTAAATACTAGCCTATAGCCACTGAACAACTGTCTGTATGAAATGCTGGTAGTGGAAACTGTGGAACGTAGAACACTCCTCTGCAGTAATCAGTACAACATATTTAGACCTTATTACCAAGGTCTCGTACCATGAGCTCATCGTTAAGTGTAGCTAAGAGACGTAATAAAGTAAAATGTTTTGGAAAAGGAAGAGCAGTTGTCATGCCTTCAACATACAGTATGTAATTGTTGCCTACTCACATTTCAAAATGACATTTTCTATATTTATCTGCACAATATTATACTTTTAGGACATTTGTCATTTTAATGGGAGCTTGCAGCAAATGACAACATGTGCATGTCTCACTGGCTGATGAATTATGTAACTTAATATGGCGAAAATACATTTACAGCATTTAGCAGACGCCCTTATCCAGAGCGACTTACAATTGGTACAGTCTTACAATCCAAGCAATTGTGGGTTAAGGGTCTTGCTCAAGGACCCAACAGTGGCAACTTGGCAGAGGTGGGATTTGAACCCTTGACCTGCTGGTCCAGAGTCCAGTACCTTACCCGCTAGGCTACCACAGTAATCTGCCATTTAACGTCAATCCATCAACATCCATCCGCTTTAATGGCTAACATCTTAAATTATAAGAAATTATAATAATAAAAGAAAATCTGTTGAGTCTAGATTGTTAGGCAAGGGACAGAACAGTTCAGTGTTCCCACAGACCACCTCACTCAGTGAGAGCTGGGATCACTGCTACCACAGCTAAGAGGTTTTTACATTCCGCAATTCATGGTAGAACTACCTCCAAAATCGCTTTAAAAGTGTTAACAAAATAATAGTGGTTCATTACACTGTTGGTGAATGTGCTTCACAGTCATGACAGCTTCACATAAGTGACAGGAGGAGGAATGTTCTCCTGATAATGACTGTTTGTTTGGCTATTTTGTTTTATTTACCGTCACATCAGCATCAATGGCTAATCAATTAGCACGTCTTTGGAACTGTGGGAGGAACCTGGACAGCCCATAGTAAACCCAGTCAGACAAGGTTAGGACATGCAAACCACCCGGCCACCGTGCCACCCCTTCCTCCTCCCATCCATCTAATAAGAACTTATGGGTGAGCTGGTGGGTCCAATCTGGCAATGGAAGTACATTTTCTGGTCCCACCACTTTTTAAAAGATTATAGCAGGTTCCTCCTGATGACCAGGTTGACTGCAGTTAGTCTGTACATGCATCCCACTCTTATTGCCACTTTATGGTCAGATGGGGGACGTGGTGGCCATGTACTGTTGTTCCAAGGCCTTTTTCTACAGCCAGGTCTGCCTGTTTGTTAATGGGGAGGCCACAATGGCCCACAATTCAGCAGAAGATTATCCTGTGATCTTGTTCACTTAATACATGGAGTTAGGGAGTGGGTCCCTTCTGAGGATTCCAGGGTTTGGAGGCAAGGTTTGAATCACTACTATTATTTACTTATTTATGTAACAGCAAATCAGCTTCAATGGCTACTTAAAACAGAATCAAGGTTACAGGGATACCAGGCAGATATATTCACACTGGGGAAACTGCAGAGTAAACAATTACCCTAATGTATGTCTTTGAAATGTGGAAGTTAACCTCCACAGAGGCAAGTAGACATGCAAACTCCTCAGAGAGGGAGTCTGAGGTCGAGCTGTGCGATGACCATGTGAAGAGTTACTGTTTAAGAATCAGTGCATATTGGATGAACTCTACGCCTAGTAAGATAACCCAGGCTTCTGTGATGAAAATGGAGCCTTGGTCTGAGATGTGTATAGAGCAAGAGGGGGTTCTTTCACCCAGTCTGGGTATTATCAGTTTGCTGTCCAGCAACTAGATACTACTGCTTATTGTGATTAATTCACCTCTGATTATTCATGTGCTTGCGTATTAGGCGTAATGCAGTTACAGTATCCGTGTCTAAACAATTTGCCAAAACAAGTAGAGTATTACCTGAGGTCATTCTGCAGAAACCCTATCTTGAGCTCTCGGTCAATATGACATTAGAAGACCTTAAACGTACACAAATGAAATACTTAAGGTCTACATGAGTGAACATTTAATCCACAGAGCTTCTGTTCTGAACTTTTGTGTTTGGTGAGGGGGCTTGTTTAGTTGAGCCCTTTGGAGTGACCTTGGGAGACCTTGAACTTGCAGGACTAAAATAGCACGTGTACTGCAGCCAGAGAGGCCTTCTGCATTCAATGCCATTAAATTGGATTACACTATGCTTCCTTCACGTGCTCCTTAATTTCTTACTAGTGAAGAGTTCACATTCATGTGCGCCAAGTTCGATGTATTTAGTAACGTGTAAGTATATGTATGTATATACATGTGTATATGTTTTTAGTATTTATGTATATCATCTCCTCCAACTGTGTGCGATACACAATCGTTCATCTGCTTCTATGCCCAATAAGTCATTTGTGTATATACACATCGTATTGCCCACAATGCCGAGCTTTTTAAGATGCGTTTATTTATAAGACACGATCACAAGCAAAAAGTCACTAACAAATCGGCGACTTTCATGCACCGTTATGCCCAAACCTCCAATTTTAAGCAAGTTAAACTTGGTAAACCGTGAGCACAACACTACCGTTGGCACATGAATGCAGCATGGCAAGAATGATTCGGAGCTACAGCCATGTTGATTATGCATTCAAAATAAACTGGTGTAGCCGCTGTCACGCACGTATGGGGTGGAGGTTTTTCCCGGAAATACCTCTACTGCCCTCGGCACGCAAATTTACACAGTTATCCTCCATTTTCAGCTTAATTTGCTCCACGTAGAGTCCTAAGTAGCGCAAATGCGGTGTGTTAACATGTTTGAACGCACCGCTTTTCACTCAATCGCGTGTGTGTAGTGTGTTCACAAACTGGTGAAAGCTATTGAATGACAAGTATTTAAGATACCAAAAAAGGTAATCCATTTCCACGCTAGTTGTGAGCCGAATTACCAGTGCTTACGTTATTATTATAGATACCAACATGCGCGCATCATCCAGATTACTAATTGTTCAGGCAAACTCAGTGACGATCAACTTCACCAAAAATAACACTCTGAAGTCTAAAGAAACATTAATCGGTAGCTTCCATGTCTCGGATAGAGGACAATAGTTTAAACAGGACATAAACCGAATGATATAAATGAAATAAATCGGTTACAACGGCAATCCAAGAGAAACCTTACCTTTCTTCCCAGCCATTTTATTTAGGTTTCCTATCCGGACGTCAATCCAGGTCGCACACCCCTTTCAGTCACGTGACTCAAGCAGTGCCCTTTTTCCAGAAGATGGTGACGAAATCTCAGAGTTTATAAAAAGTTACCCCGCGGGGGGTAAAAATAAAACTGCAATTTTGATTGTGAAAGCGCAACAATGAGGGTAGGTTAGTGCGTTTTGGTAGCAAATCAGACAACCTTCGCATTTCATGCTATGTTGTGTGTTGGGTGAAAATGGCTTGCGCATAACATCTCGTTACGGTGGTTAACGTACTAGGGGATTTTGGTTAGTTAGCGTTCACATAAACTGCTTCAATTTGACGAAAAGAAAGGGGAAACGGAAAGGAGGGGAAAGGGCGCGGAGGGCCACGGCGCAAAAAGACAGAGGGCCGACATGAAACGGGGGAGAAGAGAGAGAGGAGAGAGAGAGAGAGAGAGACGAGAGGGAGATGAGAGGAGCGAAGGAGAGACTCCCCCCTCTATTATTCCCTTTTTATTATGAGCAGTATATATATATATATATATATATAATATATATATACTATAATCTATGTTTGTGTGTAATATATATATATATATATATATATATATATATATATATATTATATATTCTAGATATGTGTGTTGTATGGTAGGTATGTGTGTATATATATATATATATATATTATATATATATAATAATATATTATAGATATATACAAACAGTTATAGTTACCCCACCGTTAGGTTTAGAAGTGCTTCAGTAGTGTGTAAATTTCCAAAGTGTGAAGTAAAGCTCGAACTTTCTCACTGTTAACGTAAATAGTGTCGTCATCTCATTTCAGCATAATGCAACCAAAATAAGTAAATAGAAAAAAACATCACAGGACACAAGGTTCCTGAGGTTATTTTTAAAAAGAGTTGAATCAGTGTCAAGAGTTTATACACAAGGACAACAATACAGCATAATCGCTCATTAACCAAGCTAACCAATCAACCTAGTATTACATGACATTTAAATATCATGCATGGTCTAATTGGGAGGATACTGGTATAAACAGGGGAGTGGTGAAGGAGTGGCAAATAATGAGAGTGAGGTTGGAAAATGGATTAATGATGAATATGTTAATGTGTCTGCCATTTGTCAAGTATTTTGCACATACAGAAGAGCTCAGAACTGTTCACGTACCAGTCAGTATGAAAAGGGAGAATGTGTTTTATATATAAAACCCAGACAATGTCCTGATAATTGAATTACCAAGTTTTCTGGCAAAGCAATCAGCACCATTGACCTTTTAGCGGATTTGTCTAATAATAAACAGAAATACAGATATTGGTGGTTTTTGTTTATTTACTTAAATTTTTTTGTAAATCCACAAAAGCTGTTCTACATCACTATATATATACTGTATTTTACTGCCTTAGCACCAGTGGAATCAGCTTATAGGTAGCTAATATTTTAAGAGATGATGTGGGTTTTGATTCATACTAGCAAATGTGTAATCCCCCTCCCCCGGTCAATCTCCTATGCCCTTGAACAACATAGCTAGAAAGGGAAGATCCAGGTAGGTAGGAAGGTAGCAAGACCAAGAAGGATCACATGAGACACCAGAATAATGGCTCTGCCAGTAGTCTAAGACAGGGTTTCTCAATCATGGTCCTCGCGCCCCACCGTTCTGCATGTTTTTGTGTTTTCTTGCTCCCAACACAACTGATCCAACTACTCAGCTCATTAACAAGCCCGTTACTGAGGTAAAGTGGGTGTGTTGCAACAGGAGAAGCATTAAATTGTCCAGAGCGGTGGGGTGCCAGGACCAGGATTGAGATACACTGGTCTAAGGCAATAATGTACAACTCGACGCAAATGTGACATCTACATTTATTACGGACGGACTGGGTGTTCCCGAACAGGATTGATGTAGACAACCTGTCTCTAGCATTGAGTCCAACTAATAATACCTCAGTTTTATCTGAGTTAAGTAAGAGAAATTACATCTTTTATTTTATTTACAATCAGTTTGACTGATTCTAAGGATGTCATTTGGTTTGGTTATGTACTGCATATCATCTGCATGGCAGAAGAAACTAATATCCTGTTTGCGAATAACTGAGCCTAGTCTCAGTATGTACAGTGAAAATAATGGCGGACCCGGCATAAACCCCTGTCTGAATCCATACTTCACTTTTGAGAGCCTGGAGCGTAGATTATGTACATAACCAAACTGGTACCCGTCATACCAGTAGGTTCCAAACCAAGAATGCGCCAGTCCCTTAACACCTGCAGCATTTTCTGACCTATTCAGTAAAATACCATGATCTATAGTGTCAAACGCTACACTTAAATCTAGTAGAACAAGAAAAGACACATGTCCATTGTCTGAAGACATTATTAAATCATTATATTCCCTAATGAACACTATTTCAGTACTATGATTGGGCCTAAATCCTGACTGAAATGTTTTCTAAATGCCATTACGGTAGGTAACTATGCAGCTGCTAGTAAACAGATTTTTCTAAAATCTTAGAAAAAAGGTAAGAAAGGCATAATTGAAATTGGTCTATAACGAGGGTCAAGGTTAGTCTTTTACGGGGGCCAGTGGCGCAATGGATAACATGTCTGACTATGGATCAGAAGATTCTAGGTTCGACTCCTGGCTGGCTCAATGGATTTCTTTGGACTGTGGTAGCCTAGCGGGTAAGGTACTGGACTATGGACCAGAAGGTCCAGGGTTCAAATCCCATCTCTGCCAGGCTGCCACTGTTGGGTCCTTGAGCAAGGCCCTTAACCCACAATTGCTTGGTAAGACTGTATCGATTGTAAGTCGCTCTGGATAAGGGCGTCTGCTAAATGCTGTAAATGTAAATATAATCAGAGGTTTAATAAGGATTTCAGCACATAGCTGAAGCTATGAGATTAATTACAAATAATAAGCAGTGGTTCTATAATATTAGGTTTTAATTCTTAAATGTGTAGGAATTGGATCTATTACATGTGGTGATGACTTAGACGCGCTGATGAGTGAAGACAATTCAGTATTAGTAATCGTGGTAAAATATTCTTGATTTACAGCTAATTAAACAGAAGTCTACACTAATGCTGCATCTGGAATGTTGCTGAGTAACTGTGTTGTGATGAGCATTGAGTTTTAATATTATCTTTATCGTTAAAGGAATTGATCCCAATCAAATCAGCCCAGATTTCATTTCGAAAGTGCTAGTCTGGAGACTGTATTAAAATAAGTCTAGGATTATTCTTATTTTTGTCTATAATGAGGAAAAATATGTGGGTTTAGCTTTTGTAAGGTTTATACTCTGCCATGCTATTCCTCCAAGCAATCGTAAATACCTCCAACTTACCATGTAACTACTTACATTTTAAAATCTGAGCTGTTTGTTTGAAGGTATGGGTGTGGTTATTATACCATGGTGATAGCCTTTTTTCCCCTAATGCGTTTGACCTTATAGGAGCATTTTTATCATAAGTTGAGTGAAACAGACACTGGAATTGGTGGGCTATATGCTCAAGCTGATTGAGCTTTGTATGTGTTTTAAATGTTAAGTCTTGTAGGTTATTAACAAATGCTGTTGAAGTAGCAGACATAATAGATCCCTGGTTCGATTCTGAATTGGAGTCTGCCTGAATGAAGATGACATGTACTCCCCATGTCCCCCAATCTGGTCCTCTTCCACTTTTCATGCGTTAGGTTAACTGGTTGCACTAAATGAATCCCAGTGAGAGTGTGTCTGACAGGTCTCAATATAAACATGCCCTTATCATGAGTAGCCAGTTGTGATGATGTGACATTAAACACATTTAAATATGGCACATTTCTACACATTTTACTAACAATTCCGTTTGGTACAGGGACCTTACAGGAAAAAGCTGGAAAGGTGCCCAAACATTTGCATACAACAAGTTTTATGATTTTGGTTTCTCAATATATTTTAAAGTGTACACATTAAAATATGCAGAAATATACTATACTGTATTTAAATTTGTTTTCTGCAGAGATTGTTATTTTTCTTTAGAAAATCAACAAACCATGTAAAGACCAGAGTTTCTTAGATTTTAGACTTAGATTTCAGTTTGGTAATATGAATTTTCTTCACATATTTCTTCATTCAATAATACATTTTACAATTTAGCTAATGTTGCACATATGCCTCATACAATTTTGTGATGTTCAAAAATAAATCCCATATCTGATCTTTATTACTGATAACCCAAGCTTATTTGTTAGACCATAACATGCAAATGTTCTAAATATGTTGAAATATATTCAGTGATAAATGGTATGCTCAATGCTTTCTTTAAACATGTGTAATATAGTTTAAAAACAAACCAGTGTTCCAAGTCCACAACAACAGTCTGTTTCTTTGAAACATTTGAAACATGTGCTTTATTTCTTAACCACTCTTTTTTGGATTAGAAATAGGATTTTTAAAATGTGATTAGCCGCACAATTGTGAGTTATGCATGTCAAGCCCAGTTATTGAGATGGAGCCCACATATATGCTTATAAAGCTGTGTTATGTATCACCACTCTGTACTTATTTAACCTCATGATACATGTTTGTGGACACTGATTGCTTTGGTGGACTACACCTCCACCAAGTGGCCAACCCTTAGCCCACATAGGTCCTGTTAAATACTTTTGACACAGGTCTTATTAGAACAATCATGCGATTTTTCTTAAAAGGATACAAATTTTTATCATTTAATAATCTTTATCATTGAAGTGTGTATTGGTAATTGTTTCCTGTTGTAATTGTAGTTTCCTTTTGATCTATGATCACCTTGAAATATTATCATCTTGAAACATATCTTGAAACCACTAATGAAGGTGAACAGTATAATTAGTTTTGCATATCTGCTTCAGAAAAACTGTTTTCGCATATTAATATCCCCCAAAAATAATTATCATAACTAGTAGCACTCAAACCTTAGAAACTCATGAAAACATAAAAATAGCTTTGTATAACTTTAACTTAACCTTTATGGAAGTAAATCAGGACAGTATGTGACATTCATCAAGAGTAGAGGAGAACTCACAAAATACTGTTAACCAGCAAAGTTTTGTACTCTCTGTGTTTGCATATTTATTGTTGTTCTATTTATTTAATAATAGAATAGGTTAGAATTGATTTAATAATAATAATAGCTTGCTCTTTGGTTTGTTTTCTCCCATTGTAGGTTGTGCACAATTCTTTGATGTCCTTAATTAATATAACGAATGGTTATTACAAAAAAAGAAAACAATGTGTGCACCACAGTCATCCACCACTTTGGTGTAGTTCAGGTGTAGCCCATGCCATAGTTTAGTAACATTGTTAAACCACAGCATTAAGTGCAAGTGATGTCTAGAACACAATGCTGAAAAGTGGAAAGGAAGCTTTGGGGATCTATCTATTTTCATTTAATGTGAACAACCATATGTGTTCAAAGTTCATAATATTACTTAATATGTACTGAAATTCATAAACTAATAATGTTTTGCTCTGCATGTGCTTTGCTAGACAATGCAAAACACCCAAAATTCGTCCCAAAAGTTGGCCAGCACATTACAATACCGCACGTCAACTGTGACTGAAAATGACGTTTCTACTGAGTTGGTGGTGATGTGTGAAGTTGATGCATAATTATACGTTATTAGTCTATATGAGTTCCAGTAGCCCTAATGTATAACAGTACATAAACAGAACTTTTGTCTGATTCTTACATGTGAAATGATATTATATTCATATTGGAAGTTGTGAAAAACAGTCATTCCTTTTTGTGAATATGTCTATTTGAAATGAGGGGCAACATGATATAAAGATTGAGACGCCCAGTTGCTAATGAAAACCACTCCCTATAGTTCGTGGAAAACCTTCATGGGTTAAAATTAGACCTCCTGTATCAACTAAACAGAGGGATAAATATGTTTTTAAATGTTTCCGATGTCAACTTTGAACTTAAGGGGTTTATGCTGACTTTAAAAGGAAAACGTGTAAGAGATAAGAAATGGGCATTGTCAGGAAATTGGATTTTGGAAAAGTGGGCAAAATCTGCAGCTTTTCATTTTCCAGTATACCCAGAGTAGACTTAGATATGCTTAGACTAGATTATGG
>JAJAGP010000622.1:316553-336553 GCA_025084515.1 Ancistrus triradiatus
TAACTTACAGTCAATCTTAAATGGATCTTAAAATAGTTTGCCTAGTTTTGTACCTGCTCTCACATTTCCATGTTGTCAGTAGTCGACCCACAGGTGTGCGCAGGTATGTTGTTAGTCCAGAAAACAAATTAGAGGACCAATCAGTGACAGCAGCACATCAGGTGAAGCAGCCAACCTTTGGAAGTGATCTGCCTCAATCCAGATCAGACAGCATTACTAACACGGGTAAGATACTATACCACTACAGGTATGGTGCTAAACTGGGAAGAGGCAGATTTCTGTTGCCATTACCATTACATTATAAAGAACTGTTTTAATTTTACACATTAGTAACATTACTACAAATTACTATTTGGAGTCTCTAATACAGTGGCAGATGTGCTAATGTGCCACATCTCTCCTGCAGCTACTATACAGCTACAAAAGGAAGAACTGAAGGACTTTCTGAACAAGATGGTGCAACAGTTCCATCTCCATGCTCCCCACACCACCATTTATGTTCTGCCCATCACCTTCATTGCCATGACTTTGCTCTGCTGTGTGTCGTAAGTTAATGTTCAGTTAACTGGGCTTTGGCTAAAAAAAAGAAAAAATTCTGCAAAAAAACACACAATGACATTTTAAAGTTTTCCGAAGCCTTATCTTAATCAAGACTAACTTTTAGGTCCAACTGAGCCTGAGCTAAAGGATAAGAAAAAGTACTTTCAAACGTTATATGAACCTCATTCTCATAAACTCATAAACTGCATTTCATAAAAACAAATGCAGTGTCTTGAAGTATACCTAAACATGTAGCTTATATTAATTATCAAAATGCTGTATTATTATAGTAAAATGTTTTTATTTTATGTTGTAATGTCCCCAAAACAAACAGCTATACATTTTACCCTTATTAAAAATAACAGGGTAAATATAAAGAAAAATGCCAATTGAAAGCCCTACCATGTCCTCCTAATATTTCTAATAGCAGGTTTAAATGCTTAAAAACTTTGTGAGCATTTGTCACAAGAAGACATGCATGAAGGATCAGTATCTGATTATTGATTGTTACTTTTATATTCTCAACTATTAATTTGATCACTATTAATTTAATAGTAGCCAAAATACATCCAGATCAATTTAAAGAAGTTTTAGATTTAGCTATGTAGTGTTTTTTACAGTAGAGTGTTGTCTCAAAGCAGCTTTACAAATATGTAGGCCCACATACCCAAATGAGCAAGCAGAGGATGACAGTGGCATGGAAAAACTCCCTAAATGTGATTATCAAGAAACCCTGGGAGGGCCAAGACTCAAAAAATGACCCAGCCTTCATGGGCAGCCTAGATGTTACATGCAGGAATTAAATTGAATACAAAAAGTAAATAAAATGTATAATAATGGCTTAAACACACAGATGCTGAGTAGAATAATTATAATATAGAATTCAATAAATGAAATATAATAAAATATAGAATATAAAATTTGTATGAATAAAATAAATAATAAAATAAAATAAAGAATATAAATATCTTTTCGTTACTTATTCAAGTAAAAGCGTAAATATAAATACTACATTTAAACAGTACTCATCTAACTTTGGTGGCATGGAATCCTCCGTCAAGAGGAGAAGAGGAGAAGAGCAGGGGGAGTTAAGTGTCCTCCAATGTGGTCTGGACAAAATCATGAGGGCTGGAACCAGTGCCAGAAGAACAGCTTGGACAGAAACAGAATATGTAATTAGGGGTGTGAAGAACACAGAGTTTATTAACAGAACACACTGCTAAGTGTGCCATGGGACTCCAGCAGTAGTTTAACAGCATAGCTGGAACCAGAAGATGACACCACCAAAATGAATCAGATGAGAAATCAGCAACCTGCCTCCCTGCAACCATCTAACCTGAGCTGTTGCATGTGAAAAGACAGCAATCCAATTTCTCAGGTTACCAAAACAACAGTCTTTGATAATGAAAGGCAAGAATGCACAAACCCCAGGGCGTAGAGGACCAAAGCCAAAAGCAGCCTGGTAGGGTGGTCCTACTCATCTGGCCCAACAAGAGACTTGTTACCAGGTCAAAGGGAATGACAGGTAGGAAAGGGACGACGCCAGGAGCAGAACCAAGCATCCCAGTTTAAAGAGACTAATAGAAATGTTGTTCAAATCCTTTTGTTATGTCACTATTTGTCAAGTATTGTTATTTCAGTATCTGACTCTAAAGTGATGTCATGTTGATTGCTGTCATATTCTCAGCAATGTGTTTAATAGTATTTTTTCAATTTTAATACATTAAATTATGATTATGACTTAATATAGGCAATATTAGAACAGAGTAGACTGCTAATAAGATAGCTTTTAAGATTTCCCTGAGCATTATTATTCTCTAGGAGCTTGAATATTGGATTATGATACTGAAAATCCTGCTAAAAAACAGTGATAATCAGTATATGTTGTGTTTGGATGCTGGTATGATGGTCAATCAGCAAGACTGTACATGTTCCATGTTCTATGTTGGTCCAAATCGGTTTTGTTCTGGTTAGTGCTGGACTGGTGCTGGTTTAGCTGGTGAACTGGCATAGTCTTGCTGGTCCAAAATACAACATACTCTTTGTAGTTTTAGTAGGAATATTATTGGCTGTGGACTGTTTTTACTGAGGAAATGTGTTGTGGTAACAAGCTTAATTCAGTGGTCAAACTATTTAATTAGAATCAGCAAGTTAAGAAGTGTGTGTGTTTTCCCAAATATTATTCTTGTTTGTCCTGGTCGGGGTCATTGGGAGGATAATCCTCCAACTGGTCTCGCCACTCTCAGATCCAATGATGCATGCATGTGATGCCTGACTAGGCTGACAGGCACCACTGTGACTCTACACTGGGTTCCCATGGTAGGCAGAAGTATTAGATCTCAGACCCCAAATACTTAAGAAGACTTAACCATTTAAATAATGCTTTATTAGTATACAAGTATTTTAAGGGTTTTGCTTTGTAATGTGCAATTACCCTGTACAAACCAGCTGCTACAATGTAATATTAAAAACTCAGTCTGACTGTGAAGTGACTCATTTTGATGAAAAGTATTCATTTGTATGATTAGAGCATAAACCTATTGTCTTTTCTTTTACAGCTGTGCAATCGACAGGCCAGTCAGACAGTCAGCAGACAGCAGCTTTTAGGACAGATAACAGCAGAGAACAACAAATAAAAAAATATGATATTTTACCAAGGAGCCTTTGGTTTGCATCTGAGTAGAAGATATTTAAAACAGCAATATTTGCTTCTTTAAAGAATGCTACAGAAAACCATGTTTCTGCACAAGTTAATAATTAGTTTTTTCCTCTACGGTTCTGTTTATTGCAGTTTTTGTAATCAATAAATGCAATATAATATTAATACGTAATCAGACAGACAAATCATCAAATCCCACACATCCCACAAATTCCCTGAATCAGGGGGATTTTCCTTTTAATGTAATCTTTTTTTTCCAAAATAGGAAATGCTGACAATAGCATAAAAATATTTATATAAAATGTCCACTGTCCACTGTGTATGAGGCTGCTTCCAAAAAAAAGAAGAAAAAGTCACCTGGCTAATCAAGTAGTGCTAGTTCAGAGAAAATGAGTAAATATTTGATTATTACTAGAGGATACCAAAGAGGACCAACAGGTGACAGGGTTCTAAGGTAATAACCAACACTAAGGAAAATATAGATATCTTGAAAGAGTTTAGGACTGGGCATACCAAAACATGTGAGACAATGTATCAGGAGCCTGATTTCATCTGTCAAATTGTCCATTTCAGGTTTGACAGTCTAAATTTAGTACAGTAGACATTAGGAAGACTGTATCTAGCAAAGATGGATGAAGGGCAGAGCACTGAAGTATTTTGTCCCAAAGTTTATGATTGATATGTAGTTGCAAATTGAATTCCTGTTGCTGTTTGACTGATAGCAGAGAGGAGGGAACTAAAGATGTAATGAGATCATACAGCATGGTGATGTTGCCTTCAGAGTCAATTTTAAGTTTAGACAGATCATCCATAATGGATCTAATGGGAGAGTTATCATTAGTTGTACAGTCATTGTTGTTTTCATCATTAGAAGAAATACTGATTCATGCTCATCCACTCCCTGTCCTGTACCTATGGGAGAAGGCACAGAAAGCATCCGACTCATAATGTGCCTGATATGAACAATTAATGAATTAAATCTGTAGATAATAATGCAAAATGCACATAGTAACTGCATAATAGTTGTTTTCTTCTTGCAGCTAAAGGATTTTAAGCCAATGTGAAATGGAAAACTGAGACTACACATAATAGCATGTAATAGCTACTTCTGTTGAATCAAACAGTCCAGATACTGGACACTGGTATTATTTTTCTGAATATTAAAACTGTTTCTTTCAACTCATCTTCAAAGTCTGTTCCTTGGTTAGTAGCTATGGAAAGTGTTGCCATATCTGCATGACAAAAGCTGTAAATAAACGTAAACATTGTATGCTTTGCTCAATTTGATGTAGATCAACTGTAGTGCATCTGTTTCTATACATATTTTACTTTGTTCACAAATGATCAGGATCACCACAGATCAGGTGCTATTTGGGTGGTGGATCATTCTTAGCAATGCAGTGGTAATTGGAACTCATTACATGGACAATGCAGAAACAAGGAGCTGTAGGCTATGTAAGTGATAGGTGAATGTATATGATATTTGCCCCTGATAAAATGACAATGAGTGTAGAAACAAGGAGGTGGTTTTAATGTTTTGGATGAATATGTATACAAGCTTAATCCAGTTAAGGGGTCTGGAGCCCAAGGGGCAGCAGGAGTATGGGGAGAGAGTACCTGAAGGAAACCACACAAACACAGAGAGCGGCCAGGCCAGGATTCAAACGGTCTTTGGAGGTGTGAGGCGAATCACCGCGCCACCATGTTGTCCATATTTATATTGATATATGATTGTTGTTGTTGTCGTTGTTGTCTTTGTTATTAAAGCAACCCAATTACTTTAGACTTTGAAACTGTAATATCTACAGTCATAAACAGGTAGAATAATATGGCTTGTATTGTCCTGCTTTCACTTGAAAATGCCGACGTTTGTTTTGTATTTTCAAGTGAACATTTTAAAGTATGACTGAAGTCCGCTGGAGAGGAAAGCGTTAATACGGAACGAATACGAAAGGGGTGGAGTCCGTGTGGCTGGTTCATCCAATCATAGACAGCGCTGTAATTAGGTGGGATTCTCCGAATACGGGTGTGGAAGGAAAGAAGGCGTAGATTGTGATATGCGGACGAGGATGAGTTTTCGCCAAAAGAGCGGGGTGAGGTCGATCGCTGGGATAATGTGGGTGGAGAACTGGCCCCTATGACCGGGGTGATGGGAAAGGACTGCTTACAAGACACGTAGATTTGTCTCGCTAGTAATTGCTGAATTTCGTCAAGCTCTTTCTGTTAGCTCCCGGTTTTTAGCGTGACACGCCGCCACCTCTTATTAGCCCGCAGTCTGAATGTGTAAATAACCGATCGCTATGTTTGGGCGGGTTTCCTAAAATTACTGCCTGCATACCAACCAGGATTATATAGAAGAGGATCAGAGCCTCGGAGGCTAAGCAGTACTGTAATGCATCTTTTCCGAACATCAAATATTAAGGAAATAGCGTTTAATGACGTGCGTTTGACAGTTCCAGTTTTTGATGCAACCAGAATAGTTAAGGACGTGGTGTTGAAATGGTCGCTGTATATTGTTTATCTAGTGTAAGCCTATTGAAATAAGGGGACCCGGTGACGGTAGTTCTTAGAAATAACGATAAGGCTCATTGCACATATTTATTCCACCGCTCGCTCTTCTGAACTCGGCTTTCTACAACCGCAGTTCATGTTTCGACAAGAAGTCAGCGTCCTCTCATTCATTCCGTCCTGTTCGTATCTGTTCCAATACGAGAAGAGGAACATGTCCCGCTACAACATCTACAGCCTGTTGGACTGGATGTATGGCGGAGTGGACCCCAAATTTGAGGGAAACGGAGGCCCCGAGTGCGCCGCATTCATCAGCCCGCAACAGCGCGCCTGCGAGAGCCTCATCTTCACCCTGCTTTCAGTGGCGGAGGTATTCTTGGCCCTGCGCAACATCAACGTCTCCAGAGCGCACAGGGAGGCCATCAGAGACACGCGGAGACAAAAAGAGGACAGTCTGGGCAAGAACTTGCTGCTCGTGGCTCTCTGTGTGACTTTCGGAGTGGAAGTGGGCTTCAAGTTCGCCACGAAGACGGTGATCTACCTTCTGAACCCGTGCCATGTGGTCACAATGGTGCAGGTGGGTGTGTATTTGTTGTCATTTTTCACGCAAGCTCTGTCTGTCCTCTCCACATATATGTCTACACAGCGTTCCTCAGTCCTAGCCCATGGAGTGCATCCTTTATGTAGGAACCCCTTCCAGTCATTACTGCAGAGGTGGAGATCAGTCCTTCTCAGTCCACTCAAGGCTTAGAGTCTGAACCTTGAGGGTTATGTGTGCTGAACCTGTACCATGCGGTCAGCGTGATGCAGATGGATGCCCGTTATTTTGTTTCCACAAATATTTGCTTAAGTGCGAGTCTGTGGGTTACACCTGGGTCACAGTTCTACATCATCCTCTGAAAACTGTTTCCACAGTTGACTCTCGTAGGTCTGATAGGTTGTGCTAAAGCTACGCTTTCCCTACAATTCTGAAAATTCCCAGGCTCAGGTTTCCTGGAAATGCAGACTTCATAGTCTCCAGGTGGTCTTTCTTAATATAGGACCTCCTCTTCAAATCATTGCTTTATTGAGATCATCTGTTTTCTGTTATTTTCCAACTTGATAACTTTAAGCCCTGAGTTGGTTGATCATATACACAAAACCTATGTATAACCTATGTGGTCACCATGGTGCATGCCAACACCCATTTGTTTGTTTTTCCCACATGATTCCTTGAATGGGAGAGTCATCTTACACTTGGTCCAACCTAGATTGTACTCTTAACCAGATGCCCTTTATAAACTAGGCTGTGTTCAAATGTTTTTGTGGTTTGTGAAAAAAAGACTTCCAAGTCCAACGTGCCTAGAGCTTTCTCAAATCAGTAAAAAAGATGGAGTTAATCTCACTTCTGACATTTTGTTTATGTGGTCAACCCACTTGGGCTCGATCACTCACCATGGTGCAAGTTAATGTTCGTTAGTTGTGTACCTTAAACGATTCTATATGTTAAGGTGGGCTTCAGGTCGATGGTCACTACGCCTTGTGAGTTGATCACATTCACAAAATGTTTCCCATATGAGTGATGAGTGAGAGACTGGGAGTTTCACTTGAGCCACAGTCCTAAATTGTCTCCTCAAAACTGCGTGGTCTTCTCTGAGAAGACACATTATTAGTCTTTGAGGCTATACAAAAGATCCATTCTTCTGCAAATTTGCAAGCCCTGTGCAGATTCAATCTGTGGGATGTCGAAAATAAAGACTGCTCAGTTCAAGCCCTTGAAGGGCAAAGAATTCTTCTCTCTTTTGGCATTTGGTATATGTGATCAACCCACTAGGGCTTGCTCACTCACTATGGTCCATGTGGATGTCCTTTCCATAAACAATTGCTCAAAAAATAGTGACCTACTTGTTAGTGTGGTTATCATGGTACAGGTGGGTGTGCATTTGTTTATTTCCCACAGAAGGTTCTTTCAGTGTCACAGAGAAGCTGACCCTGTGGGATGTTGAATTTGGAAACGGAATTTTGTCCAACCAAAGGGAAGTCTTTCTTTGTCTACGAACCCCTTCCCCCTCCAAAGCTCCTGTGACATTTTGCATATGATATCAAGCCACTTATAGTTTGCATCTTGATGGGTGCTTTCTAAACCTCTAACATTTGTTCTCTATGGCGAAGATGGACGCCAATAAGTTTGCCTCCCATAAAGGATTGAAGTCGAGGTCGACTGTGGGTTACATGTTTACATTTTTCTCTATAAACCAGGTGTTGTTTTTCTCCGGGCTCTGTGCAAATGCTGTCTCAGCTGGCTTTTTTCCCTGCTGTTAAAATGCAAATGAAAAATCATCTAGGTGCTACTCTTCCCCCACTGTAAGCCTTCTAATAAAAATGTGTCACTCACACCGTGTATTCACTGTGGTCCATGTGGGTCTAATTTTCGTTTTTAAGTTTTAATTTTAGTATTAGAGTACAAGCTATAGGCTAATGATAGAGTTCCATATAATATCATAGCCATTTTGGCATGTTACATCTTAAAACATGATATTTGGTCACATAGTGCAGACAGATGTCTGTTAATTTGTTTGCCTTTAACAAACATGATCCCTTGTGTGAGGCTATAAGTTACACTTGACTGCCAGTTCCAGGGGCCATTTCCACTATTTTCCAGGCCCTGTGTAAATATAGTGTCTGCCACCCTCTTCACACCTGTTGGAAATGCATTTTTAGTCCTGGCCCTCCTTCATCTAGAGGCCCTGGGAACTAAATTCCTGATGAACACTGATGAGATTTTCCACTCATGCCATGTACAGTAGTCATGGTGTAGTTTGGTCTGATATCAGCTTTCTAAATAGTTCTGGGCAGTAATGGCTGAAATCATCTATCACAGTACATGTCATTTTGGTATGATATATATCATAACATAGTAATTGTGGAGGAAAACACATGAAAATGGTATAAAATGAAGATCTATTTTGTTTAATCTAATAGAGGAGTTAATTACTCATTGAAAGGCATGTAAGCACATTTCAAAATATGTATGAACTATACCTTACCAATGTAAGACACAGCAGCCTTTATGTCTTTATTATATGAAATCGCATTAGCAAAGTGTTCAACCAAACCTTTCTGGTTGTAAAGGGTTCACAAACACCACTGTAGCTTATTAGTCAAGGCCTGTAGTGAACCCCACTTGGTGTAGTGATACAGGATGGCACGGTGGCGCAGTACAGTTGTCTCACAGTTCCAGAATTCCTGGTTTGAACCTCAGACTCCATCCGTGTGGAGTTTGCATGTCCTCCTTGTGTCCCTGCATCGGTTTACTCCGGGGGCTCCGGTTTCCTCCCAAAGACATGCATTAAGTTAATTGATTACTCTCGAACTAGAAATCAGATTAAGCAATTCAATAAAGAGAGCTGGATTTTATAACAGTAATTGGATTTCTCAGTGCATGTATTCGCATACCCCGATTTCAGTTGGTTGTCTATGTCTGTGCATGCGGTTGCCACGTTCTCTTATTCTCACCTGCTTTTGGGCTTCTTCAAATAGACCTGGGGCCAGATTCACAAAAGTGTTTTAAGAAAGGAAATGTTGTTAAATGTGTGTTTTTTCTTGACTTCATTCTTAAGAATAAAAGGTATGAAAAATGTTTATTCTTTAAATAACTTTGTTAGAATTATCTTATTTTTTTCTGAACTATTTTCTTAAGAACAATTGTAAGAGCAAGGGGTTTTCTTGAAAGCATTCTGTTATTAAATGTTTTCTTAACCTTACGATAGCCTCTTAGGCTGTAAGAGAGCATTGAAATTTAAAACTTTAAACAGTTTGGTGATCGGAAATATCATCCTCGTCTTTTGCTTTCCGCCAACCCCACAATTATCGTATTTTTCAAGGAGGATTTTTTTCCCTGTTGGCGTTTTTTTCCACCATCACCTCTATTTCTTGTTTGCTAAAATTTTTTGAACATTTGGTGATGTTTTTCCTCTGAGTGGATTGAAGTAAATAATGGTAAATACAAATTCTGTCTCATGCTGTATATTGGAAGCTGTAAAATGCAACATAGCCTACATAAGAAAACAATGAAGATTTTCTTAAGATCATCTTAAGGAAATAATGAAGATATTCTTAAGATAATATTTGAGAACTTCTGAATTTTTTTTTGAGAATTGCATTTAAGAACATTCTTATGAACTTCTTAATGTTTGTCTTAAGAACCTTTGCAAGTTTTTTCTTAAGAAAGATTTTGTGAATCCGGGCCCTGGTGCTTATGTGTGATCTGGCAACCCTGGAATTAAAGGCAGCATCCGTGAATTGGCTACCAACCACTCCTGGGGAAACTCTGAAACGCAGTTTAGCAGTGTATGCTTGAGGAAATACCAAGAATTTTGGTATTTAATTATTCAAGTTTGACGTTTACATCACATCCTTCCGTGAGATTATTGGCTGGCTGCAATAGCATGTAGAAATCTGATTACTACCTGTAAACCCGGAGCTTTCTGATTAACTGATTACCAAAAAATCGTATTTTCTGCAGATTATTGCCATATTAAGTAAATTAAACAAACAAATAAAAAACGCAGTGATGCTTGGTATGAAGTTCACTCATGTTCCTTCAAGGCAGCATTGTGTAGAATTGCAATGTTTTCAAGGGGAACTGCAAGACTTTTGAACAATGTGTTTGCCTCTTGACATTACCTTATATCCATGTGCTGTCCATGGAGTTGACACAAGTATTGAAACAATGTCAAGTTTGATTTTACATCTCTACAGTGCGCTATGCAATGCAGACACTACTGTGATCTTGCAGATGCACAAATTTAATTTATACACTACAAGAATTCCTTTTATCAAGGTTTGTTTTGGCTAAGCATGTAAAGATTCATTGATTAGCTGGAAAAGTATAAGGAAATAGAGTACAATGTTACTGACACAACTGAATCTGCCAGAGGGAAACTCGAAACAGGAAAAACAGTGAGTGTTAACACCATACAACTTCTGCTTTTCGGAGGAGCTTTTTTTTGGGAAGAATGTTCCTGTTACTTCATCACCACGTGTTCCTCCCAAACCAGTTGTGTCATGTTTAGATCGTGGTCTGAAAGCCACTTTGAAAGAAAGTTCTTTTTCATAATGTTAAGGAATTATATTGTATGTTCATGGCATTTAATTCTTACAAATATCATTTTACACGACCTAATGCGTCTTTAGGTGATCAGAAATGTTCTAATTAAATGCAATGCACAAATCGCAGTTATTTAAGTGTAAGGTTAAAAGTTTAGGTTATGGTCAACAGTCATCAAACCATGCCACTGTAGGGTCCTTGAGCTAGGTCGTTAACCCACAATTGCTTGGTTTGTAAGGTTGTATCAGTTGTAAGTCACCCTGGATAAGATCGTCTGCTAATAGGCTAAATGTCATTTTTTATTAAGTGTCATTTACGAAACAAATAAAAGCTCAAATAGGAAAAACAAGCCTTTGTTTCTGGTTTTTGTCTCAGTGTGCTCAGAGTTTTGGTATCCAGGAATTTTGAGTGCATCTCTAATTAGCATGTTATTAAGATGCCACTGATTACCGTAGAACACATAAGGTTGAACCTGCAACACCAAACAACAGTAGGGTTCAATGTCATATCTTACCACTGTACAGGTAGTCCCTGATTTAAGATGGAGATATGTTCTGACAAATCTATCGTAAGCCTTATATATCATAGCATAGCCTAGCTTAAACATGCTTAAACACTTAAATTAACCTACATTTGGGCAAAATTATTAACATAAAGCTTATTTTATATAAAGTATTGAATATCTCTTGCAATTTATTAATATACAGCATTCATCTCTCCCGCCACGTGACTCCCTACATCACACACTCACTATTTCCTCGTTTAGCACGGGAGAGTGCAGGAGAGTATCATACAGCATAACGCTTGCCTGGGGAAAAATAGAAAATTCAGAGCACGGTTTCTGCTGAATGTATATTTATGTGTATTATCAGATTCCCATTGTAAAGT
Organism: Ancistrus triradiatus; assembly: GCA_025084515.1. NCBI lineage: Eukaryota > Metazoa > Chordata > Actinopteri > Siluriformes > Loricariidae > Ancistrus > Ancistrus triradiatus. Next base: position 328,238 of record JAJAGP010000622.1, read on the forward strand.
TGAGATATTGTAAATCAGACCATCGTGAAACTTGTCGAGTACCTGTAATTAGGTTCCGTCCAGGTGACGTTGCTCGTGTATTTCCTTGATAAGCATAGCTATGGCTGAATCTGCTTCCATTCTCCGAACTAGTGATTTTGCAAATGCGTTAAACATTAGATCTCTTCTTGAAAAGGTCACACTATTGATAAACGTGGCCTTTTGAATAATACAAGAGCTGCCAGATCAACCCAAGTAGGTCAAGGCTAGGTCAAAATGAGTGATAAAGATGGATGGAACATGCCTCGTAGTGATGATGTTGTTAATCATGACTTGTCATAGCTGTCTTTGAGCTTGTGCTGAACTAAATGTGCACACTCTGTGTAGTGTTTGAAAGTCTTTAATGCCAATATTGACCGAGTGAGATAGTTGTTCAAAGCTGTTCAAACACAGCCACCAGGCAAGAGTGTATTTAGACGGTGCTTAGTAATGCCTTTGTGAATTACCCTGGGTAACCATTATAATCATCTTTTGAAGTACCCTTGGACCTTTTAAACTAGGTTTTATGTTAAGGAATATAATGTTTAAGCCAGATGGCATGTAAATTGCAGCTCAGGAGACAAAAGGAGAACTAGAAAGCCAGATATTGCTGTTTGATTAAAGGGGCAATTTTAATGTCCATTACAGGTATATATCATTACTTTTATATTTAAATATGCACCATATATGCTTTTAGTTTTTTGTTTTAGAAATAATGGCAGTCGTGTAGAATAGAATACATTCCTTCCAATTGCTATTTCAGAATTCGTTTTTAACATATCGCCCTCTCCTATCCTGAGGCATGCTGATGACAAGGAAGTGTTAGATTGCAGTTGTGCTTCAATGCTACTACTTCCTATATAGTGTACTACTAAGGGAGCAGTGATATAGTGTGATTTCGGTTACAGCCATGTCTTCAGTGGTCTAGTTCTGCACAGTAAGTGATTGCTGTTTGCAGTATGCATGACGAAGTACGCCACAGAGGAACAACTCCGAAAACACTGGAAACATCGAATTTAATAAGACATTTAAAACAGCATCACCTTGCTGAATATGTGCAATTTGTGAACTCTGCTGAGAGTGCAGAGCCAGACACAAGTAAGCAACTGCTGCTATCTTTCTTTAGCAGTGAAGAAGCTTCCATTAGAATAATACTTGAAAAGAATATCTTTATGCTGTCAACTACAAGTCTTGGACAGAAAAAAAAAGTCGGATTCGGCCAGTCATATGTTTAAATAATCAGAAATCGGAATCGGTCAGGAAAATTTTACTTGAATATTTCTTTGAGTGCTCCTTTTGGAGGAACAGTGTAACACAAATTTTGACGAGCTGTGATAAGATGACGAAAGTAGATGTTTTTATAATTGTACATCTTTATCTTTTTTTATATCTTTATAAAAATGCTAAAGATGTACACACAAGCTGTACTTCCAGACAAAAAAAAAAGTTTGGATAAGCAAATGCGGGTGATGTGTCACTTGATATGTTCTGTGAAAATGCGAGTTATGCGATCTGAATGTGGTCTGAACACCAGACTAAATAAGTAGTTATATATACTACATATTATATACAAAAGCGTAAGAGGATTTGGTTGGAAAATGACTGCAGTAATAAATATATTTCACCTGGCATGAATCCCTAGCTGATGCAGTGAGTAGCTTCTCATTTCTTAAACAACCATGTCCCAAAACATATCCCATGGTTATGGATGTTACTATGTTTCAGAAGGGTCAAATTATTGGCTTTCATCAAGCAAAAAAGCTGAAGTGACTGGAATTGACTGGCAAAGCTATCCAACGCAGTTTCAATAACTGGAGGGATAGTAGTGGATCATCAACTTCTCAGAAGAAATGTGAATAAAACTCATGAATGACCGTGATTACAGATCCCTTAAATGATTGCTGAAGTTGAATCGTAAACATTCAGTAGCAGAACTCACAGCTATGTTTAATACTGAAAGTAAGAGCATTTCAACAGGCACAATGCAACAAGAACTCCATGGTTTTTGACTAAACAATTATGTGGCCATGAGAAAACCTAACCGGAAAAACAGGCTTCAGTTTGCTTAGGAACATAAAGATTGGCCTCTGGAGGCAGTGTTATGATCTGGGGTTACTTCAGTTGGTCATCAACATTATGTGGTGATAAAATGAAGTCAGTTGATTACCTGAATTTACTGAATGACCAGGTTATCCCATCAATTGATTTTTTTTTCTACCACGGTCATATTCTAGAACAACAATGCCAAGACTGATCGAGCTCTAACTGTGAAAGAGTGGTTCTGGGAGTGAGTGAGTGCCCTTGCTGCCTACTTAGCCTATGCAGGGCATTATCTATGTAGAGCTTTCTAACTGACAATGGAACCCTAAGACTGGTCAATGAGACAGTCTACGGAGTTAGCGATTGTTCAAGCCCCCTGCATATGGTCAGTGTATACATATACTTCAAACGCTAGCAAAGTTTTATGGGTCTTGATTCTAGTCTGTGCCGTTTGATCAAAAGTTTTATATTTCCTTTAGACTTCTTTTTGGAGGAGCATCGTAAAGCGTACATTTTTTGATGAGATGTGATAAGAGGAATAGATAAAACATACACAGAAGCTAATATGAGGATTAACATGAGGGAAAATTTACATTTACAGCATTTAGCAGATGCCCTTGACTTACAATTGATACAGTCTCACAATCCAAGCAATTGTGGGTTAAGGGCCTTGCTCAAGGACCCAACAGTGGCAACTTGGCAGAGGTGGGATTTGAACCCTGGACTTTCTGGTCCATAGTTCAGGACCTTAACCACTAAGCTACCACAGGAAAATGTAAGCCCTTCTGTATGAGATCTGTGGTTTAGCACATTTAGCTGGTAACTGGACATACATTAATTGATTAAAACTAGCAAGCTTCAATATATTAATATGTGAAATTTATAAGTACATTTACATAATTACAAACACGTTTAACATCTGAGACATAGAACAACAGGTGCAGTGTAAATACTTTTAAGCCTTCCACATAATCCTGCAATTAAATGTTATACATATGGAGGTACAACGTATTTTAAAATAAAAATAAAGTTCAGTGATTACAAAATAACTTGAATAATGTACATGTTTAAAAAGTTGTGTTTTTTATTTTATTTTTTATTATTTTGTAAGAAGGCCACAGAAACTGTTCTCTCAATCTGCTTTTGTTTAGATTTGTTTTTTTTTTTATGTGGGCTCCTGTTAATTTCCAATCAGGAGCATCAGTGCTCCTTGGTTAAAAAGCTTAACACAGATCCCTGCTACAGCCCTGATATGGCAAGCAATCTGTTTCGCCACGTGAATTCATTCTCTCCAAAGAGATCTGCCACCTGCCAGTGAAAAGGAGTGGCCCTCACTTGCGTGCGGACCTTCTAATATGAGAAGGTGTTGTTGGGAGGCTGTGGAATTGGAGAGCCCAAATTGGGGTGAAATGGAATCCCTCCAGTTAGTAAAATAACAGTGAAAGTTTAGCCATCATGACTTCACTGCTTGTGATGTTTGTTAACTATCAAACTTTTGGGTAAATGTTTGGGCAACCACTTTAGTCTTGGTCTAGAAGCAATTACCAATAGTTTTTGATATAAGGCAACTAAACCCAAGTGTAAAACAAATCAGGTAGAGCTATGACTTCAAGTTGTGAAAAAAGTGTAAATTCTTGAAATAAAGTCTGACAAGGACTAAATCTTTGACATTGACCTCTTGACCAGATAATCTGCTGATTACTGTTTATTCATAAATGTTATTAAGATCTTCCTTAATAACATATGTACAGTATGTATGTATAGTTTAAACACAACTTGTATGGCATTCATAACAGTCTGCTCTATTTCTTTTTATCTTTGGGAGTTTCATTGCTGCTTCTTATCATCTTTGGCATATACACACGCAACACATTGCCATTTGAAGTCATGGAGGAGGCCAGTACCCTGGGTGGTAGCAGACAGGCACTGTGCCAGGTATAAGGCCCATGCACATAACATTGCCAGAGCAGCGAGGACCTACTGGCTTGGTTCCTTTTATGCAGTAGGAGGAGCATTGATGTTATTTGCCAAGGGGAAGGGAACATTCTTTTCTGCATGCTTTGGGTTTTGCCCAGAAAACGAATGGTACAAAGTGCTTCAGGAGCATTCTCAGCCCAAGGAGTCACTCTTTGTGAATGGTAATATTTGCACAGTCTGCTAATAACTGTGCAAATCTATAAAGGTCTAACTGATTTTCAAATCAGTACATCAGTTGAATTTCAGGCAAAGATTCAACACTGTTCTGCGTGTGAGTGGCAGATAATAAGCACATCTATTGGGGATTTGATGAGCTCACCTTTCTGAATAACATTTGAAATAACCATGTTCTGCCTGCTGAGTTTATCTTACGCTACTGAGGGTTTGTTCTCTAATAAACTCATCTTCAGTGTTATGTTCTGTCCTGTCAGCTTGACCTGTAGGACTGTTGCACTACTGTGTGAGGTGGAAAATCATTAACATGACATCTAAAGTAAATAAAATCTAGTAAAATATTTTTTCCTTTTTCTTGGTTGAACTTTCATAGACCCATGTAATGACCCCTGAGCAATGTTCATGGTTTGATGGTTGACTGTGAGATTTTAAAATTAGATATTAACTGATTGGTGACCTGACATGTCTGCATATTTTTTCCTGAGGTGTGTGCTTGTAAAAGTGTGCTGTGTGTTGTTATGAGTCATGATACTTGAACTGGACCTTGTGTTAACCAGATACCTTGATTAACACGACTTAGACATGTACATCTCAAGTTACATACGCCTAAACCAACTATGCACTCCACTATATGCCTTACCAGCGAGATTGTGAGAAATGTCACACATTTTATTGCTGGCACTGACGTTTTGTTGGGAAGCGCACTTTTATAAAGTGTCTACTAGCCTAGGTGGTCTCTGTTATTTCTGTTCTTTTGTGGAACTCAGTTTTTAATAGACAAAGTTTAGGTGCTGGAAATGAGTCTTAAAAACCAAAACGAAAACAATTGTGATAATGTGGATCGTGCTCCAGCCTAGAAATCAGATGTTTGCCAGATTGCCCAGGTCTAGTGGTGTTTAGGGTTCTATGAGCATTCTAGGTTTTGTTTGAGGTTTCGTTTTTTGGCTCTTTATTTATATCTTAATAGTGTCATTGCACTCATGCAAACATCTGCTTAGGTCATAGTAGTCGTGGGCTGATAAAATAAAACATGATTATTGCCTGAAGAATTATTGTGATAAACAATATTATCACCAACTGTTATGGAGCTTGGCGGTGGTGCAGTGGTTAGTACTCACCTCACAGCTCCATGTTCTCGCCTTGTCTGTGTGGGTTTTCTCTGGGTACTCCAGTTTCCTCCCACATTCAAAGTGCCCTTAGTGTGTGACTATATGTATGAGGACGTGTGTGCCCTATGATGGATTGGTGCCCTGTTTAGGGTTGTTCCTGCCATGCACTCTGTGTTGCCGGCTAGGCACTGGCTTTCTTGTGACCCTGACTAGGAATAAGCGGATAAGCAAATGAATGTTATGGAGTATTACAACATGGCATGTACTTTTTCCAATGGCGTATAATTACTATAATGCTTCATGACCATCTGGGGTAGTTTTTGATACAAGTACTTATTTGTAATGAAAGCTATGTTAACGGGATTTGGTAACTGCAGGCAGAGCACTGGTGAAATGAGTTCACACCATTTAAATTATTGCTGCTCTTCTGGCTGTGAGCTAATGGCAGTTTTTCACATTGTCAACAAACTGTCATGTAAAAGTATACAACTACGTGTGGTCTGGCCTGGTGCATGGCTTGCAGGGTTGTTGGGTGTTAAGCGTGATCATTTATCCTTATTCATCTTCCGTTTACATGGAGTGTATTATCGGTCAGACTTAAAGAAAAATAAATTTGCCATACTGGTGAGCTAACCTGTTCTTTTTCAGGAGTTCTACAGTGCGAGCGTTTTTGTGCCTTCTTTTTAAAGAAATGCGAATGAAATATTTATTTAGGAGCACTTGAGTGAGGCGAGATTTTGACCCGAGTACGCCACAGCTTTTACGGAGTATTCATTGAGTCTGTCTCAATACCTAGTGAGTGGCCTTGCTGCCTACTTCCTATGTAGGGCGTTCTCTATAGAAAGCTTTCTAACCAGCTGTGTGAGATCTGTGATTTAGCTCATTTAGCTGGTAACTGGACCTAAATTAGTTGATTAAAACTAGCAAAGCATTAATATGTGAAATTTATAAAAAGTACATTTACATAATTACATACATATCTAACAGCTCATACACAGAACACTAGGAATGTAATGAAATACATTTTTACATAAAAATACATTTTAGTTACACTGACTAAAATGTTTATAATGATTTATGTTTAAACAGACATGTTTTATTTTTACTTCTGAAATGTGCAATGAGCAAAGTTGGGTAATTTCCATCACCCTGCTCTGACAAAAAGAAACATTACATTTTTCAAGTTCCATGCTTTGCTGAACCAAATTTTTATTCATGCCTAATCTGGAGGAGTAAAGTAAAAAAGAGAATATTAACCAGAAATAAAAAGTTAATAAGTTTGTGCTTGTGGATATTTTTCTGTTGTTCTGTTCATTTCAGATCAGGAGCACCAGTGCTGCTTGGTAAAAAGCTTGATGTAGATTCCTGCTTTTTCTTTGAATAAGTTCCTCACTGTTTGCACTCACTTTTTCACTCCACTGTGTTGTGGTTGTTGTGTCACATGTTCTGTCAACCAAACAATACACCTGTTAAATGATTAGGTGTTTGGTGTGACTCATAGCATGCTCCGTTATCATGGGACATGATATTCTGTTTATGAGCAAGGGAAGAAGCAGGTTTATTCATAAAACTGCACTTTGGGTGTACAGTGGGGTAAAAAAAAGTATTTAGTCAGCCACTGATCGTGCAAGTTCTTCTACTTAGAAAGATGAGAGAGGCCTGTAATTTTCATCATAGGTACACTTCAACTATGAGAGACACAATAAAAAAAAAATCCAAGATATCACATTGTAGGATTTTTAAAGAATTCTTCAGCATTCTTCTTCTTCCAAACACGAAAAGTTGAGTTTTTACCAAAAAGTTCTATTTGGGTTTCATCTGACCACATGATATTCTCCCAATCCTCTTCTGGATCATCCATATGCTCTCTGGCAAACTTCAGACGGGCCTGGACATGTACTGGCTTAAGCAGGGGGGCACGCCTGGCACTGCAGGATCTGAGTCCCTCTCGGCGTAGTGTGTTACTGATGGTAGCCTTGGTTACTTTGGTCCCAACTCTCTGCAGGTCATTCATCTGGTCCCTCCGTGTAGTTCTGGGATTTTTGCTCACCGTTCTCATGATCATTTTGACCTCACGGGATGAGATCTTGCATGGAGTCCCAGATCGAGGGAGATTATCAATGGTCTTGTATGTCTTACAATTGCTCCCACAGTTGATTTATTCACATCATCCTGCTTGCCAATTGTAGATTCACTCTTCCCAGCCTGCTGCAGGTCTACAATTTTCGTCCTTGTGTTTTTCGACAGCTCTTTGGTCTTGGCCATGGTTGAGTTTGGAGTCTGACTGTTTGAGGCTGTGGACAGGTGTCTTTTATACAGATAACGAGGTCAAACAGGTGCCATTAATACAGGTAACGAGTGGAGGACAAAAGAGCTTCTTATAGAAGAAGTTTTAGGTCTGTGAGAGCCAGAAATCTTGCTTGTTTATGGGTGACCAAATACTTATTTTCCACCAGATTTACAATTAAAATTCTTTAAAAATCCTACCATGTGATTTCCTGGATTTTTTTTCTCATTTTGGCTCTCATAGCTGAAGTGTACCAATGATGAAAATTACAGACCTCTCTCATCTCTCTAAATAGGAGAACTTGCACAATAAGTGGCTGACTAAATACTTTTTTTCCCCATTATACATGATGTGCTTGTGCTTGAACTTAATGCATTTAAGTGAAACTATTTTATCACACATTTTTCGTATTGCTGTTGAAGAAGCATCACGCAGTACATAACACTATAATTTTATTGGGACTTTGGTAGCCTAGCGGTTAAGGTATTGGACTATTGCCCAAAAGGGCCAGGGCTCAAATCCCACCTCTGCCAAGCTGCCATTGTTGGATCCTTGAGCAAGACCCTTAATCGTGTGGATTGTAAGACTGTGTCAACTGTAAGTCAGAATTTGTGGATTTGGAATATGGCATCTGATAAGTGGCATAAATGTATTTCCCAGGCCTAGGTCATAGTTTGCTGTCTGTCATAGTCTGGGATCTCCCACATCAAA
>JAJAGP010000623.1:0-59454 GCA_025084515.1 Ancistrus triradiatus
TATAAATTTGTATGATGACGCTCTTAATGTTAATCTTATCAGTCAGAAATGTAAGGACAGAGTTACAGAGCATCAGCAGCTTCTCTGGGTTAGAGCTGGACTTACAGATAACGTACCTGTCAGATCAATGAACGCCCGGTTAGCCGTGCATGGTGTTTAATGAAAGATGCAGAGTTTAAGTCCAGCAAACGACGTCTTTATGAGGGATGAAGCTGATTCAGGTCATTTTTGTTGATGGAACCAAAACTGATCTTCAGTCTCGTTGCTCTTCAGTCGAGCTGTGAATCCATTAAGAGCGCGGGAGACGACTGATTTAAAGTACTGACTTCGTTTCGCTTTCCTGCGCTTCCAAATCCTAAAGGTGATAAACCTTTGGCTCAGGTTGGTCATTAATAGCTTCATCTTTCAAATTCATATCGTTTTCAAAACCAATAGATTTTATAAAGTAATAACTTTCATTTCGGCAGTGTTTTACTCATTATAACTTGACTGCTTTTTCTGGCGGATTAATACTTATAGAGCGTCGGTCACAGTGCCGTTATGGTTAATAATGTCCCGGCGGAAGACGTCTCTCAGATTGCGGGTCGGAACTAACTGTGGTATAAATAGAGATAATATAGTGTATATAGTGATAATAATCAGCTCTAATTAATCCCTGGCAACGTGTGAATGTGAATTAATGCAGCCACTAAATGTCCCCTGCCGTTCCCAGATGGTGTCTCAGCACTGACCCTTACAAAGAGGAGTTGAAAGTAAAAAAGTACAGTGCTGGTAATGGCTATTGTGTTTTTTGAGTTTAATGAATCATTTCAAAGTAATGAATGCATTCTGTTGGAGCTTATATTCTCCACCTGTAACGGTTTTTTAAAGAATACACTATTTCTTTAAACTATTTCTTTGTGTATATGTGTGTGTGTACAAATTGAATGTTTGCATATTTAATAGCCGTGTCGTTTTATCACAATATGGGTATAAAACTTCTGTTGCCACAGTAAATTAACGTCTTAATGAACCTGATATCATCCCCCTGCAGGTGGTTAATGTTAAACAATCTGTGCAAACACACAGCTATACGGACAGAATGCCATAAATCCTACCCACAAATCTTTTACTTCTCAAAAAGGTTGAATAAGCTGGAAACCGTCGGGATTCGTAGGCCTGAAAACAGCAGACATTTACTCTGCACATTCACTCTCTTGAGAGGGCCGCACAGAAAACTGAACAAAGGTTTATCTGACATAGACTAAGTCCTCCACACAAAATACTCTGTGAGACTGCATGTCTATTTCTACAGAATAAATCTTGAATAAATACATAGCTGACAATCCGCAAAGGAGGCAAATGTAGGTGCGAGATACAGGCTGTGTGAAATGTAGTGAGACGAACAAGCGGGAAGACAGAGCCCTCGTGTAGGCAATCTGGGAGCCCTGGTTTATCTACCACACATTCGCCCAGACTAGAATACTGAGAACAAAGCAACCCTTAGAGTGGTGATACAAGGATTACTAAAATACACCTTGATTCAAAAACAAGAATTTTTAAATGGTGAACTCTTCCTGGTTGGTTGATTATGGTGATATGGATTGTAATTTGGCCCTAATTGGTTAGTTTCGACACACTGGTTACTATCAAGCTTTGGTTGTTAACAATTTACATTTACAGCATTTAGCTCTTATAAAATGAGACTTACAATTGATATAAACTTACAAATTATCAAGCAATTGAAGGGTTAAATGTCATTCTTACGCTATTATCAATTAGCTATTAGCTTCATTAAAACGAAAGCTATTATCTTGTGTGTCTTGAATGTGTTTATGTGATGGAATCTGCTGTCACATAGTAACAAGCAAAGCATACATTATATAGACAAAAGTTTCTGGACACCCCTTCTAATTGTGCTGACTTGTAACTCATTCATAATGTAAAGCAGACATTTCTGGATTCTCCATAGACAAACAGCAGCAGTAGAATGGGTTGTACTGATGCCCCAGTGACTCTCAATATGACACATTTATATAGGATTCCAACAAGTCTGTTCATCAACTTTCTGCCCTGCTGTCCTTAAACAAAGTCCACAGAGAACTGGTTTGCTAACTGTGACTGAAAACTTGGCTGGCTTGCTAGAACCTTGACCTCAACTCCATCAGACACCTTGAAAATGCACTGGGATGCCAAAAGTAAGTCAGGGCTTACTGTCTAACATCAGTCATGTTCCAAAATCTAGATGAAAGGCCCTGGCTGAAACAAACTCCATACTAATACCTATGTTTTAAATGTATTTTTGGGTGTCCATAAACATTTGTCTATATAATGTATAAGACAGTGTCCAAATTGTTTACCACTCTTACCAATTCTGTTCCCTACAGTCTAATGATGCTCTGTATAGTTTGTGAAATGTAGCCCTGACCTATAGTTCCTTCATAGGGTCAAACAGTGAAAACACGATTAACAAAGCATATGTGGTTCTGCATAAAATTACATTTTGACTTCCAGACTCATTAGCCTAATATTCTCCAGATCAGAGCATTCCTAAAAGCAGTTGTTGAGCAATTACTTAATCACATACACACTTAGTTGTTGGATATTGGAAGGTCTAATTAAGCTTAAATAAGCATTCTGCCATTTGCCAGATACCACATACTACTAATCAGCCTTGAGCGTATAATGTCTGTGCAAATTTCTGTGTAATTTTAACTGCAACTAAACAGCATGAGCAGCATGACAATGCCTCACACATGGAATTACACGGCCAACGTTTGCTTCCTGCGCTACGCCCCTTCATCTGTGGCTGTGACAAGACATCCATGTTGCTGTGAATCACAGTTTGAGACTAATCACTAAAATGAAAGGACTCTGCATACACCAGCAGAGAAGAGAAGTTACCATACCCGACTTCCTGAGGATGGCAACGTGCTAAAAAATCTGAAAATGGCCATCCATAATTAGCAGTTACAAGATACATGGCTCAGCAGGACATTAGGACATTGTGGGAGCAGCAGATTAGCATATTGTGATGTGGGCAGCTCTTCAAGAGGAGCAGGAGCAAAATGGCCATACTTGGTCTGGGCTGGTCCATTATGCTCATTACACAGTGGAGAAATGGTTTTTAGAAGCATGAGGAACAGAGTCTGACCTCGAGGCCCAGTGATTTCTTTAGCACATTTGGCACAATTGCTTCAAACAATGGTCTGGGGTTTCAAAACAACCGAGACAGTCAACTAAACAGGATGTCTGGAAAGTGGTATGAAATACTGCTCAACAGTACAATCAGAAAAGTGTTAGCATCAGAATTATAAACATGTCATGAGAAGATACAGAGATGGATGTGAAGGTCAAAAAAAGTTCCTCAAAAGGTAATCAGAAATTATATAAATATGAAATCAATGAGGCTTCATGGACATAATGGTGCATCATGAAGCTGGATGGTGTCGAGTTAATTCTACAGTCTTATGCAAATGTTGGGCACCCCTGCTTGAATTGCACGTTTTGATAATTTACTAAAAAAAAGCGGGGTTAACACAGCCTCTGCTACTAATAAAACATTAGTCAACTTTAATGAACGAGTAACAAACCTATAAAATCTATTAAAAAATACTAATGGATCAACTGGAAAGTTGCCTGAACTTTTGCAACCAGCAAATTTTCTTTAAGCTGTTGTCATGGGCGGCACAGCTCCAGCGTTCCTGGTTAGATCCCAACCACAAACTCCACCAGTGTGCTGGTGAGTCTGCATATCCTCCCCGTGTCCGTGTGGGTTTACTCCGGGTATTCCACTTTTCCCCCACAGTCCAAAGACCTGCGTGTTAGGTTAATTGTTGTTTCTAAAGTGCCCTTACAGTGTGAGTGTGTGTATGAGTGTGTGAGTATATGTGCCCTACGTTGGACTGGTGCCCTGTCTAGAGTTGTTCCTGCCTTGCACCCTGTGTTGCCAGCTAGGCACGGTTTTCCCACGAACCTGATACCAGGTTTAAGTGGATAAGAAAATGAATGAACGTATTGTCATGAGCTAGCCCACCACCACGGTGAGACCATTCTACCCATTTCTAACGTGGGACTTTGGTGGCACAGCAGCTAAGATTCTTGGCTATTGATATAAGGTCCAGGCTTCAAGTCTAGGTACTGCTAAGCTGACCTGACACCATAAGTAATGATTTGGACATCCGAAAGCCACAGGGAATCAGTGTGTTCATGTGACAGCTAGGGCTCCCGTTAGGCTGGTGGTATATGAGTACTTTTTAAAAACAGCTATACCACCAAATGCTTAAAAATGGAAAAAATCTACAATCCTAATACACTGCCTGGCCAAAAAAAGGTCACACACTCTAATATTTCGTTGGACCGCCTTTAGCTTTGATTACAGCAAGCACCGTTTCCACCTGCTTCTGCAAGGTCACAACATTTATTTCTGTCCAGAGTTCCATTAATTTTTCTCCAAGATCTTGTATTGCTAATGGGAGATTTGGACCACTGCGCAAAATCTTCTCCAGCACATCCCAAAGATTCTCAGTGGGGTTCAGGTCTGGACTCTGTGGTGGCCAATCCATGTGTGAAAATGATGTCTCATGCTCCCTGAACCACTCTTTCACAATTTGACCCTTCTGAAACAGATGAACATCTTTTCCATGACCACAGGATGTGTCTTTTGACATGGTTGTTCAAGAAATGAGAAGCTTCTCACTGCATCAGTTGTGGGATGCTCTTTTTTTTTAACTATTTAACTATTTAATTAGCTAAAAAATAGCTTAGTTAAAGGTGGTGACCTTTGTTTTTTGGCTAGGCAGTGTATAACTTTATGTTATTAGCCAGATACTATTAATTTGCCTCATTCACTGCTTTACTTGTCTCTGTCACTGTAAAAACTGCTCAACACAGCATCCTTCCACTCGTTCCTAATTTTTACTAATAGTAAATTATTCTAGGGTCTTAACTATATCTTATGCTATATATTTTATTATTTTACTGATATACATATTTTTGTATTTAAATGAAACACTTGTAGCTTAAAAACAGCAATAAACCTAAATCAGGCTACATTTAATACAGCCCACTCAAACTTGTCATGAACTACAGCAGAATGGTGATTTTTATCATAAAACGTAAGAAATTCAGACTAATGAGGAACAAATGTCAACCCTGTGCCAATATAAACTAGTAAATCCTTGACTGGTCAGAGCAAAGACAGAAATATAATAATAAGACATTGTGACAAAACAGTCCAGTCTCTCTAAAAACTGTGTTTTATTTCAGAATATACTGTATACTGACTCATTCGTGCAATTGTGTGGCAGCAGTGCCATGCATGAAGTCACGCAGAACAAATCAGCCATCTGAATGCAGAAAACACAATCTCTGATTTTGACCATGACATGATTTTGGTGCCAGGCAGGCTGGTTTGAGTATTTCTACAACTGCTGGGGATCTATTGGGATTTTTATTCACAGTAGCCTCTAGAGTTTACTCAGAATGGTGTAATAATTAAAACGCACCCAATGAGCGGCACTGAAAGGCCTTGCTGACGAGAGAGCTCAACGGAGAATGACCAGACTGGCTTGAGCTGACAGAAAGGCCACGGTAACTCAGATAACCGCTTTGTACAATTGTGGTGAGCAGAAAAGCATCTCAGGATACAAAACAAGTCAAACCTTGAGGTAGAAGGGCTACATAGGCAGACGACCATGTCAGGTTCAACATCTGTAAACCAATAACAGAAAGCTAAGGCTGCAGTGGGCACAGGCTCAACAAAAATGGACATGGAAGAACGTACCCTGGTCTGATGAATCTTGAGGCACACAGATAGAAAATCATGTGCCTGACCTGCTTTGGGTCAAAAGTCCAGGCTGGTGGAGAGGGTGTAATGGCTTGGATAATGTTCTCTTGACATACTTTAGGTCTGTTAATACCAATCAATCATTGCTTGATTGGCAAAGTCTATTTGAGTATTGTTGCTGATCCTGTGTCCCTTCATGGCCACAATTTCCCCATCTTCTAAAGGCTTCTTCTAGCATGACAATGCACCATGTCTCCAGAAAAAAAGAAACCTTCAGGAACCTTACCAGTCATCAGATCTGAATCGCAGTAGAACACCTTTGGAATGTGGTAGAACTGTGAGATTTCAAGTGCACCTGAAACATCCATGATGCGATCATGCCAAACCAGAATCACGAAGGAATGTTAACAAATGTCTACTGAAATCCTTGCTATGAAAAACTGAGAGCATAGGGGGACTGTTTTGAGAGCAAAGGGAGGATCTACCCAGTAGTAGTATAATGGTCCTAATAAAGTGCTCAACAAGTGTATAAACAAATGCTAACCCTAGAGGGCACATACAAAAGGAGAAGGAAGTAGGATGGATTTTCTCCAAATATCTTTATAGTAAACACAGTCTCAAATCAGCACACACACATTCAACACACATTCCCTACCTGAGTCTCATCCTGTAGGGTGCGGTACTGCTCCTTCCACACTACTATCTTGGAGGCCTCGTCCTTGCGCAGTGCCCGCTCTTTCTTTAGCTCAGGGCTCCAGAAGGTCTTGATGGAGCTCATGGAGGAGCTCAGCTTGCTCTCCTTCACCTCCACCTCTTTGCGTAGAAGTTCGTTCTCCCTCAGCACCTCCTTCAGCTGCGCTTGCAGCTCCATGATGGTATTGTCCCGGGCCTGACGCAGAGAATGCGGCACTGTGGAGGCTGTATGGAGCTCACCACCAAAGCCCATGGAGTCCGTGGACACTGTAGGTACCATGGCCATGTCAGGTGTGCTGCCTGTGATGGTTCCACGCACACCATATGGGATGCTGCCGCCGAAGCGTCCCGTCACCATGCCGGTTTTGGGGATGTCCGAGGAGGTGGCGAGAGCGACCTCGTTGTCACTCATGTACATGGGCCCGGATGTTGCATAGGCAGCATTGAGGGACTGAATATTCTCCATGGAAAGTGTCTTGCCTCCTGGGCCTCCGGGCCCACCACCACTGCCCCCCATGCTATTGGTGCGACGGTGGCCCATGCGAGGAGAGCGTGGCAGCCGGGGAGAGCGGCCTGAGTTACCCTGGCCGCTTCTGCTCCCGCTGTGGTTGCCATCTATTTTACTCACTGAACGGGAGCTGCCGTACATCCTGGCAGCGAGTAGAAGTGCTGTGCTAAGTGAAAAATAGGACTGATTTCTGACACACCCGGCTGTCCTTAGATTTTCATTCTCCTTACATAGAAAGACGTACTCTTCCTTTGCACTCCGCCTTTTCTCTAGCACAGTCTGTCCATGGCTAACGTAGACCACCTACTGGGACCTGCACAAAAATAGATACCACAGCCTCAGTATAACAGAATAGCATGAGATATCTATAAGCATCTTTGCTTGACAGTAAAGGGCATGAACAACCTACTGCTATGCGGTCACAAAGATTTTAAAAAATCCTACACCTTAGATCGAGGTGAGCGGAAACAGTGATGACTTTGACTACTAAACCCTAATGTATTATATCAAAGTTTTATGCGTTGATGCTCTTTTCCTCAAATACTACAGAAATAACATGACTCATATAACCTAAAATCCCAAAGTCACATGACAAAAGTTCTATATTTCAGCTTTAGCTTTGGTTCTCCCTGCTCACTGTCAAATGTACGGCTGAAATACTAAATTTTTCACTTGCACATGATTCCAATGTCTTAAAAATTAACAATCTACTTTCTCTTTGCAGAGCTTTCCATCTTAATTTCCCTGTTCAAAAGCAAAAATCACTTATCAAACACAGCAGGAATGTAAGATGAATGTAAGGTGGAACACCCTTAATTTACCTAAAACACAGTGTCGCACACCCCTGGTCTGATTGTGCTACCAAGACCCAGCCCCCTAGACTTGAGAGAACACTGAAACTCAGAAAAATGGAAGGCGTCTGGTGAGACAGGCCACAGACTTTGACGAACAGATGATACCAGAGCTCAACTCTACACCAAGATGCAAAGACGGGGAGTCAGCCATTAGACACGCAGAAGGAACCAAACCCAACCCGAGTTTGGGATACAACCACTGGTTGCCAATGCGTCAGTTCTGCAGAGAATGGGCTGTTCCATTGTTTAGGGCCACCCTGTTCTACCAGACAGGAGCTCATGTGTCTGTAGGTACCGACTCTCTAGTCTCAGATTGAGATCAGTTCTGGATTGAGACTCCTTCAGTGCCATCCCAGTGAAGGGTGGAGTTCCAGTACCGTCTGTTCATCTATGTCTGTGTTCCACCAGGGGGCTTTCATCTATCTGAGTCCAAACATTTGCTTATAATGAACATGTAGATGAATAAAGTAAAAAACATTCAATCATTTTGAAAAATTGAATTAAAAAATTATAAATTACATACAATAATAACATTTTTAAATAAATTAAAAGTGAAATATCCTTTTTTTTCCATGTTAAAATATTTGACTTCTTTAAACACCTGCACCTCCCTCAAGAGAAAATAAACCACCAATTTTAAGTTCATCAGACCATTTTTCTTCCCATGTTGATTTTCACAATTCTCACTGATCTGGCATTTTACGATTTAGTTTTCCATTATTTATCCCATATATTATTGGTCATTTGTCCTTTCTCTCTTATCATAAATGTGTTTACCCATAAGAAGGCACCCCACTAGATTTACACTTTGCTTAGGGTAAATGCTATATTATTCATTTAAGCTTATGTATACCTAGTTACTCTGGTCTTGAGTGAAGGCTGGGAATGAAATAGTAGAATTTTAGATGCCCATGTAAACTGATGGTGATTTGTGCACTGTTGTGCTCTGATCTTTAGTGACATTTTACACTGTTTTAACCAAATAAATGCAGACGTTTGCCACTACAGTTTTATTTTTCATAACCTTAAAACAGAATTTTAGGTTGAATCCAGTTTTTAAAAGGTTTTTAATCTTTCATTAAAGATGCTGTAAACATTGAGCAGTTAACATACTACTCAAGGTATTTGATGTGTATGAAGTCATGTATGGGTCGTTAGTCTAGTTATGGTTCTTGCTTTGGGTGTGAAAGGTGTTGGGTTCAAATCCCAGACAATCACATTTTTTGTGTGTATTGTCTTCCTGTACACTCTGGCTATGTGATACCAGGATAGCTTCTCCATTTATTGGTTTCATTCAGAACCGTGATGGGACACCAGTCCATTGCAGGGCAGGGGTTGCTATTGCTGTCCCTTCTTCCCTTCCCTTAGATGAGGCCATTCCTGCCTGCATAGCATCCGACCGGGCTTTTAGGCACACAAATCTGGGTCTCAACCAGTGTGAGCTACCAAATTTCTCAATTGTTGTTGCTCAGAATAAGGGTCTGATAAATGTAAAATCTGGATTGTGACTAAATTTATGCAGGGAAATGTTTAAGTATTGTGTAAACTTTTTGTCATTGGACCTTTGAGATCTATTTATATTGATCTAAGATCAGCTGTGCCATTAGTGGTGCAGTTTTGTAACCTAAATTACCACATCTACTGGGCATTAGTGATTTTCTGTTTTTACAGATACATTATATCAAAGCATTGTAGCTACTGCATGATCATTAGGGATTGAACAGAGTTATAGTCAAGACAATACTCATATAGCTCTGTAGCCATAATTATAAGTATAATATTTGTGTTAAATGAATTACAGTCCTTCAGACAACAGTACATCAGTAGTTTGTACCAAGCACTAATAATACATCTTTAAATGTTCCAAAGAATATGAGTGTCCATTGTCAAACCAAACAAACTGTTAGAAGTATTAATGGTTTTAAATTAGATTATACACTCCCTGGCCACTTCATTAGGTACACTTGTTCAACTGTTGTTAAGGCAAATACTTGCTGCATTTAGGCATGTAGACATGGTCAAGACAACCTGCTGGAGTTCAAACCAAGCATCAGAATGGGGAAGAAAAGTGGTTTAAGTGACATGGAATGTGTCATGTTTGTTGGTGCTAGACGGGCTGGTCTGAGTATTTCAGAAACTGCTGATCTACTGGGATTTTCATGTGCAGCCATCTCTATGGTTAACACAGAATGGTCCAAAAAAGAGAAAATATCCAGTGAGTGGCAGTTCTCTTTATTACCAATTCCATTGAATGGCCAGACTGTTACAAGGTGATAGAAAAGCCACTCGTTACACTTGTTGTCTGATGAGTCTCGATTTCTGCTGTGACATTCGCATGGTATGGTCAGAACTGGTGTAAATGATAGGAAAGCATGGATCCAGCCTGCCTTTTATCATGGTTTAGGCTGCTGCTCGTGGTGTAATGGTGTGGGAGATATTTTCTTGGCACACTTCAGGCACCTTAATACCAACTGAGCATCATTTAAACACCACAGCCTACCAGAGTATTGTTGTTGACCATGTCCATCCCTTTATGATCACAGTGTTCCAGCTTCTGATGGCTACTTGCAGCAGGATAACGTGCAATGCCACAAAGCTCAGAATGGTGTCTCAAACCAGTTTCTTGAACGTGACAATGAGGTCACTCTGCTTAAATGGCCTCCAAAGTCACCATCTTAATCCAATAGGGCACCTTTGGGATGTGGTGGAACAGGACAGTCAGCATCAGGGATGTGCAGCCAACAAATTTGCATGATGATATCATGTCAATATGGACCAAAATTGCTGCAGAATCTTTCCGGCACCTTGCTGAATCTATGCCATGAAGAATTAAGGAAGGCAACAGGGGTCCAACCCGGTACAAGCAAGGTGTATTTAATAAAGTGGCCTATGAGTATATGTGTGTCTGTAATGTGTAAACTGACAGAATTTAACATATCTTAATGTAACTCTTTAAATAATACTGTATCTATCTGTTCATTTCTGTTCACATACAAATGCCAATATTATCACAAAAATCGTAGAAATTCAACATTGTTAGAAAGGTGTCTGATGAAAAATGGAACCACCCGGTAATGATCTATGGAATATCTATCTGGTCACTCACTAAAAAGCTTTTTTTATACTTTGATAGAGGGTCACACCTTTTTGTCATACATCTACAAACCTATGCGAGGAAGAAAAGGTGGGGTTAACATCAAGTAACACCCAGTGTATGCTCCAAGTAGCCTATTCACTCGGCAAGGTTAATCAGCATCAAAACACACGTTAGGCTATAAAGATCAACCATCGGCCACTCCCAGTTTCTTGCTGAATTCTTAAACGGAAAAACATCTGACTAAATGTGTCATTTTTCAGTCAGATTCCATCATGGCTCGTTCATCTAGGCGTGAGCCGCTTGAACTCGGATGCGCCTGAAGACGCGCACCACGCAAAGACGCGCCAAATGCGCAAACGCGAGAGTGCACCGACTGTCTTATAAAGGTACATTTGTGCCGATCTTATTGCGATTTTTGCGTCAGGTCTCGGCTCTATCCACCTTGCTGCAATCATTCAGCCACAAGCATCCTCCCTCTGTCCTTCTCCGTCCACCATCGAGAGCCTCTAACAGCCTACAGACTCCAATGCTTATTAAAATAAAATAAATAAATAGTAAATAAGGCTTAGTAGGACTAGGACTAGTAACCAAATGTTTTCATTTGGCGCAGAACACATAATGGCAAGCACAGACATTCTTTCATTCATTTCAACGCATCTTAATACAGGCACAGCGAGAATTTCTTTCTAAATCACATTACCATATGTTGTCACATTCCATGTGTTCAGATGAAATGTAGTTCTCCGTAGCGCGACCAATAAGCTGAAATGTTTTTCCTATATTTTCTTTATTTTTTTTTAATATTATTTGCAGACATTAGCAGCATCCTTTCCCATCAGGGCTGGAGGTGTTCGGTGACGTAACGCCTACGCTGCGCGTGCCTAATCTGGATGGGCGGGGCCAAACGTCATACATAAATCGAGTAGGCAAGAGGGGCTGAGAGGGTTGGTGCTGCCGCCATTTTGTACTTTGTATCTAAACTGAGGTGTTACTTTCAAATATCAAGGGTTACCACATAGGTGATTCTTGGAGTTATTCAGTTAGAAACAACTTCTTATGCCCAGTCTGTCAGCCCCCATCAATCCCCTCTGTCAATGCAAGTAGGCAAACATATAAGTATCATTGGACATATATTCTTTGGGTTCAGTTCAATTCACTTCAGTTTGAACTTTATGATGAGTGGCACAGTGGTAACGTGGTCGCGTCACAGCTCCAGCATCCCTGTTTCAATCCTGACCTCAGACTCATGTGACTTTACTTCGGGTTTTCTCCCACATTCCAAAAACACACATGGTAGGCTAATTGGTGTTTCTAAAAAAGTGCCCTTTGTTTGTGCACTATGATGGATTAGCACCCTTTCTAGGGTTGTTCCTGCCTTGCACCCTGTGCTGCCAGCTTGGCACAGGCTTTTCCATGACCCTGACCAGGATTAAGCAGATAAGAAAATGAATAAATTAACTTTATTGTCATTGTACCTGTACAGGGGGTACAGTGAAACAGAACACGATTGGGCTACTTCACTGGTGCATACAGTGGTGTCAAAAAGTGTTTTCCCCCTTCCTGATTTCCTATTTTTTGGCATTTTTGTCATACTTAAATGTTTCGGAACGTCAAACCACCAATTAAAAAATTAGTCAAAGACAACACAAGTAAACACAATATGCAGTTTTTAAATGAAGGTGTTTTTTATTATTATTAAGGGAAAAAAATCCAAAACTACATGGACCTGTGTGAAAAAGTGATTGCCCCCCTTGTTAAAATATAACTCAACTATGTTTTATCACACCTGAGTTCACTGTCTCTAGCCACACCCAGGCCTGATTATTGCCACACCTGTTCTCAATCAGGACATCACTTAAATAGGACCTGCCTGACAAAGTGAAGTACACCAAAAGATCCTTAAAAGCTACACATGATGCCGAGATCCAAAGAAATTCAGGAACAATTGAAAAGGAAAGGGTTATAAAGCCATTTCTAAAGCTTTGGAACTCCAGCAAACCACAGTGAGAGCCAGTATCCACAAATGGCAAAGACATGTAACAGTGTTGAACCTTCCCAGGAGTGGTCGGCCGACCAAAACTACCCTAAGAGCGCAGTGATGACTCATCCAAGAGGTCACAAAATACCCCACAACAACATCCAAAGAATTGCAGGCCTCACTTGCCTCGGTTCAGGTCAGTGTTCTTGTAGCCACCATAAGAAAGAGACTGGGCAAAAATGGCCTGCATGGCAGAGTTCCAAGACAAAAACCACTGCTGAGCAAAAAGACCATTAAAGCTTGTCTTAGTTTTTCCAGAACACATCTCGATAATCCCCAAGACTTTTGGGAAAACATTCTGTGAACTGACGAGACAAAAGTTGAACTCTTTGGAAGGTGTGTCCCATTACATCTGGCGTAAAAGTAATGCAGCATTTCAGAAAAAGAACAGTATAGCAACAGTAAAATATGGTGGTGGTAGTGTGATGGTCTAGGGCTGTTTTGCTGCTTCAGGACCTGGAAGACTTGCTGTGATAAATGGAACTATGAATTCTGCTGTCTACCAAAAAATCCCGAAGGAGAATGTCCGGCCATCTGTTTTTGTGACCTCAAGCTGAAATGAACTTGGGTTCTACAGCAGGACAATGATCCAAAACACACCAGAAAGTCCATCGCTGAATGGCTGAAGAAAAACAAAATGAAGACTTGAGCGGCCTAGTCAAAGTCCTGACCTGAATCCTATTGAGATGCTGTGGCATGACCTTAAAAAGGCCGTTCATGCTTGAAAACCCTCCAATGTGACTGAATTACAACAATTCTGCAAAGATGAGTGGCCTCCATAACGCTGTAAAAGACTCATTGCAAGTTATCGCAAACACTTGGTTCCAGTTGTTGCTGCTAAGGGTGGCCCAACCAGTTATTAGGTTTAGGGGGCAATCACTTTTTCACACAGGGCCATGTAGGTTTGGATTTTTTTCTGCCTTAATAATAAAAAACACCTTCATTTAAAAACTGCTTTTTGTGTTTACTTGTGTTGTCTTTGACTAATATTTAAATTGGTTTGATGTTCCGAAACACTTAAGTGTGAGAAACATGCAAAAAAATAGGAAACCAGGAATGGGGGGCAAACACTTTTTCACACCACTGTAAATATTAGCACAAGGACATGAGTGGAATAAGCAATAAACAGTAAATTGAAAATACACTGAATCAAGGTGTCTCAAATTGGGCCAGATTGGACCATATGAAAATACCTAATTGCTGGTCTCTCTTTCAAAAAATGTAATTAATAAATAAGTCAAAATATTGTATTTAAAATATTCAAAAAAAATCAAATGTACAGAAAAATAATATTAATAATATTTATTTAACTACTGTATTTTATTACTTAGTTGCTATGCATTACCCAATCTTCAGAACTCAATAACAAAGCCATATATTTATGTTGTGTTAAAGTTCAAACCAGTGGAACTGTGGTGGCCTAGTGGTTAAGGTGCAGGACTATGAACCAGAAGGTCCAGGGTTCAAATCCCACCTCAGCCACGCTGCCACTGTTGGCTCCTTGAGCAAGACCCTTAACCCACAATTGCTTGGATTGTAAGATTGTACCAATTGTAAGTCGCTCTGGATAAGGGCGTCTGCTAAATGCTGTAAATGTAAATGTGTAATGTTCGGTAAACAGTAATGTGAATGTTTGGTTCATGTTCTGTTGGTGTGACCAGTAACAGCTTGAGTGTAAAAACATTTTTTGTACCTGGTGATTCTGGCTGAAATGTTCTGATTTCTTCTCTCAGATGGCAGCAGTTGGAAAGGGAAGTGGCTGAGGTACTGTTGGGCTTTCTCGGCTATCTTTTACTGCAAATGTCCTGTATGGGTGGAAGGACCGCTGCAGTGATTTTCTCCCCATTTCGTAGGGATTTCCGTTCCACAGCAGTGGTGCTGCCATACCATACTGATATGAAGCTGGCCAGGATGCTCTCCATTGTGGACCTGTAGAAGTTGCAGAGGAGTGGATGTGGGAGGTTTATTATCTGCAGCCTCCTGAGGAAATGAAGGAGTTTAGTGACTAGGTGAGATCCTCGGTTATATGAAACTGGAATTTAAAGCATGGTACAGTTTGTGATAAATGTGAATTTCACTGCTGGTTTGACAATAGTCCACCACTTGCCTGATATTATTTAAATGAAGGACATTTCTCAGCGCAGCAGCAACATGACCATGGTAGCATTTGTGCTCCGTACAAGGTGCACCTAAATGTCAGCCAGAAGTAATGCTAATGTCGAAGCATTTATGGTGATGGTGATTTAACCCACTTGAATGTCACAGCTGGATTGAAAATCCAACACCACTGGCCAGCTATTATTTGGATGGCGAACCATTTTTATTGCAGCTGTAATATGGACGCAGTAGCATTTATGGTGCTGGTACATGCGTAAAGGTGCCCCAGAATTCAGCAGCTGTGTCAGTAGTCCACCATCGGCCAGACAATGTTTGGGTTGAGGACCATCCTCTTTAGAGACATGGAGAGGTGAGCCTAAATGTCACTGCTGGGTTAAGAATACTCCACCACTGGTCAGCTATTATTTTCCATTCTCAACGCATTTTTATTGAACATGGTACCATTTGTGGTGCTAGCACAGGTGTACAAATTGCACCTAAATCTTACTGCTGGATCAAGAATACTCCGTCATCTGCCATATGCCATATTTGTGGACTGTCTCATTCTAAAAACATGAGATTCAGCAAGCCGTTCAGATCTAGCTCCCTGTTCTACTTCACAAAAAGACTCATCTGAATTATCCCACTTTCATCTGTTTACCTCCATCCACAGTATGGGGATTTATGTGCAATTTAGACCAAGAAATCAAGCCACAAACATCTCATTAAGACCCCAAAGAACTGTACTATCTTGTACAAAAGGGGTGCAATATGTCAGCATTAACATGGTGTCATTGGTGGTGCTGGTACACATGTACAAGGTGTAGTGTTGTAGTAGCATACTCGAGTGCGGTCTCAGTCTCAAAACCATAAACGAGCAGTCTTGGTCTTGTCTTGGTCTCAACCTCATTTGAACTTGGTCTTGCCTCAATCTCGGGGTAAGGTGGACTTGAAAATTGTTGTCGAGACCAGCCGAGTCCCATGCGTCTGCCTGAGGGAATGTTAATTATTAACTGAATTGTTTCTATTTCATTTACATTTACAGCATTTAGCAGACGCCCTTATCCAAACTTACAATTGGTACAGTCTTACAATCCAAGCAATTGTGGATTAAGGGCCTTGCTCAAGGACCCAACAGTGGCAGCTTGGCAGAGGTGGGATTTGAACCCTGTACCTTTTGGTCCATGGTCCAGTACCTTAACCGCTAGGCTACCACAGTTTAGAATAAATAATACCAAGGTACTCACTCATATTCTCTATTCATTATATTCATTAGTGTATTTAGTATATGTACTATTGTATTATATTATTACATTTTATATTCCCTATTTTATTATATTCTCCATAACACTGTATTCTATCTTTAATTTATTATAGTCTATATTTTTTATATATGTTTTTTAATATTATATTCTCTTTCTTATTATGTGCTATTTATTTTCCGTGTCTTTAATTCTGTAACTTATTTCTTACATATAGCATCTAGGCTTCCCAAGGAGGTTGGGTCCCTTTCTGAGTCTTGGTCCTCCTGAGGTTTCTTCCTCATCACATTTAGGTAGATTTTCCTTTCTTTTCTGTCTCTGTCTCACACTTTACTAATTTATAGCAACCAATTAACCTAACACATGTCTATGAAATATGGGATGAACCGGAGTACCCAGAGCAAATCCCAAACAAACACAGGGATCGAACTGGGGGTCTTTAGCGCCACCCTGCCAGCCCGTGCTCTGTTGTAAAAAGTGCTATAGAAATAAATTCACTGGTATGCTGATCATTAACATGAGATGCTAGCTGGTTTATTCTGATTAGTAGTGTTACTGGTTCACCAGCAAGAGCTTGATGGTAATGCTGGTACACTATAGTACAGCCTTGTTGGTTGAGCAGCATGGCACCATACTAGCATCTTACTCTAGTGACCAGCGTGTCATGTGTCAATGCATGTCAAAACACAACTATACAGGGAACTAGCAAAGCACATAGGGAACAGATGGACTACAGTCTGTAATTGTAGAACTACAAAGTGCTTCAATACGGTAAGTGAATCTGAGAAAATGGACAGTGGGTGTAGAAACACGGAGCTGTACCAAATAAAGTGATCAGTGTGTGTATATACTATTGTCTCCTATAGTTTTATATTCTCTGTTTTATTATATTCTTCATAATATTATATTCTCTTTAATGTATTGTAGTATATGTCCTATTATAGATTATTTATTATATTCTCATTAAATATGTTTTCTTATTTTTTTCTATTTAGCTTCTGTTTATTTGAACTATTACTTTAAACGTATTATTTCGGTAGCTTAGTTTAATTCTTACACATAACGTCTAGGTTGGGTCCTTTTTTGAGTCTTGGGACTCCCACGGTTTCTTCCTTATAACATTTAGTGAGATTACTGATCATTACTGATTAATTACTGATCAATTAAACACGAGAAAAATATAACTGGAAGTTTAATGAAATATTCAACTGTTTCACGCTTAAAATGTCTGAGTGTAGAACATGTTATTGTCCAGCAGGTGCCAGTGTAGAGCTGTGCGAACGCTTCGACGTTTAGAAATCGTTTTTGCATTCGATGTGTTTCTGTTTCAAATGCTTTGCTATGTCCATGATAATTTAATCATTTAACGGTTATCATAACCACGAGATAATAGCTCATGTGAACAGTGGACAACGTTTTCGGTTGTGCACTGATGACTAACTGAACAAGGAAACTGAACCGGATAAGAGCCACAACAAAGAGCCGCGCCGCGTCCAAAATAGTGCCATAGTCCCTACTCCCTACAAACGCCAACGTGCGTTGTGGGTATTCTGCACCCTGTAGCCTACATTTATTTGGACTCTAACATATGCAGTGCATTGTAGAATTTAATGAGCGTGCTCGATTTGCTCCACTATGCTTGCAAAGCGTGTGTAAAAAGGTGAAGTAAAACAAAGTAGCGCACTACGAAGTCCTTACGACGCTGTTTGGGACATGCTGCAACAATCTCGCGAGAAGGCGCGTGATTTACAAGGTTGACGTTCGAACTTTGTATTTGTGCCGTTCAGTATGTTGGCCGGTTAACCGACGCGAGCTCGGTTGTCGGGTTAGCGTTTATCGCTCATTAAGTTATTTGGTAAATAAGAGTCAGTGACACTAGTATGTTTACAGCTAAGTGAGCCAGAAAGGGGTTCATTTGGATGTTATAACCGACGTGCTAATATAATTAGCTACCTAGCTCGAGGAGGTTTCGGCGGTTTCCGCGGCTTCTGAAGACTCCGGAGAGATTACGAGATGACGGTAAGTTCTGTCTTAATATTTTTGAAACCTGAACACCAGTAGCTACAAATGGATGTCTGCTGAGAATGTCTGTTTGAATTCTTTCACGATGTCGGGTGTCACATAGCCTGCACTATAAGCTATTCTCACATTTTGACCCGTTAGCCAGCGCGAGCTAACAGAACGGACCTATAAAAAGGTTATGCTGCGACGTCCCAAACATCATACCGCTGCCCTAAATAGGGCTCTACGAGCCTCGGTGGAGTAATATGTGAGTGTACTATTTAGACAAGTGCTATAGTATGGTAGTGTGTGGTTTGGGACACCGTCCAAGATAAAAACGTCTATGTAGTGAGCGCCGTTGGTTAGTATTGGCTAGATTGTGGAGGAATACGAGAAGGCCGCGACGGCGTTGTGACCTATTGTAATCTTGAATAAGCTAATGTAAGCGTCTTTTTTCCGCAGAGTATCATTTCTGTAAATAATATTTCCGGTGAAGTTAAGGTAAAGAAGGAAGCATACCGCTACCGGTAGTCATTCACTGAAAGCTAGTCATTTCCTCCCTAGGCAAGGCAGGGTCAAGGTGTTAAGAGTTATGCAAAAGGTTTGAGTACCTCGCGTCAAAGACCAGGTTTCGTTCATTTTTCTAAATGAAAAGTGCTTAACAAACGTATCTATGACATTTTCGCAAATTAATTGATCGATATTAGGTCAGCTGAGTTGAAATATCTTTCAAAAGTCATGTCTGTTGACCATGGTGTACCAACTTTTACATTACACCATATATATGGCTGGTATTGAACGTAAAACACCATGTGTTGAAGCTCTGACTTGTTCAGTTACTGCCAATCAAAGCCCAGTAACCGGAGTGCTGACAGTAAACAGAAACCCGCACACTATTAAAAACATTTAAACTGAAGTCAGTTTGGTCTTCAAAGGTGTTGTATGTTGTGGTTTTCTTTATATAGCACTTTTTACAATAGAGCGTTGACTCGGAGCACCTTTACATCGATCTATCCCTAACTGAGCAAGCCTAGGGCGACAGTGGCAAGGAAAAAACTTATAATCTTATATGGCAGAAACCTTGCAAGGACCAGTACTCAAAAAGGGACCCAACCTTCTTGGCTGCCTAGATTTAATATATGAAAGAATTAACCCAAGTTACCTAATTGATATGTTTTTAAGCGTTACTTAAATTATTACAAAATTTTATAAAAGAGAGAGAACATATTTAAAGAAAATATAATATGTAGACAGTCATAAATAAGAGAGAATACAATATTATGAAGACTATAATAAAATGAATACAAACGTATACACAATGTGTAGGATTGGACAGGATTTAGACAGTGTGTCTCCTGAAAGTGAAAGAAAAACCAGAATCAAGAGCTTGCGTGGCGTAGTAGTGGTTTGCTGGCACACAACTGTGGTGACCTGGGTTTGTGTCCCAACGGTGTCGTCTAGCCGGGTTAGGTCTCACAGAGGCTCATAGTGTCTGAGGGAGGGGAGAGCTGTGATGCACTGGCACCCTGTTCATACTTCAGTGTGCTTTGTGAATTCTGGGGTAGCCTCTGTCCCTATGAACTTAACTTGGATATGTGCTGTTAGAACACGGGAGGGGAAAAGTTGTTTTATTTTGTAAAGCAGAGTTGTTGAGCTCGGCCCGTTCATCTGGGTGTCATATTGGTAATTGTGACATGCGTACCTTTTGCATTAGCTCTGTGTAATAACCACATTTCCAAACCTTTGATTAAGTAAACGTGAAGAGCCTCTTCATATTTGTAGTATCTTTTTTAGCTACTCTGGTACAAGTACAGAAATGTTTAATGCTGGTTACGGGAGTAATGTGTCACAATGTACAGAGCAGCACCCACTGCTGAGTATGGGGCTGCCTTGCTCACCTTGGTCTACCATGACAGTGGTCCGATGAGTCCCCCTTTTTCCCCATCACATGGATACGTGCCACGATTATCTGGGTAAGAGATGGCATTAGGATGAACAGTGGGAACAAGACAAGCCAGCTGAGGGAGTGTGTTATTGTGGTAGCCTAGTGGTTAAGGTACTGGACTATGGATCAGAAGGTCCAGGTTTCAAAACCCACCTCTGCCAAGCTGCCACTGTTGGGTTGAGCAAGGCCCTAAAGCCACAATTGCTTGGATTGTAAGACTGTATCAGTTTTAAGATGGATAAGGGCGTCTGCTAAATGACATAAATGTAAATGTGTGTTGCTCTGGTTAATGCTGGGTAACCATGGATCTGGGCTTTCACATGAACGTTAGTTTGATACGTAACACCTACTTCAACAGCTATGGACTGGGTGGTTTTAATGGTTTTTCTGATCAATGTCTGTGGAACTGGCCCCAGTGAGAATCTTCTACCTTAGTTCTAAATAGCTTACAGTTGCTGTTGTGTGGCAGATTGAAAGTTCACCAGAACATTCATCAGTGGTAGGTTGTTTGAAGGATTTTTACTGTACGGAGGTAAATATCTGTAAGGAATTAGTAGACCCACAAAAAGCTCAAAAGTGTAATGACAGTCTATCAAACTAACAATTTTATATTCCCCAGCCCTACAAGTATCATTTGATTAATTGTTTTACTTTGTGTTGTTACAGTGACAGAGTGAGTGGATCCTACTTGACCTCTTGTGCAACCTGTGGCTGAAAAGTACAACCTTACAGCAGGCCCGGCCTGTTAAGTCACACCTTATGTTGAATGAACATCGGCATCATTTCCACAAACGATGGATGACCTAAGTTTAAAAGCCCTTGTGCATCATCAGTCTGTACTAGTCTATGACCTGGACTCTCCATACTTCATTCACAGTACCCTTCCAGTGCTTTACTCGAATGCTTTAGTTTGTAAGAGCATTGACTTTATTTGAATTCTTATTTCGAAGGGAGGAGAGACAGATTTGTTTCTGCATCAGGAACACAGAAGCAGTAAGCCATTTTGTTGTTTTCGTTGCATTTGTTCGAGTATATGGAAGTGATATAGGCACTGAGCGCTCACTCTGTGAGTGGAGATATGTCTGAAAGCTTCAGAGAAAAGATGGTCAAGTTCCTGTCCCCCGCCTCAAAGAACACCAATGGCTCCAGCTCGGATACACAGCTGGGCCAGCGTATTGGCCCCGAAGTGCGTCGGCGTCACAACACCATGGAGCGAGACACAAAGGCCGAGCACCGGTTCGTCCGGCGCAGCGTTATTTGTGACTCGAATGCCACGGCTGTAGAGGTTCCGAGCAAAATCTTTGTTCTAGGCGAACCACTGGACTGTTCCACAACCACCACTGACCTGAAGCCTGAACCCGCTCAGACTGAGCTATCTGCAGTGTCTCATGGGCCAGTTGTAGAAGTGTTGGATGGATCCCGGGCCAGCGTGAACAAGGAGATAGTCGCAGAGCAGAGGCCCATTGTGTCAGCAAATCAGGATGAGGGAACAAAGGAGGAGGCTTCTCTGGAACCAAAAAGCCAGGCGTCGGAGGCAGAGTCGGGCAGTAGTGTAAGTTCAAAACCAGGAAATGATAAGGATGAAGACGAGGAAAGCAAAGCGAAGGCTCGGCTGGAAGCGGGGCAACTGCGTGAAGCGGAAAAGAAGGAGCAAGAGGACATCGAGGAGGTCGAGACGAAGGCTGTTGGTACATCACCCGATGGCCGTTTTTTGAAGTTTGATATTGAGATTGGACGTGGTTCATTCAAGACGGTGTACAAAGGATTGGATACAGAAACTACAGTGGAGGTGGCATGGTGTGAGCTGCAGGTATGTCATTTTTGCTTTGTACTTTCTTTTTTGATTAGGCATAATGTAATTTGTCATGTCAGTGCTGACGTTAAATCGTTTTATATTTATTTATATATTTTGAGGGGTTCCTTGGTAAGCAATAAAATGGAAACAGAATAAGACAGTTTCACTTGGTCCAAACTGATTAATGACAGGTGAATAGTATGTTATGAAGCCGGACAGACTATGGACTGTACCTGCTGTTTTAGAAAAATAAGATTACTTCATTTATCTGTGAGGTTTGAAGCATATATATGAAGATTTAGCCAGGCGGTTTTGACTGAGGGACTTGTTAGCTGTATTAGTTGATGAGTAAAACTAAAGAGGTACTTTTCAGACACACAACATGTCTTTGCTGTTTGACTTCGGTTTGCTGAACATTTTTTGTGTGTGTATTTGGTTGCATGCTGTTTTTGTTTAAAAATAATCTTACTGGCAAGTGTTATTGATGTTCAGTCAGTACTGTGTAAATATTGCAGTAAGAAATTTGGAGTGTTTAGTTATATCTGTACACTACAAAGCAAATGTTTAACCATAATAAACCGTATTTAGAGGATTTTTTACGTAGTTTTTGTTTTAAATAGCCAGTCATCCTGTATATTTGTCTGTCTGGTATATATGACAAACTGTCAGTAAAGACCAGTAATCACCGAGCTAGATTTACATTGTAGTCTTGGTGTAGTAGGGGTTAATAAACCCAGCGATCACAGCTCCCACAAGAGCGATGTCTCTGGTAAGTGTTTTAAGTGGCAGACCACATGTGTTGCTTCTGTAAAAACACTGACTTGTGACCCACTTCTTTCTGTGTGCCTCTATTGACATCCTGTTTCCTCCTCTCATATCAGAGGGGTTACCAAAGGAAATTACACACACACACTTGTGTAAAGTTTTGCTCTGTCAGTGCGGCTGCAGTGTACGAGATGCACATTCAGAAACTGGGTCAGTGTCTCTGCCCAAGAATGTGCTGGCGTCTGATTTAGCAGCAGCTCTGTGGCCTGTCAAGTCTTGCCTTTGCCCCCTCTACCCCTCACCCACTGCTGCTCCAGCGCATGTGATCACATGACATGCATCTGAACGACCTTCAGGTCAAGCCAGTTCGGAAACTGTGCTGAAACAAAAGCTGTGGTATCAATTTCGCTCTTACTGTCTCCCTTTCTTTTACGTTGTTCTCTTGCTCTCGGCGCTCTCCAGCGAAGGTTTTCTCAACCGCTGAGCTGAGGACAAAATGTGGGCGTGCCTCTTTAGTCGTCGTACTCAGTAGGAGTAGTTTGTAATGGGCTGGCAGTGGCATGTTGGGCCATAAAACTAACGAGTCACTGACAACATAATAAGCATGCAAGTGTTTTGTGTTTATTTGCATTTATTTATTTCTTGTATTTGTTTTAGTAATACCTCACATGAACCGTATTTATAGATCGCTTGCCTGTTGTCTCTGGAGATGTCAAACTGATGCCACATGGTCAATGTTGAATAGCCTCTTCAGAAGCTGTGCACTGACCAGCGTAGGAGAGTGAAAGAACTGCTTTTAATCACTTTCTACTTTTTATTACCCTTTTTTAGGTTAGATTAGGTTAGATAGTCCCAAATTTTCCATCAAATCTTCTACTGTTTAAACCACAAGCTTCGAAGGTTAATAATAGGCCGGGTCACAAAGAGGAGACAACTCCAGATGGCGAATGAGGGAGTGTTTGGGTAGTTTGTGCACCAAGCTCAACCTTTAGTTCCCTAAGGTCCATTTGTATGAAATTCTTGTTCATCTCGGTGATAAGAAAATGTTATACAATATATGTTATGTTCACAGATATTGAGACTAACTTTCTGTGTCTAATTATCAATATTTTTCAACGTCTTTTCAGTTTGAGTTTCTTTATTTTAGTTATGGAAATACATGGTTTTACTGTAGGCTTTGTGGATTTAATTATGTGGGCTCTGATTACTTGTGCCTGTGGTAGCCTAGTGGTTAAGATACTGGACTATGGCCCAGAAGGTCCAGGATTCAAATCCCACAGTTGGGTCCTTGAGCAAGACCCTTAACCCACAATTGCTTGGATTGTAAGACTGTACCAAATGTAAGTCGCTCTGGATAAGGGCGTCTGCTAAATGCGGTAAATGTAAATGTTCCACAAACACACTTCCAGTTGGTCTTACTGTTTTCTGTCTTCCGCTTGTCAGTTGTTTCTGTAATGTCGTGCTGCACAGGGTTGCTGGAGAGGTGTAACATGCATGCACCACTTGTGGAAAACACTGGAATGCTCCCCGCCCACGTTAGTCCCATATCTCATATGAGATGTGCTTGAATAATATGTAGGTCGGATATGTTTCACTTCCGCCCTATTATGGGGAAGTGCTTTGTGCAGTCTGTTTTTTGCATAGCAGCTGCAAATACATGTTTTCATGCAGTGAACTGAGATTCATGTGTTCTCTCTTATGAAGTTATTTTGGAGAAGCAGCCTGGCCTATCAAGTGAATGTCGTCATAAGAGATGTTTTCATGGTCCAGTTGTTCTCTAAAGAGAACCTTATCTGATAAGATGTCTTAAGGAATGCCAGAATTTCAACCATCTATATAGATAGGATGAATATGTGGCTATGTTCTTCTTAAGTGAATAAATGTATACATCTTCCCCTTGCCCTCAGTAATACTTACATGTAACTAGTTCGGGGTGAGGAACTTTGCATGCTTTACTTTCTTCAGTACCTTTCCACTTGGGAGTGCATACACATGGCTCCCTGGCTAATCCTACAGTTTGCGAATGATAGTGGGTGTCAACGGGTTAGAAAAGTTGACCATGTGATTTGCATTTTGATTTTGTCCTGCTGAGCTCAGTTGTTTGAAGTTATTTGTAACAACAGTATGAAGTAGTCTGCATGTAAAATAGGAGTGAAGGGAGTCTTGCTTTTGGGGGATGGTGATTTTGGAGGCTTACCAAGATGTGGCTGGATGTTTCACATTCCAGGAATTCTGGGTAATCTTTCATTGTACGTTTAGGCCATACTGATGAAGCGTAGAGAATGCAAAGAATGTAGCATTGTAGGTTTCTTCTATTTAGGTATATGTGGTATTAGTATATGGTATGGTAGCAAACCATATAAAACATGCTTTTGGTATGAAAATATGACAGTAGTATTGCACAGTACTGCCTAAAATGTTCGCGGCTTTATTGCTGAACACATTCTGTGTCTAAAGTTGTGATTTATTTTTTAAATATTGTAGATAAAACTGTTCAGATGGCCTGAGAAACCACACAAGTGTAATATTTCCTAAAGAAATTAGGTTTACCCTGACGATGTCATTTTAAAGGTGAAGCACTGTGTTTTGTTGGTCTATCTAAAAGGAATGTTTTAACCTATCTTTATTAATCCTTCATGGATGGCTTTGTCTTCTCGGTGATCACATCGCACCACAAACCACTTAAACCTGCCAGAAAGCAAGGGGATTCCCTCAAATTTTACAAATATAGAGGCTGTCTAATCAAACAAGAAGTACAAGAAATCCCATCGTGGTAATTTGAGGTCTCACAATAATGCAAGAAAAATCATTTAAAAAGGAAAAACTAAAATCCCACCTCATTATTGAACACTTTGGAAATAACTTTTAATAATCATTAAAGTTAAAGTAGTTTTTTTTTCTTAAATCAAGATGTAGATTTTAAAGAATAGTAGTACTTTGGTTGCTCTTTGGATTAGAAACGTTTCTAGACGTCTAGTTTCCCCATTCAGAATTTTAATCCTCCTTCAGCATTAAAAGGTGACACAAGAATAAAATACCTGAGCGCACTCTTCACCCTATCTAAGTTAGGGGTGGGCGATTATGTTAAAAATATTATATCACAATATTTAACAGTTTCACGATATTCGGTATTTATTGCGATACAAGTAATCGCAGACAAAACGCACCACTAGTGAGAGTCTTAAACTACTATTCAGATATTATCCCATACTTACTAAAGTGATTTTTATTCAGCATGTGCTGCACTTCATTCAGTTAAACAGGACTAATTACACTCTTTATAATGAAGCTTGCAGTTTCTCCATGTTCTTTAAGCTCTGAATGATATTCTTGATATGGTCAGAAAGCATGCTGTCTGTCACGTTAACAATTTGATGCGATACGATAAAAGTCAAATTGCCCACCCTTACTCTAAACAGCACTTTTTTTTTAGAATGACTGGTTTCGAGTCTGTTCCTTTAAATGATAATGAGCCAGTTCCCATGCATATTTGATTTGCTGTATTAAAGTAACTGTAATATTAACGTTAAGTAACTGGCAGTTTTGTAAAATTAATGCCGCTAATTTAGATGTACGCCCTGAAAGTGATGCTATTCAGTTTCAGTGTGATTAAGTCATTACAAATATTTACGGTTGACTCCTAGGTCTTAGGGCATTGAATCATGCAACTGACTCTTCTTGGGACCGACTTCAATTGCAGTTTGTGACAAATTAAATAAGCCAAATCGGATTGGCTTGCCATGTTTTCGGGAGCTAGTCCGCCCACTAAAATGACTGGCTTATCCGATTTCACTGTTTGTGGGCTGGTAAGCATTCAAGACACCCAAATGTATGAATTGAAGAGTAAGTGTTAGATAACATCTCCTTGATGACCTCCACGAACCTTTTTTTTTTTTATATGAAAAAATTTGTATGAATGGAAATGTGATCTGCAGTTAATTATTTTTGTACTTCCTTACCTGAGAGGTGCATTGTGCTTGTGTAAGCATGCCACTGTGACTTCCTGACCTTAACTGCTGGTTTATGTTACTTGTGGTTTGCATTACTTGTTTGATTGCATTCCTTTCCATGACTCCATGGAATTTGCCTATGTATTCGGCTCAGGGACTTTATAGGAGATTAGACCATATTTTTACCAGTTCATCTGGTTTCACGAGTGAAGCTAATTATATTTTTAATAGTGCTATCCAGACAAAAGTTAGGACTAATAGTAGGCTACATAAATACAGTCTAACCTCTTATCTCGCCAAACTCCTCTCTCGCCACCTGTGATGGCAGGACGGATTTCCCTCCATGCACTTTGCCTCGAAAAGCCTCCATCCTCAGCTCTCGCCCTCACCATTCTTGAAATGTGACAAATGTCTTACCAGCAATTAAATTCTACCCCGGCCAAGTTTTCAGCCGACCAGTCTGTAGATGTCACTTTAATCCTACTGACAGGATTGCCTTTCCTGCTCACTCCTCAGCTGGCAGCTCAACTTGCCAGCGGATTTTGACCCTGCTCACGCTGCAGACACCTTGTTGCTAATTGTTATTGCTCCATTGATGTGTTCATCTCATCGTCAGTCTTTTAGTACATTGTAAATCTGTACGATCATGAGTGCTTGTAGCAACCTCTGGCTTCCTTTGACAGAACAGGCAATGGAGTTTGATTGTCCCGTTTGTACTCAAACCTAGAAATAGTTATAATAATCAAAGGCATACAAATTCGTTTATTCTATCGCACACAAAGATGGTGAACCAGCGATCTAATCATAATAATAATGCATAGCTTCTATCAGTCTTGTTGCTTTTATTAATGGTGATAAGTATTCATTTAAAGTAATACAGTAAACCTTTCTTCTCCTCATGTAGTCCGGAACTATCCATTTTATGAATAAATAATAACTGCGGTGACGAGCTCAACACCACGGTAGGCATCACATAACCGCTAAATATGGTTATTGTCGCAGCTCTACTTGTCACACTGTTTATACATTGTGGGATCAGTAGCTCTTAATGTTACAAGTTATGTACCAAATGAAAGATCGAAGTCTTAAGCATAATTTGTGTTCATTACATTTGCATTTCTTATTTCAGTAATGGCTTTTAATAGTGATTGTGCACTTCTGCTTCTTGTAAGTAGCCCCATAAGCAGGTAAAGCGTCACTGAATTTAGCAAAGAAATAAATGATTTGTTGTTTTTAAATTCAAATTCTAAATTAAATATCACTTCAGGAAAAGCTTGATTAGTCGTGAATCGTTGGGTTAGTCCTGTAGCATAG
Organism: Ancistrus triradiatus; assembly: GCA_025084515.1. NCBI lineage: Eukaryota > Metazoa > Chordata > Actinopteri > Siluriformes > Loricariidae > Ancistrus > Ancistrus triradiatus. The sequence goes on from JAJAGP010000623.1 coordinate 28,087, forward strand.
AATAGACCCCACAAAAACAACTGAAAAATCGTCAAAATTCTGTCATTGTAACAGTTCTTGCCTGGCATGGGAATGCACGCTTCATGAACCCACTGTTTGGAGGCTGTTCAAGATTGTGTCCCAGCAAACAAGGCACAGGCACTCTTCGTCTGATTTTGTGTCTATTTGCCCCACTATCATTGAGACAAGTCGCCCTGAACTGACATGCATTATGTTTGCATTATGTTTGCTTTATTGCAAAGATTGCTTGGTGTAAAACACAAATGTATACAACTCACTTTTTCTGTGTTCTGCCTAGTCCAAATGTATAATTAGGAAGCCGTTAACCACAAGATTTGAAAATGGCTCAGTTAAGTGTGTCCTGCCTTTTTCCTCTTTACCCCTCTAATATTGGGACTGTTTGACAGCTAACCAGCGTGACTTACCAAGATGCCCTGGTGTCCCATATGCATTGATATTAATTTTAGTTAATAATTTGATGTTTATTAATAGTGTTTAAACTCCTGTTGTTGATTCTAGACGTTGGCTGTAGTTGACAAAGTAACATTGTAGTAGTGTAATAATAATAAATAATATTTTCTTCTTATTTAAGCTAGGAATGCACCGATACAATATTGGGATCGGATATCGGTCCCAGTATTAACAAAATTAGCTGGATCGGGTACCGGAAAATTAATCTGGTCCATGTGACCGGCTCATTCACTTTAATTTTGTGACACATGCTACACCGTACATCAGTTACGCCAACAGGTTTGATGGCAACGTGCAACGCCTGCAAAAAAATATTGCAAGGGGTGGTTTTGGCGGCACATATGATATTACTGATTAATAATATCCAGTGGTACCTCGGGTTCTCATTGTTAATTCGTTTAAGAAGGCTTTTTTCCCATATGGAATAGTGTAAATTGAATGAATTCGTTCCAGACCCCCAGAAAATCCGCACTTGTGTTCATATTGTACAGGTGCTCCCTGATTTACGAAGGGGATATGTTCCGACAAATCCATCCTAAGTTTAAATGCATCATGAATTAAGGAGTTTAACGAGTGTGCCCTGGACAGGACGCCTGATCATCTCATGGCTTGACAGGTGACACTGCAGCACCAGGATATAATCTCAAGCCGTCTGGCCTCCCTCTCTCAGACATATCCAATTATGCCTGGTGATGCCCAACCCTGCCTGAAGGCACTACTGGGGCTCGAACCTTGGTCACTACAGTGGTGGGCTAGCGAATTGTCACTGTCACATGAATGCCCTTGTTTTAAAATGGATTAAAATGGGTTTTCAAAGGTTAGAAGAAAGCATTAATCAAATGGTTAAATCTGTCTGAGCTCACTCATTAGTGTTAAGGGTGTGAATACTCATAATTTGGAACCCATACAATCTGTGGTGCAGCCATAACATGCTGTATTTGTTCATCATGATTACACTGCTAGCTCATCTTCTAATGTCAAATGTGAAATGTGTTTTAGGACCGAAAGTTGTCCAAAACCGAGCGACAGCGCTTTAAAGAGGAGGCTGGCATGCTGAAGGGCCTACAGCACCCCAACATCGTGCGCTTCTACGACTCCTGGGAGGCTCCCTGCAAAGGCAGGAAGTATATTGTGCTTGTGACGGAGCTCATGACCTCTGGCACTCTAAAGACGTGAGTGCACGGTTTGGATTTTTAAAAAATAAATAAACCCGTCTTGTGGTTAAAATAATTTTCAGTTTGGTCTTTCCAGGCACGACTGAAATGTGCTTAACATGATGGTGTTGGTTTGCTTTACTTGGCAGGTACCTGAAGCGGTTCAAAGAGATGAAGATCAAAGTGCTCCGCAGCTGGTGTCGACAAATCCTGAAAGGACTTCACTTTCTTCATACCAGGTCTCCTCCCATCATTCACCGTGACCTCAAGTGCGACAATATCTTCATCACCGGCCCCACCGGATCCGTGAAGATTGGTGACCTGGGCCTTGCCACCCTCAAGAGGGCTTCTTTTGCCAAGAGTGTCATAGGTATGTCCGCATAAACTCACTCTCTGTGCAGGTTTGCTGGCAGGGAGAAGAAAGTCTGTCCTGTTCTGCATTTTTTCTTTTCCTCTGCTCCTTCTGAAAGTTTGATTTGACATTGTGGCGCAAAGACAGACCACAGTGTTTCTGTGAGCCCCCAAACCACAGCAAACCAGGGCCCCTGCTTCTCGCTCACGCTGTCTCTCGACTCGGGATTCTCCTCCCTCCTCTAGGTCCAAAATCATTTTGTTTCTCACACTATCCTCAGTGTTTTAGGAGGCCCTTATTTCAGGTTCTCCCAGAGAGTAAGTAGCTTCTTAACTCTCTTTTTGTCAGTGCTGTGCGTAGTTGTATTGTGGATTGTCTGCAGGCAAACCAGATCATGGCAAAGGGATAGCACAAAAGCTAGAGGTGAGCCCTGGGCTTTCAGGTACCGTTCTGAATATTTGTCCTGTGGTTTGGATATTTGTGGTCTGTTTCTTTAATGAAATGTCTGATGTTAATGCTAACAACTGTCATTTTTCTCTCAAGGGTAGATCCTCTGTTTTGCTATTTTTTTCTTTCAGGGTCTTAAGATACAAGGCTTAATCTGTCTCCTCATCTTCCTCTCAGTTGTAGTCCTAGAATTCTTTTTATTTTAGGAACCTTAGACCTAACCTCAGATCTCCCCTTATTCTACTTTTAAGGATTATTTAGTGTACTGCGATACAGGCAGAAAATGGTCCTGGTAAGTCAACGAGTACAAAGTGACACATTACAAATCTAAATTCATTCCAAATATGTGAAGTTTTTCTGTGTGAGGTCTGTGTTCCACGGGCAGGTGCTTTATATCGCTTGGTCTAGTGTGCAGAACCTAACTTCTCAGTGACTAGCTATGGAATCTGTGTGCAGGAAATGCAACTAGCTCTTCTTTCTTACAGGTATACCAGAAAGGTAAGTGCCTTTAATGGGGATTTTCAGCAAATGATAACGAAGCTGATGTGAGAATTTTCCATAGCCTTAGCTGAATTATCAGCCTTGGACTGACCACTGACTTGTCTCACAAGATTCCTTTTAATCTTCTGTTTGTCCTACACCCTTATCGAAGCTTCTGTAAGCAATGAAATCACTAAGAACTTGACTTTATCTCTCCCAACTGCAGACTGAGTCTGAGTCCTTTGGTCAGTCCAAGCAGTCTAGTAGGTTCTGTACTCTAGCCACATTTCTGTAGACCTGCCCCAAGTCCTTACACTGAGAAACTTGGGCTCCATATCATAACATTGTAACTGAGGATAGTTTTCCTTCCTCCTCCTCTTTTGCTTTCTTTCCCTTTTCGCTCTCCCCTCTCTGTCTTCTCGCAGGTTGCCAGAGAAGTCATCTTCAACTGCATCATCTTCTCTCCTCTTCACAGAGAGGGTGTTGTAGGGCAATGAGAGAGAGAGAGCGAGTTCTGAACCGTTCTTTTGATTTAAGGTACCCCTGAGTTCATGGCGCCTGAGATGTATGAGGAGAAGTATGACGAGTCAGTGGATGTCTATGCCTTTGGGATGTGTATGCTGGAGATGGCTACCTCTGAGTACCCGTACTCCGAGTGCCAGAATGCGGCACAGATCTATCGCAGAGTGACCAGTGTAAGTCCCCACCCATCTGTTGGAGGAGAGGGCCATGTGTGCTCATCTTCCTCCCCTCTCCTTCGCTCCATTCTTTTAGTCCCTCCTTTTTGACTTTTTATGAGGCGTTTTCTTCACTCTCTTTTTCTCACTCAGTGGTAAGTTGTGTTGTCAAGATTTCCAGTCCGGCCAAAAGCCTGGATTTGGAACCTCTGGAGGAGGCTTTACTACCAAAGTGGCCTGAAACCGTTGTGAACTAAGGAAGTGTGTAGCTTATTTACAATAATACTCGCACATGTTCTAAGGATGCACTCCCACCCTACTCTGTGTTTGTTTCTGATTTCAAAGTATCATCCAGAGTCCTTACAGTAACTATGCCAGCCCTTAAAAAGCTTTAGAGAAGTAGGGCAAATGTCACAGGAACACATGCCTGAATGTAACTTGTGCCCAGTTTGGTTTACATCAAACACGACAGGCTAGTTTTTAAACCATATCCGGACAGGATTAAAATTACACGGGGTCCTTCGGTAATTTCCTGATGTACCAGAGCTACTCTGCTATTTTATTTGTCCCCGGATTGGCCATGTTGGTGATTTTCTACCTCCTTCCCTGACAAAAGTACAAACAGAATTACCCGCTGTTTTTAAAACTCTGTTCTCTGATCATTTTAGTGCCATCCATAATTGTACAGGTGGATAACGTTGGAAAAACCACCTTCTTTCCCATGCTATTTGCAGTAGATCTTCTAGAGTGTAAAAATTCAAACCCTGACATCCCCCTCTAAAACTAATCCAGTCTGAATAGCGCCCAGTGCATCCTTAACTGGTTCCTTATTGCAGATTAATGTAGTAAAAAAATAGCCAAGTGCAGGGACCTGGATCCCGGCAGTGCCTTCCGCCTGGTTCGGGCATGACATGCAGACATGATTGGCTGTGTCTGGGTGAGGGGAGATGGGGTATTACCCAGCATCCCCTATTCAGCACAGAGTTCTCCATGAACGAGCCAGGTACTGGAGTAGCAGTACAAGCATTTTCTTTTTATGGATCATGTTTTGTATAGCACGTCAAGTATTAGAGAAAGGAATAATAAACCTTTAATAAACTTGTCAAATACCAAGACTTAAATAATTTATGTGAGTGCCTTTTCCTCATTTGCTTGTTTTGTGTGTTTCACATTTGTAGGGAGTCAAGCCTGGCAGTTTCGATAAGGTCGCCATTCCTGAAGTGAAGGAGATCATCGAAGGATGCATTCGTCAAAACAAGGATGAAAGGCATGCTGAGCAAAATGTTACCTAAAAACCGCACCATACTGTAGCTCAGCTCTGTAAATACTATATGCTGTTTTGTTTCTAATGTGCACATTTCTCTTTTTCTTCCCTGTTTGGCTAGATATGCCATCAAGGACCTGTTAAACCACGCCTTTTTCCAGGAAGAGACAGGGGTCCGTGTCGAGCTCGCCGAAGAGGACGATGGGGAGATGGTTGCCATCAAACTATTGTTACGCATTGAGGATGTGAAGAAGCTGAAAGGGAAATACAAGGATAATGAAGCCATTGAGTTTTCCTTTGACCTCCACAAAGATGTCCCAGAGGATGTGGCACAGGAGATGGTAGCAGAAATTATATTATACACAATTGAAAATATTCAGGCTTTTATTTTCTAATAGCTTGTCTCTGTAGAGTAGCTTTCTGTTTCTGTTTTTTTACTAGCCTCCTAATTCGGGCATTCTGTCTCTCTCTCTTTTGCTTCCATTGTTCTCTTCCAAGGTTGATTCAGGATACGTGTGTGAGGGTGACCATAAGACCATAGCCAAAGCCATAAAGGACCGCGTGGCGCTGATCTGCAGGAAGAGGGAGCAGCGGCAGCTGGTGCGCGAAGAGCAGGAGAAGAGGAAGCAGGAAGAGGAGAGGGCACAGCAGCCTCCGAGCGAACCCGCTCATTCTTCTTCCTCTACCGCAAAGCCCCCCACGTCCACTCTAGCACCAGTTCCCATGGAAACGGAGGAACCTGAGGGGGATCAGCACCAGCTGCAGCCACAGTCTGTGGTGCCCGCTTCTTGTAAGCGTCACCGGTCACATCAGAGTCATCAGAACAAATGACAGTTTGGAAAATGATTTGATTTTAGAATTACAAAGGCAAAAATGTGGATTAAATGTGACACACCACATTACGTGACATTTTCTGTCTCAGAAGACATTCCATTGGGCCTGTAGCGAATGGGCTATATAGGGAATTGTTGTGGCTTAACTATACATTTAAAACTTGGGCAAGGGTGCAGTGTTTGATTTAATTATTTGCCCTTCTGTCTTTATATCTCCTGCAGCAATGGGTGGTATGGAGACTCAGTATTCCTCGACGGTATTTGATTCTCATTCTGGTGTGCCAGTACTGCCCTCCTACAGCTCTCTGCAACCTGAGCAGCAGCCTCAGCCCTCAGTCACTCCACACACCACACATTCCCAGCTGCCCCCGCAGCATGCCGGAGTCCATTCACAAAGCCTGGTAGGTTTTATCTTTTGAGCCGTGGCCGGTTTGGACACAGCTGACATCGCTGTAGACAACTGGTTCTTTGAATGCTAAGAATTTTGTCCTTTTATCAGCCCCAGGTTCCTCCCACTCAAATCAGCAGTGTTCTGTCAACAGTTCCTGTGTCCCATCCTGGAAATGTGGCTTCACAGCAGGTAGTTCTTGTATCTGAAATATATTTTGTGTCAAAATCGTGACGTTGCATAAGCCAGTATTAATTTTAACCTTATTTTAACTCCACAATTTAAAGTACATGAAATAACCTTAACCAAAACCTATGCTGACGTGTTTTGGTTTCTCTCATTGCTGTGTTGGTATCAGTGAGTACCAAATAACATGCTCATATTCGCCTGTCAGCAAAATTGCTATCATTTCATCTCTAGTTTAAACCAACTGGTGTTGCGAGTTAGTTTTTGCGCTATTGTTACTGTCTGTACGAAAGCTATTATAAATTATAGTGATGCACGATATGTTGGTGGCTGATATATTATTTGCCGATGTATGGATTTTTTTTCTGTTATCGGCAGCGGTCTGATGTTAGAATTTTAGCAGATATTGTAACCAATATTTATTATATACTTACATATGAACATTTTTTCTTTTGCCTGTTACTCATAAAGCAAAATATCTGATGTTGAGTTTATAGTTATATATTCAGGAACCTTTTTAAAGGACAGTTGGAAAATAAAATGGAATTAAACCATTTTTCCTATTGTTTACAGCAATAATCAAGTCTGATTTACCCATTTTATAGCATATTATTATTTAATTTTATTGCTAAAATGAATTACTATTCCAGTTTTTAAGAACAGTTCATATCTGGATTATAATGTGAACTTTGGTGGTAGGTGATGAAAATGGTGATGGGTTAAATTATCGTTTTTTAACATCGGTATTGGCCACTATAATGTGCTAATCATCGGTTATGATATCAGCCCAAGAAATTCAACATCGGTGCATCCCTAAAGTGTTTAATTCTGCTTCACTCAGATTTATTTTAGGCGGACTGCATCAGTGCAGCAGCCGACTGTCATTTTAGTTTCGTTGTATTTTACGTGGAGTATTTTAATTGGAATGCTACAGTGATTTGTTGATGTTTTCATAATGTAGTGATACTTTCATCTCAGATATGTATAGAAAGTTATTGTGAACTCGTGTTTCTGCAGTTATTGTTCTTTCTATCAGCTCAACCGTATATATGCATTTTGTAGTTCTCCAATTTCAGACTGTAGTCCATCTGTTTCTCTGCATACTTTGTTAGTCCCCTTTACTGTGTTCTCTAATGGTCAGGACCTCCACAGAACAGGTCCTATTTGGGTGGTGGACTATTCTCAGCACTGCAGTGACATTGATGTGAGGTTACTGTGTGTTGTGTTGGTACGAGTGGATCAGACATAGCAGTGCTGCTGGAGTTTGTAAACACTGCATGTGCTCACTGTGAACTCTTAGACACGTCTACCATTATGTAAAGTCAGAGACAGCAGCTCATCACAGTTTGTGTTAGTCATCCTCTTATCTTTCATCAGTGCCCACAGGAGGCTGGTGGCTGGACATTTTCGGTTGGTGGACATTTCCTAGTACAACAGGGACACAAACTCCAGCAGCACTGCTTAGTCTGATCCACTCATACCAGCACAGCACACACTAACACACCAACACAATATCACTGCAGCGCTGAGGATGATCCACCACCCAAATACTGTAGTGCCTAATCTATAGAGAACAGGGTAAAGAGGACCAACAAAGTATGTAAAGAAACAAATGGACTACATTTGTAATTGTGGAACTGATAAAATGGACAGAATGTACCTAATATGTGACTGGTGAGTGTATGCGGTTGCCATGATATTCATTTATATATTGTAATGGAGGATTCTATCAATATCGCCCACCCTTAATATTGTATTAGAATGATTTTCAGTGTTGCCTTGGACTATAGCTTTCATGCTCAGCAATCTATGTGTAGCAATTTAACAGTAGTATGAAATTATATGAAGAAATGCATTTCTTTAACCCATTACTGCTTTTGACTGTGTGTAAGAGTGAGGAAAAACCTAAATACTGACATGTGCTGCCTACCAACATATGCCTTTGTTGGTTTGCCAACAGACCACATTGCCAGCTCCTGTTCAGACCAATATCCCCCAGCAGCAGCTACAGCAGCCACCGCTGGATGCTGCAAACCAGAGCAACATTCAGCCGACAGTGCCATGCTCCCAGGTGGTACAGGTACACTGTTCTATATTGTCCTCTTAAAGCAATAGTTTAGAGCATGAAGGTGCTTGGTGCACAGGTTTTCTTCATTGCTTTTGTATTTAAAGGATGACACCAATGTTGCAAACGGCTAGCAGTTCAGCTTGATGCATGCTGCCTGGCACACACTTGCATATGGCAGTGTCTAAAATGGCATGATCAGCTTCATAAATGAGCAAATAAAAGGTCAAGAAGTTAAAAGTTCAGTATGCTTTAAATGGAAAGGGTATTGCTTAAATTATTTCTAGCGGATATCCCCTTAAACTCGGTGCAAGTATCGGTCGTGTAGGCAGGAAGTGCTGAAGAAGGTGATTCTGGTTTCAGATGTGAGACGTGTCTATTTTCATAGGCACTGAGTCATAGTGTCGAGACCCACATAAGCACGTCCATATAAGATTTCTTTGTAATTCTACATAGTACATAAACAGGAGATGTATAATGATTTGGACATGTGATGCTTCGCTAGAATCTGTTCATTCCCTTTCTGTAGAACTTTCACCTACATGAATGCTAAAAGCTCTTTGACTTTTGCTCTATATGTAGTTCTTCAAGGAAGCACTGAAAAGTTAAATAGTTACTCATTGTTCCGCTTTCACTGTCTTTCTTATTTGTTCCTCTTTTCTGGGCCATCTAAATGATTGTCCACATCCATCACTGCAGTGGATCCACATTTGCTTTGTGATAAAAGTTCTGTGAAGCTTTTGTCATCACACATCTTACAACTTAAAGCATTTGCTGCATGAGCTGCTAACAGCTGCTGCATAAGCTATAATTAGCCTGTTCTGGTGAGATGCATGCTACCTGGTTTGATGTACTCTATTAGGTTTCCTGTGACTGTAGCCATGGTGGCTCTTCAGTATGGTTATTCTAAAATGACAAAACACAAATGCCTCATGTGGTTACAGTAACATCATGGCTACGTTTCTAAATGGCTTGTAGTTTCCACATTTTCCTGAGCTTACTTAACCTACCAGTCATTAACTTCATTCTTCTCATGTTTTCTCATTCCATCTCTTGCATGCTGCCAGGTTTGGCTAAATCAGCTCAGCCCTCCTGTTTTCTCTCCACCTCCAAATGCTGAACAGCTCTATTTCTTATATCAGGCTTCTCAGGTACACAGGGTATCTATACTGAGGTGTGTTCTTTCCTCCAAAGATGACAATGACTGTCCTTCTTTCTTCCTGTCATGCTTTTGAGATGAGATTTTAGAGAACCGAGCTGAAATGTAGATAGCTATATGAATGTAGTTCCTTGTTTGACAAAATCTTCATTTACACAGTAATTGCATTCTGTTTAATGCAATTTTACTTATTCTGATTTAGGCTTCTGCAAGTGTGCCCCAGCCTCTCCCTGCAGATCAGACTCAAGCACAGTCCACACTGGTTCCACCATCTACAGAGAGGTACTTGTGAACTAATCTGCGCAAGAAAATGCGACACTTTTCACCTTCTTCAATTTGAGCATAGTTTTTCTTTTGTTTTGTCAAGTTAGGGGTACATTGAAGATTTCTCTAAAATATTATTAATTTTAAAATCGAGATCAGTTAATCGAGATCAGTTAATCACATTTTTTGGGATCGACTTCATTTTATATTGGCTCTCATTTAAATGTTTTTGCCATGTGAACACACGAAAAAGCTTCATATTTATATTTATTTACTTACTTATACGAAGCTCTTATTCAGAGCGACTTACAGCTGACAGTCTTATAAGGTACAGTCCAGGCTACTGTGAGTTAAGGGCGTTGCTCAGAAATGAAAGCTTGGCACGGCTGAGACTAACTCTGGAGCCACAGTCCCACAACATTGTATTTTAATTATGTGTAATCATAAACATACTTCAGAACAAAAACATTTTGGTGACAAAATTTAGAAGTACAAGAATTTCACTGTACAGTGATGCTTAAGTTTGTGAACCCTTTACATTTTAATTTCTAGAAGTAGATCAAGCAAACCCAGTTAAAGAATATACTACTTTTTTTTTTTTTTTTTTTTTTTTTTGTCTAATTTGTTTAAGGAGGAAAGGGATTCAGTAGTTCCAAAAGTATGTGGACCTTTGTTTTCAGTATTTCGTGTGAACACCTTGTTCAGCAGTAACTGCAGCTAAGCATTTTCATTAACTGTTGATCCTGCACATGGGCTTGGAGGACATGTAACCTATTCCTCCGTGCAGAACAGCTTCAACTTTTCAGCTCCAAATTTTGGTGGGTTTCCTTACATGAACTGCTCACTTCAGGTTCTTCCACAACATTTCTGTTGAATTAAGGTCAGGACTGTGAATTGGCCATTCCAAAACATTAACTTCATTCTTTGATAGAATGACTTGTGTGCCTAGGGTCGTTGTATTGCTGCATGACTCACGCATTGTTGAGATTCAGTTCGGACCTTTTCATTTAGAATTTCCTGGTTTAATTCAGTTCTCCATCAATGATGGTAAACTGTCCTGTCCCACATGTGGCAAGCCAGGCCCAAGCCATGGTACTACCACCACTGTGTTTCTCAAATAAAGATAAGGGTCTTATGCTGGAATGTGGTGTTTTCCTTTTAGAACATGTCTCACTTAAACCAAAAGTTTTATTTTGTGTTCATTTTGGAGAGCAGTGGCTTTCTCCTTTCAACCCTGACATGTTCACCATTGTTGTTCAGTGTTTTTCTGAGTGAGAGAAGCCTTTAGTTGCTTAGAATTCACCCCGGGTTCCTTTGTGACTGCACAGACTCTTTTAGAGTGATCTTTATTAGTTGACCACTACTTGGGAGGGTAACAATGCTCTTGAATTTTCTCCATGTTTACATAATTTCTGAGTGGATTGGTGGAGTCCAAACTTTTTAGAGATGGCTTTGTAACCTTTTCCAGCCTGATAAGTATCAGCAACTCTCATTTGTTTCTGCCAATATGCAGTTCCACAAATGCATGTGTAGATTAGACTTTGGTAAATCCCTGTCCTTTAAATACGAGAGGACACCCACTCACACTTGGTTGACTGCCAATCAATTTCAAATTGACTACATAGAAATTGTGTGGTATTATATACAAAGCGTAATACTTTTGTCTCATTTGCTTATCTGGATTCTGTTCGTCTATTTTTAGGACCTGTATGAAAATCTGATGTTTTAGGTCATATTTATGTGGAAATGTAGAATATGCTAAAGAGTTCACATACTTTCAAGCATCATTTCATATTCAAATGCATTGTATTCTGAATACACCTAACTATAACCAACACTTGATTTGAACATGTTAGAATTTTAAGAATATAGAGGGACGAATACTTAATTTGATTAAGTATTCATGTTCCATGTAACTTTACTTTGTCTGTTACTTCAGTTAACAGAAAATATTACTCAATTAGATTTCTCAAAATATAATTAACATTAATTTTTATTAAAAAACATATTCCATGTAAGTGATGCTATTGTATGAGTATTTTCCAAAATTCAGTTGCAGTTGTGCAGGTTTATAGCATGGAAAGTGAAAGTGAATTTTGCAATAAAAGATTCTAAAACTTTGGGGACTTTACCAGGGATTTTTTTTGTTTTTGTTTTTGTTTTTTTTCCTGAGAGAGCCATCTGAAAGCATAATTGGGCATGCCCATATTGGACACGTTATCAAAGTACATTTGTAATGATCACACTAGTCACATTGTTGATGATTGCCCCTGTGAAGGACTTGTAGTTTTGGGCTGCATTCAAAGTGGTCCCCTAATCACTACATTCCTACATGCTATGTAGATGGTTATTGGTCTACAGGGAACAGAATTAGTAAGGGTGTAAAATGAATAAGAGTGTAGAAGGTCCTCCACACATCCTTATGCTCTGCTCATTCCTGTGCGACGGCATGTTCCAGCACACTACCACATACTGTATGGCACACGAGATAACAGCTTGTACGTGCCATTTCTTATAAAAGTACCTAATAAAATGCATAATTTACATTACAGAGGCCTCATTAATCGTGATGCCTTGCCAGACCCCCATCAGAGAAGTTGCAATGTAATGGCACAGCAACCAACTTAAGACCTGGTGAAAATAATGTTATGGAATTATTGAAAGTAATAAATATTCTGTTGCAGCTCGTATCGTCCACTCGTTTGACTGTGTAGTGCTATTTAATGGTAAAGCTTTTTCCTGAGGTTCAGATTGGGGAAGGAAAAATGTGATACAGTGATTAGATATTTTGACAACCCTAGTGTGTGTATTTTCAGCTCTTAAAGCAAATTTGTGGCTGTGCTGAGGAAACATCTGAGAACAAAACATGGTTCTAATTTAAATGTTTTAACTTCTGTCATTTTGTCAAGCTTCCAGTGTTATAAAACAGGCACATCAAGTCTGGTTCTCTGCTATTGTTTTGAACCATGTTTTACTGTAAACCAGATACAACCAGGAACAGTGACGTTACCTGTATCAATTGTCGTGTGTGTACATATACATCTTTGAATATCTTTGAATATTTACAGCATTTAGCAGACGCCCTTATCCCGAGCGACTTACAACTGATACAGTCTTACAATCCAAGCAATTGTGGGTTAAGGGTCTTGCTCAAGGACCAACAGAGGCAGCTTGGCAGAGGTGGGATTTGAACCCTGGACCTTGTGGTCCATAGTCCAGTACCTTACCCACTAGGCTACCACAGTCCCCATATACATGTATACACACTCTCAAATTGATACAGGTAACGTCACTGTTCCTTACTTTCATCTGTCCGTTTCATCCGTTCTATTCAGGGAGAGATGGGTGACATTATCTGCTTCAGCTCTAGACAACTTAATATTCTGCTTTCTCATAGTGGCCTGTCAGATGCAGCATCAGGACTGAGCGATGGAAACGATGGAAAGCATGAGACTCGTACCGCAAAGCGTTACCAGCGCCGCTCTGCTCGCAGTCGCTCACACCACGACAAAACAGCCAAGCCAAAGCTTGTTGTTCTGAATGTAAGTGTGTTTTGGTTGTTTTTATTTTTTATTTTTTTCAGAGATCCTTAAACATCACAATAAAGCTGTTTCTGTTGTAGGTAGTTTTAGTGGGGAGACTTGTGCAAATGTTTGTTGGACAGCTATTGCATGTAATATTGCAGCCTTATTGAAGTTCAGAGCCTAGACCTTTTCATTAGTACACACACTGCCTTAGTTACAGTGGGGCAAAGTATTTAGTCAGCCACTGATTGTGCAAGTTCTCCTACTTATAAAGATGAGAGGTCTGTCATTTTCATCATAGGTACACTTCAACTATGAGAGACAAAATGAGAAATCATATTGTAGGATTTTTAAAGAATTTAATTGTAAATCATGGTGGAAAATAAGTATTTGGTCACCCACAAACAAGCAAGATTTCTGGCTCTCACAGACCTGTAACTTTTTAAGAAGCTCTTCTGTCCTCCACTCGTTACCTGTATTAATGGCATCTGTTTGACCTCGTTATCTGTATAAAAGACATCTGTCCACAGCCTCAAACAGTCAGACTCCAAACTCGACCATGGCCAAGACCAAACAGCTGTCGAAGGACAACTGGAAGAAAATTGTAGACCTGCAGCAGGCTGGGAAGAGTGAATCTACAATAGGCAAGCTGGATGGTGTGAATAAATCAACTGTGTGAGCAATTGTAAGAAAATGGAAGACATACAAGATCATTGATAATCTCCCTCGATCTGGGACTCCACACAAGATCTCATCCCGTGGGGTCAAAATGATCATGAGAACGGTGAGCAAAAAATCCCAGAACTACACGGAGGGACCTGATGAATGACCTGCAGAGAGCTGGGACCCAAAGTAACAAAGGCTACCATCAGTAACACATTACGCTGAGAGGGACTCAGATCCTGCAGTGCCAGGCGTGTTTCCCCTGCTTTAAGCCAGTACATGTCCAGGCCCGTCTGATGTTTTGCCAGAGGGCATATGGATGATCCAGAAGAGGACTGGGAGAATATGTGGTCAGATGAAACCAAAATAGAACTCTTTGGTAAAAACTCAGTTGGAGGAAGAAGAATGCTGAGTTGCATGCCAAGAACACCATACCTACTGTGAAGCATGGGGGTGGAAGAATCATGCTTTGGGGCTGTTTTTTCTGCAAAGGGGACAGGACGACTGATCCGTGTTAAGGGAAGAATGAACGGGGCCATGTATCGTGAGATTTTAAGCCAAAACCTCCTTCCCATCAGTGAGAGCATTGAAGATGGAACGTGGCTGGGTCTTCCAGCATGACAATGATCCCCAAACACAACCACTCGGGGCAACGAAGGAGTGGCCGTATTTCAAGGTCCTGGAGTGGCCTAGCCAGTCTCCAGACCTCAACCCCATAGAAAATTTGTGAAGTCCGTGTTGCCCCAAAACATTTCACTGCTCTAGAGGAGATCTGCATGGAGGAAATGGGCCAAAATACCAGCTACAGTGTGTGCCAACCTGGTGAAGAACTTGCAGGAAACGTTTTGAGAACCTCTGTCATTTGCCAACAAAGGTTGTGTTACAAAGTATTGAGTTGAAGTTTTTGTTATTGACCAAATACTTATTTTCCACCATGATTTAAAATTAAATTCTTTAAAAATCCTACAGTGTGATTTCCTGGTTTTTTTTCTCATTTTGTCTCTCATAGTTGAAGTGTAGCTATGATAAAAATTACAGACCTCTCTCATCTTTCTAAGTAGGAGAGCTTAGAACTGAGATCTGTCTAACTGACTAAATACTTTTTTGCCCCACTGTATGTGACTGTTACATAACTCCGGTATACAATGGGAATCCCTTCCTCTTTTGAAAACTTTGTAGGAGACGTGGAAGCTCTTCTGCATGGCGGAGCTTGATATAGTCAGGCATGAGAACATAAGGAATTTCCAAAACTCATGGACAGTAAAACAAACTTTATAATACCAAATAGGTCAGCCAGTGTGTTACTGGCACCTGCCAGAACAATCAGCCCCTGCATTTTTTTTGTTGTTGTTGCTGTTGGCTTCAAGTTATGCCCTCATAGTTTACTGATAAGTAATATAAATATGCTCTGTTACTATGGGGCAATGAAATTATCCTCAAATTTGTAATCAAATTTGAGCAGTATATCGGGTTTGGATCACTTCTATCTTCACTGTCAACACAATATTAGTTTTGTTTGTTTGCATCTTGAATCCTCGTCTGCATGGCCTTCCTGTGATAGCTTATCATGGCCTTCCTGTATTAGTGTGTTTGTATCAGAATAGCAGAAGTGACTGTGACAAAACATTCGTTTTTTTGTTTTGTTTTTACGGTATGGTTTTCACCAACACCACTGTTTTCCAAAGCCTCCATTAATGAGACTTGTCTTTGTATTAACATTAGTTACGTCATAATTTGTCATGATGATTTCTTTTATTAGATTTCGAATATCGGTGACATAGTGGCTGAATGCCAACTGGAAACCCACAACAAGAAAATGGTGACTTTTAAGTTTGATCTGGATGGAGACAACCCTGAAGAAATTGCTCAGATCATGGTACCTATTCTTCTAATAGTTCTTTCCAAGGGTTACATTTTGTCCAGCTAGATGTTTGTTTCGCCTAAGGTAGGATTTTGTTGTGCATTCAGGTTCAGGGTGACTTCATTCTAGAGAGTGAGCGAGAGGCCTTCATTGAGCAGGTACAAGAGGTCATAGATATGGCAGATGAGAAAAGGGAAGCTGTAAAAGATGGCAGCTCTCAGGTATGGACTATTTCTTGCCATTTAACGCTCATGACGATCCTACACGCAAGGGTTGTTAACGATTTTTGTCACTGTAGGTAATAATTGACCCACACCAACAGACTCCTCAGCTATCCGGTCCCAGTCAGCCTGGTAAGTGTTTCTACAACCTTAAACTTGAAGTGTTTGTCATAGTGGATAAAGGGTTATTCCTTACTGATTTTACTCTCGGTAACAGGACTGCCACCCAGCGTGGCTGCACAGGTGGTGCATTCAGCAGGACGGCGGTTCATTGTCAGCCCCGTACCAGAATCGCGACTTCGGGAATCTTTCTTTGGCCCTCCCTCGGCCAGCACGTCTTTTGGAGATGAGGTTCCTGGTGGGTTATAGCTAAAGTAGAGTTATTAGTCATTCCAATGTAACACAATTAAATGATGTTGGTATGCACTGCTAATTATTAGTGATGCATTGAAATAAAAATTATTGGGCGAAGCAGAAACTGAAAGCTTGAACAAGCCAAAAACTGAAACCAAAAGGTTTGCATTTCTGTATGTGGTTTTCAAATGAATATCTCTCTCTGTCTGTCTGTCTGTCTGTCTGTCTGTATCTAGCTCTATATTTTTTTTGTCTGTCTCTCTGTCTCTGTCTGTCTCTTTCTTTGTTTCTCTGTCTCTCTCTCTCTCTCTCTCTCTCTCTCTCTCTCTGTGTCTCTGTCTCTCTCTCTCTCTCTCTCTCTCTCTCTGTCTGTCTGTCTGTCTCTAGCTCTCCTTTTTTTTGTCTGTCTCTCTGTCTGTCTCTTTCTTTGTTTCTCTCTCTCTCTCTCTCTCTCTCTCTCTCTCTCTCTCTCTCTGTGTCTCTGTGTCTCTCTCTCCCTCTCTCTCTCTCTGTCTCCCGCTCTCTGTCTGTCTGTCTCTTTCTTTGTCTCCGTCTCTCTCTGTCTGTCTGTCTCTTTCTTTGTCTCTCTCTCCCTCTCTCTCTCTCTCCCTCTCTCTCTCTCTCTCTCTCTCTCTCTGTCTCCCGCTCTCTTTGTCTGCCTGTCTCTCTTTCTTTGTCTCTGTCTCTCTCTGTATGTCTGTCTGTCTGTCTCTGTCTCTCTCTCTGTATGTCTGTCTGTCTCTGTCTCTCTTTCCGTGTCTCTCTCTCTCTCTCTCTCTCTCTGTCTGTCTGTCTGTGTTTCCCGCTCTCTTTCTTTGTCTGTCTCTCTCTATCTCTCTCTCTCTTGACTGCTGTGACACTGATGTGGTGTGTTGTGCTGATATGAGTGGATCACACACAGCAGTGCTGCTGGAGTTTTTAAACCCTGTGTTCACTCAGTTTGCACTCTATTAGAGACACATCTACAATATTTCTCTACTGTCTACTGTTTAATTTCAGCTATTACAAAGGAGTTTGCTTTTCTGTATGAAAGATTTTGGATTTTACATTTGTCTGAGCTGTGTTTGTTTTCTCATTTGCAGCTTCTGATCCTGCTCCATCTGGCAATACACAACAGGGACAAAGCAATGTAGCTCCCAACATTAACCAGCCCACTGCTTTAGCCCCTCATCCTGTGTATCCAAATCCGGATGCAAACCCCCCTGCCGCCGTCTGTATCGGATCCACTTCCCCACCTCCTTCTGCTCAGCTGCCGAGGACGGGCAGGATGTCCCCTTCACTTGCCCCACCAGATCAGCTCCTCTCTCAACGGCGCACATCCCTGCCCACTCTGCCTGCAACTTACCAGCAGCCTGAGAGCAGCAGCCTTGTTCTTCCCTCTGCTGGGGATCCACTTCCTTCTGCTGCTTCTGTCCCTCAGGTGCCATCTGGCCACTCCTCCAACCCCACACCTCTGCCTGTAGTTACTCCTGGGCACTGTGGGGAGAGTGAAGGGGAGATCCAGGGCAAGTCACCTGGCATTGAGGACATCCACGCACTGGACAAAAAGCTTCGTTCTTTATTCCAAGATCAGAGCTCCTCTGGTTCTTCAGTTCATACTGATAGCTCTGGAGATGTGGCCCCTGCCTCCTCACCCCCCAACACCATCGGATCGCCTCCTCCCGGCCTGGTCTCCAGTGCAGGTCACATGTCATCACCGTGTGTGTCCCTTAGCTCCAGCGGTAACTATGCTCCTGGCACGTTTGCCTTGCAGGCCCAAGCTGGAGCAGCTACTGCGTATGTGCCAACTGGGCAGGGAGATCCTGGATTGCAAAGATTGCAGGTAGGCACAGTGATTTTGCTCTGGTTTTTTTTATATTTTGGTAGATTCTTTATCATGGGATCCCAACGACCGCGTGTATTTGGCTCCCTGACAAGTGGGTGTCACGTGGTTAGTTAGCACAGTCACCTTACAGCTCCAGAGATCCCCTGTGTAGAACTTGCACATCCGTGTGGGATTACTTCGGGTGCTCCAGTTTCCTCGCTGTAATTACTTACTTACTTTATATACTCCTGTTTTACTTTTCGGATCTGAGCTGCTATAATCGCCTGACTTTCCGTCTGGGATTAATAAAGTGATCTATATATCTATCTGTGAATCTATATAATAAAGTGATCGATCGATCTGTCTATCTATATGTGATATATATCTGTATAATAAAGTGGTCGATCTCTCTATCTGTGATATAATATCGATCGATCGATCTGTGAAATCTAGCTATCTGTGGATCTATAAATAAAGCGATCGATCTCTCTATCTGTTAATCTGTATAATAGTGATCGACCGATCGATCGATCTCTATCTGTGAAATCTAGCTATCTGTGAATCTATAAATAAAGCGATCGATCTCTCTATATGTTAATCTGTATAATAGTGATCGACCGATCGATCGATCTCTATCTGTGAAATCTAGCTATCTGTGAATCTATATATAATAGTGATTGATCTCTCTATGTGAATCTATATAATAATGATCGACCGATCGATCGCTATCTGTGAATTTATATATAATAAAGTGATCGATCGATCGATCTGTCTGTGAATTTATATAATAGTGATCAGTCGATCTATCTGTCTATGAATCTATATAATAGTGATCGATTGATTTTCCTATCTGTGAAATCTAGTTTTTTTTTTTTTGAATCTATAAAATAGTGATCGATCGGTCTATCTGTGAATTTATATAGTAATCAATCGATCTCTTTATGAATCTATATAATAAAGTGATCGATTGATCTCCCTATCTGTGAAATCTAGCTATTTATTTGTGAATCTATATAATAGAGAGATCAATTGATCACCATATAAATTCACAGATCGATCGATCACTATCTATGAATCTATATAATAGTGATCGATCGATCTCCCTATCTGTGAAATCTAGCTATTTATTTGTGAATCTATATAATAGAGATCAATTGATCACCATATAAATTCACAGATCGATCGATCGATCACTATCTATGAATCTATATAATAAAGTGATCGATTGATCTCCCTATCTGTGAAATCTAGCTATTTATTTGTGAATCTATATAATAGAGAGATCAATTGATCACCATATAAATTCACAGATCGATCGATCGATCACTATCTATGAATCTATATAATAAAGTGATCGATCGATCTCCCCATCTGAAATGTAGCTATTTATTTGTGAATCTACATAATAGCGATCGATCTCTCTATCTGTGAATTTATATAATAGTGATCCATCTCTCCATCTATGCAATCTATCTATCCATCTGTGAATCTGTATAATAGTGATCAATCGATCTATCTGTGAATCTATATAATAAAGTGATTGATCTGTCTATCCATCTCCCACATCTCAAAGACATGCCTTAGGTTAACTGGTCATTCCATATTGGCCCAGTGTGAATGTGACTGACTGGTATTGATGTAACTTCCCGTCGCAAGTAGTCATGCTGAAAGCGACATTAGATCAAATATAGGCCAAGCCATAATATAAAAATAAAGGTGAAAATATGAGAGAATGCAAAAGTTGTTCACATGTAACATAGTCAGGTATCGAAAGCAAACAAGGTGAGAGAGAGGAGAAAAAAAAAGACTTGTCACGCTTCCAAGTTTTCTTTTCATTCATTGTTACTGTTTTTGTTCCTGGCAGACATCTGTGACTGGACCTCAAGATGGACCGACTGCCTCAGAGACCAGGCAACCTGTGGAACCACCAGTTGCTGAGGGTAGGCAACTTGGCAGATTTCAGGTACTACTTAGTGTTCCTCTATTTGGTTGTTGCTGTACTGAATCTTCAAGTGTTATATTTTAAACAAGCATATTAAATTGTGTCCAGGTTTCTGTGGCCACTGATCAAGCTATGGATGGCACATCTGACCTGAATACAGTAGCATCTTCATCTACAACCTCTCCTTCATCTTCTTCTTCTTCTTCATCTTCATCTTCCACTGCATCAAGCCCTGAAAACACTCTCCATAAGTACCAAACTCTGCCAAAGATGAGCTGTTGTCACGAAATTGATTCTGCACCTGCTACTGTTGCTGCTGCTGCTGCTGCTACTACAATTGGCCGCTTTCAAGTTACCCCAGCTGAAAAGGAGGATGCTACTGTAAGCTCAGAGGAAGGGCTACAACTCCTTGTACCTCCCACCATCCAGACCAACACTCAGTGCATCTTAAGCAGTGACGATTCTGAGCCAGAGAATGAAACCTTTAAGACAGAGATCAGACAGCTTAGGGAGAGGTAAGTCTTGTGGAAATTGCTTCCTGATGATTTTTTTTTTAAACAGTTTAGCCTCCACTAAACCAGAACTACTCTTAGTTTGCATCTGGTGTGCCTTCATATAACCTTCTCTTCTTGCAGACATTCGATTGAGATTCAAGCCCTGCAGAGTAAGCAGAGGATGGAACTTGATGAACTACTTGGACGTATGGGCAAATCACGCCCCTCTGTGGTGGCCCCCTCTGCTGTCGCTGTGGCTGGAGGCCGCCGGCGGCTTACCAAATCTAAGGGGAGCAAATCAAGCCGCAACGGTAGCAACCACGGCAGCCCCCAGCAGCGAGGTGTGTCAGTAATGTACCTTAATAGGAGCGAGTTCCTGTTGAACTGCTGTTTGAGGTTGATCCAAATGCTTGAAAGTCTTAAATGGGTTTGAGAGGTCATTATGAAATTCAAATCAGGGAGTGTCAACCTTCAGCTCACACTTCTGTACCTAGGTTTATTATGTGTACTTTAGATTTATTGTTGCTATACATTAATACGTGTGTGTAGGCTATGGGACTTGCTTTTGGCAACTATTACTGTTTGGTCAAGACCAACTGCTTTTATTGAAGCTGTGTGAATGGCCTGAAACACGACTGCTGCCTGTTGTTTTGGCCTGATGTAACCCAACTGATTTGGTGGGAATGGGTTAATGACTGTTCAGACTATGAAAATATAAGCTAAATATGAATGTGTATAATTTAATGCACCCTGACTATAACAGAGTACTGTGCAAAAGTCTTAGGCCACCATTAGATTCGTTGTTTTAGCAATGGTATAATGACTGTATATAACATTGCAATGATTGGACCCAATAATTTAACTCATCATGCCACTTTTCAATTGATCTTCATTCCAATCTTTGTGAGGTTTAGCCTTTTTGCTCTTTCCAAAAACAAAAGTGATACCCTTCCAAAAACATTTCTGATGCTGCTGTTGCTCAAAATAGTAATAGAGAAATACTTGTATATGGTCATACCGTTGCTAAAACAATGATATATCTAATCTATTGGTGGCCTAAGGCTTTTGCACAGTACTCTGTGCTTCCTGTTCCAAACAGGAAGAACTAACCAAAATGTAAAATTAAAAACAGCACAACACGTGCGTACCCAACAAGCACAGTGGATGGAGAGCACATTTAAAAGTTTCTACAAGCGACTCAACCATGCTCTCATTGCCCAAGGTTCTGTTGGCCATCAAATCACAACGCAAATCATTCTGGATTTCCCCCCTCACCCTGGTCAGGGTTGCTCGTGTAGGTCTGGAGTCTCACAGTGAATTCTTTGGGCGTAGGAAGAGGTACATCCTGGAACACGGACCAGTCTATTGGAGGGTTCTATAAACATATCACCTGACCTGGATGTTGCAAACCTCACCTTAGTTCCTCCCTGCATTAACACCAAGTGTCTGATTGCTTGACATTTTAAACGCTTACACTCCCTCTTGTGGATGAAGGAAATCCACAGCCACTTATTTTTATAACCTTATTTTATGACCTTAAAAATATACAATAATGTATACAAACAATATAATATATACAAAATCCACCATACATCATTAAATATAAAGAAAATACTAAATTTTGTGCATCTTGCCCTAATAACCACTGACCTTCTAACTACTAACCATCTGTTGAACAGAAAAGCATTTCATGCTCTCATGGTGAGGATTGGTGCTTTTATGTTTAAGGACTGCTGATTCACCTAGAAAGTGCTGACAATATGCTTGTTTTTTTGTTTTTTGAAGGAGAGAAACGTACCTTACAGGATAGGCAAACTTTAACCAGTCAGTCAACTACAGAGAATGTTTCAGAGCCTCAGGATGCTCAGTCAGAAGGTAATTTTATTACACCAAAGAGTTATCTGCGTATTGACTGCTGATACCAATATACTATAGACAGTAACAGACTATAGGCAGAGGTGGTGCTTTAATTCCAAATATGATTTAGCCATGAGTACCTAGTGTTTGATCATATAAGGATAAACCGAGGTCAGTTTTATAGCTAATGGACCTGACTGTGTGACAGCTTTTCATCCTAAACTTACAATGGCTTTATGAAAATCATCTGATGCTACATCCATCACACAAAACTGACCCACATTCATCTGATAAAGGGAAAATATCTGCCAACTTGAGGAACCGGCCATATAATCCTTACAGGCACACACCTTTTATGTGAGTGCCCCAACAAGAAACAACCCTCTCCTGTCAACTAACTTTGTCCCATAAATCCTAAGGTGCCCCAAAATTGGCTTCTCAAATTTCTTCAAGCAACAGGCATGAGAGCGTTCGTCTAGCCTTGTAATCCTCCTAGAAATCAAGTGTCACTTGCGCTTCTGCCATGAACATTGACCCAGAGCTGATATGGTGTTTTTTATAAAGAGGGATGAAGTTCCTTTTCTATGCAAGCCTTGTATTTTCAGTATTTGCAAGAACCACAGACAGCTGGAATTTACAGAATTAATAGTATTTGATTTTATGCCATTTTATTTTAATATATTGTCAGCATTACAGTCATTATTATTGCTTCAAAAACCTGTACGACTTCTGATATGCAGCACTTCGTTCTAGAACATCAGGCAAATAAACTCTTAATTGTGTTCCAGTGAGCCACAGCATCGATAAATCAGAGAATGGTTCCAGCCAGACCTCTAACCTTCCACGAAAAGGCACATTCACCGAGGACCTCCATCAGCTGGTGGATGACTTTGCTCGTGATGCCATGAGCCTGTCACAAGGGAAGAAGTGTGGCAAGCAAAATCTCCAAGGCCATGATGTAAGCAGCAGAAAACATATTTCACTCTGAGACATCGCACTCGTTTTCCTCATGCAGAAGAGTTTAATGGAATTGGTTTAATCGAGACCAAATATAATCGAGATCGAATGTAGGCTTTCTGAACAATTGTAGATGATCTAATAAATATATATAGTTAAAACAATTAAGTATTCAGACGTGTCTATGAGACAAAAAATAAATACATACAAAATCAGTCTAACACCCACAACCGCCCGTGCTCTCCGACCCAGGTCTGACATAACACACATTCACAATTGACTGTGCCTGATAGAGGGCAGGCCTTTCATCCCCCAGACTTGCAAAAGCTTCCCTGCCCTGTGATGGACTGGTACCCTGTTCAGATCCCACGCTCATCTGCACCCTATGAATTCCAGAGATAGCACTCTTGTGCCCCATGACCACTTGCTGAGTACGTAGATCCTGGCGTTCTGAAGTAAATGTCCCGCTGGAATCAGGGTGGAACGCTGGCACAAGTCTCTAGCGCTGTTGTCCCACAGTTCCAGAGATTTTTATTTCGTGTGTAGAGTTTGCACGTTCTCCCCGTGTCCACTTGGGCTTCCTGCAGCTATTCCGGTTTCTTCCCATATTCCAAAGACATGCATTAGGTCAGTCTCTCTGAAGTGTCTAGCATGGGTGCTCATGCGCTAGCAATGTACTGGTGCCCAGTCTATTGTTGTGCTAAGTGGGTATGAAAGTAGATGAATGTCTGAAAATCAGTGTGACATTTGAAATAAATGTTGTAGTTTAAAAACTCGCTACTGACTTGAGTCAGATTGTAGCTATATTAAACAAGTGTAAATCCATCTGGGTAACCAAGACCAATCTGACTGCCGAAACCCGCCCGGTACATTTTAAGACATGGCACACATTATCCATGATGTCCATCACTGTGTAGCTGGAGAAAAATAAGGGAGGGCTAAGTCATTTGGACTGACACCACTGTCCAACACTAACTGTAATACGATCATAAGTTTGGAGTCGGTTCTGTGCTGAATTGAAATGAATTGCACCGATCCTAAGTTTATCAGTTTAGTTGTTGTACCCCACTGGCATGTGAATTCATTTTCTTCGCTGAATTCTCTTTTTCCACATCCTAGCCCCTTCCTCGCAAGTTCTCCGCCCCGGGTCAGCTCTGCTCCATGGGTAGTCACATACCTGCTCCCTGCTCCAACTCTTCTGCTGGAAGGAAGGGTTCGCTGTGTTTGACATCACAGCAGCACACCTACCCCTGTGCCCCCTATGTCGGCACACAGTGGGTGGGACCAACGGGACCTGCTCAGGTAGGCTTGCTGCAGCCTACAGTCTCAAACACTCTGCATCCAAGCTTCCACGTGACCACAGGAACTAACAAAGCGGGGACTAACGTCGGAGGAACCAACATGCGGACCACTCAGGCGAGCTGAGATGAAGCCGGGGACGTGCGCCGTACCAAGACCACGGTTCTAAATACACTAGAGTTGGTTTGCAAGATACGGATTAAACCTGATTATTGACTGTGAACAGTTCTCGGTGACCTTTAAAATGTATTTTAGTCCAGTCTTAATCTTTGTCCAGGAAACCAGCTCTACAGGAGTTAAGGCAGTACAGGGAGAGAGGATGTACTGTGAGAATATGGTGTCCCACTGCGGCTCCTTTAAGGACCTGTCTATAATCTGAGGGGAAATGTAAGTAGACTGTTTAGTGTAGAAAGCTTAAGGATGGCATCTTGTACAGCGGTGAGGGTGAAACAGCGAGATGTGCAGTAGGGCAATATGGGCCTGTGTACAGAGTGTCTGAGCTAGACGACACACACATTTTGGTTAAACTAAATGTCAAGGCTTTAAGAACCTTTAATCTAACACAGCGTTTCTCAATCCTGATCCTGGCGCCCCAATGCTCTGCATGTTAGTGTTTTCCTGCTCCCAACCCACCTGATCCAACTACTCGGCTCATTAACAAGCCCGTTGAGTTAAAGTGGGTGTGTTTAAATAGGAGAAGCACTAAACTGTGCTGGGGAGCCAGGACCAGGATTGAGAAACACTGGTCTAATGAAATACTTCAGTGTTACTACCTACTGCACCTAGATCAGGAGTGATTGCTATGAAAAAAAGGCAGTTTCTGTACTGATTAGTGAACGGGAGACTTAGTCATGACTCATTTATTATGGAAGCCTTTTGGATGCTGTCAGACGCAATTATACTGTAAAGTTTACACCATTCGTTCACACAGCCTGGAGGATTTTACCAAAGGTGCTGCAGAATCTGTTTACCATCAGAGCCACTGTACAAGGGGGATATACAAGTCATGTAGACTGACAGCTCCACCAAGACTACATCATAAGTGAGTCAATGGCGACTTAATGTATACACCGATGTCATACTTTCATGTAAAAAGGTTCGTTTCTAATTTTTCTAAGCAGCCTGCAGTTTAGCTAAAGCGTGTCTTTATCTGCACTGGTAATAGTATTTAAAAAAACAAACAAAAAAAAAAAATCATCTTACCATTTTGGACTATAACCGCTGCCAGTGCATGCGCTCTGTACCTAAGCATGATAGCAGTACGAAAGGAAAGATGGCTAAAGCAAGTGGGTACGAAGGAAAGGTTGTCGGTGAGGCAGAGATCTAGGTTTACGACCACCTCGATCATGATAAGTTGAAGAGCACCTTCCTGTTCTGATGTTGACGTGCTCCGTTCAAGAAATTCATCGAAATTTTCGCATTTGAAAGAATAGGACAAAGATGTGCAATATACGAACGTGTAACAAGCAGGGTGATGCGGCACTTCAACTCTTTCCATTATAAGTATTTAGACTAAGTTTTGTATGTGTGCGTTCATTTTCTACTCGTAGCGTAGACCTATATTCCCTGACTGCGTGTGGGTTCGAGGAGTTGGCTGAGGCTTAATGCTTTCTGCAGTCCCCTGAGCCACGTGAGCATACGGGGTGCCGCCTTAACTTGCCTGATTCTGATTTGTTCCAGCTTGGAAGCACCTTTTTCTCAATTCCATGTTGTATTTCATCTAAACGAGTCAGGGTAAGACCCGTTACTCTCCTGCTCCAATTGGCAGAATGTCATTCAAATGTTGCTGTGAACTAAGTATCCAAAATTTGCTCTTTACAGAGATTACAGTATTGCACAATTCTTCTTCAATAGCACGTTCCTAAACATTTACCAAGCCACAAAACAGTGCCATTCCCACACAGATGTGACTTTCTCACCTCTGAAATGATTCGCTTGACTTCTCTAGAGAAGGAAAAACGTTACTGCAATGCAGAATATGCACCGTTTTAAAAGGTTTAACAGGCTCGGGAGGCTGATGTTACTTTTGATACCTGTGCATGTTTTTTTTCTAGATCTGATTTTAACAAACTATATTAGTACACCTATACCACTAGAGTCACGAAGCACATCCTGCTAATACTCACAACTCCAAACTGCATGTTTTAGAAACAGACTTCTATCTCAACTCTTAAATCAGCATTATACCACTAGGTTTAAAAAGAAAAACAGGCAATACTGCTAATGTAGTGATTCTGAATGACCCGTTTTGTCCAGGCTTTTTGACTATTGATGGTTGTGTTTACCTTGTTTTAAAACGTGTAAATACAGAAGATGAATTAAACCATTTTCAAAACGATCGCTTGGTATTTTTGGTATTGGTATTGGGATCCAGAAAGTTGCCAATTTGGTGTAACTACTATAATTGTTTTCTATTCCTTGTGTAATCTATGGATTTCTGTAATTCCATAATTTAACCCCTAGGGAAGCATACAGATGCTCTCTGATTTACAATGGATACATTCTGACAAATCCATTGTGAGCATGAACCAGCCAACTTTAAACATGCTTAACCTACCATTTGGCAAAATCAATTTCTTGAAAGTGTAAAATAAAAATGCTCAGTCCATTGGCGGATTAAGGGTGCTGCTGCTCGGCTCAGGCAGATATCCAGCATTTAGCAGACGCCCTTATCCAGAGCGACTTACAATTGATACAGTCTTAGAATCCAACAGTGGCAGCTTGGCAGAGGTGGGATTTGAACCCTGGACATCCGGTACCTTACCCGCTAGGCTACCACAGTTCCAGTAAAGTACTGCGTATTGCTTGCCCAGGGAAAATTCAAAATAAAGTTCCTTTCAAAATTTGTATTTCTATGCATTATTGGCTTCCCATTGTAAAGCCTAAGAAACATAAACCAGTGAGCGTCTAATTCACAAGACAAATAAAGAAAACATTTTTCTTATGCCTATATGGGTTAAAACCAAATTTTTACACATTTAAATCCTCCTCACAGAAACCTAAAACATAAGTGGTCTATCATTCCACTCTAATTTAAGATTAGAGATTAAGGGACCACATATAAACGTTCACATTTTCAGAATAAGTCAAATGTAAAGGCCTGTTTTGGGAATTGTACGAGTTTCATATTTGCAATACCCTTTGACCTAGTTTATAACGCAAGCAATCTAGCACCTGCTTATTTGTTTACACAGACACAGCACAAGGACGTGCTGATAGTGCGTGGTGATAACCAGAGAAGAAAAACTGAACCTACAGCATGACACATTAAAACAAAACATTTTGGCCTCAATTCCAGAAAGTTCCAAAAAGCAAAACGTTTCCTTGTGCCGAGCATTACCCTGAACCCATGTGAGCTAAGTGATATGTAAGGCATGCCCTGCTAGCCCCAGGCCATCTCCAGCAGATATTTGAGCATTGTTGGGCCATGTAATCTAGACTATTTCCTTGTCTTCAAGCTGTACTGAATAACAACTTCAATTATAACAATCACATTGACATTATGCTGGGGATTGTGTACTTAGAGGGCTACCTGTAGTCAGCACTGCTTCAGTAAAACTGCTTAAAATGTTTATTAACAGCTACACAACATATGTACAAAGCAATAAAATAAGTTAGTAGGAAAGCAAATGATATTGGAAACCGACCTCAAGGATCAAGTTTCCGTTTCTTCATGTACTGTCCTTGTCGGTAGGGACTCTGTGGACCTAGGATTTAAAGAAAAAAACTAGTTTAATATAAGTAATATTAGTAAGTATTCATTCCAAAATGTAATTCATTTTAAATTCATTATTCAGTAAGCACTTTATTTTGGTCAGGGACATAACAGATGACTGATCTGTTAACAGCCTGGGACAAGGCGACAGGGAGGAAAGGACAGAGACACACCACCAAAAATATTAGTCAAAGACAACACAAAAACACAAAATGCAGTTTTTAACACCCAGGCCTGATTATTGCCACACCTGTTCTCAAACAGGACATCACTTAAATAGGATCTGCCTGACAGAGTGAAGGACACCAAAAGATCCCTAAAAGTTACACATCATGCCGAGATCCAAAGAAATTCAGGAACAACTGAGAAAGAAAGTAATTGAGATCCATCAGTTTGGAAAGGGTTATATAGCCATTTCTAAAGCTTTGGGACTCCAGGGAACCAGAGTGAGAGCCATTATCCACAAATGGCGAAGACATGGAACAGTGGTGAACCTTCCCGGGAGCGGCCGGCCGACCAAAATTACCCCAAGATCGCAGCGACGACTCGTCCAAGAGGTCACAAAAGACCCCACAACAACATCCAAAGAACTGCAGGCCTCACTTGCCTCAGTTAAGGTCAGTGTTCATGCCTCCACCATAAGAAAGAGACTGGGCAAAAATGGCCTGCATGGCAGAGTTCCAAGACGAAAACCACTGCTGAGCAAAAAGAACATTAAAGCTCGTCTCAATTTTTCCAGAACACATCTTGATGATCGCCAAGACTTTTGGGAAACTCTGTGGACATGACGAGACAAAAGTTGAACTCTTTGGAAGGTGTGTCCCCCATTACATCTGGTGTAAAAGTAACACAGCATTTCAGAAAAAGAACATTATAGCAACAGTAAAATATGGTGGTGGTAGTGTGATGGTCTGGGGCTGCTTTGCTGCTTCAGGCAGCAAATATCCGGCCATCTGTTCGTGACCTCAAGCTGAAACGAACTTGGGTTCTGCAGCAGGACAATGATCCAAAACACACCAGCAAGTCCACCTCTGAATGGCTGAAGAAAAACAAAATGAAGACTTGAGTGGCCTAGTCAAAGTCCTGCCCTGAATCCTATTGAGATGCTGTGGCATGACCTTAAAAAGGCCGTTCCTGCTCAAAACCCTCCAATGTGGCTGAATTACAACAATTCTGCAAAGATGAGTGGCCAAAATTACTCCACAACGTTTTAAAAGACTCATTGCAAGTTATCACAAACGCTTGGTTGCAGTTGTTGCTAAGGGTGGCCCAACCACTTATTAGGTTTAGGGGGCAATCACTTTTTCACACAGGGCCATGTAGGTTTGGATTTTTTTTTTCTCCCTTAATATTAAACACCTTAATTTAAAAACTGCATTTTGTGTTTTCTTGTGTTGTCTTTGAACGAATTCACAACTGAGGTCTCGTTGTATTTACATCGTCTCCGCCACATCGGCTTACTCTCACAAACAGAATTTAATTTTGTGGGAAACACTGGAATGATCGTCAAGCTTGTAGTCCAAATGGCCAAGGCCGATATCTATAGAAGACAGCCTCCTATGACCAGTAATAGTTCAAACTCTCATACCTCCTCCTCTGGATGTTGTACTCTGGCCTGCTGGACCAGTGTGTATGTAATGTGTGGCTCCTCCCTGGTCCTGATGTACCGGAGAGTCATGTGGCCTCAGCGTTGGCCTCAGCGCTCTCTGAGGAGTTTTACTGCGTGTCGTCATCCTGTGCTCGTTCGGCGTAGCGGGTCGAGACCCCCTCACTGGATCATCGAGCATGTCAATACCATCCATGGTAAAGTTCCACAACTCTGGATCATCTGAAAACAGAATAATGCAGATTGCTCACCTGAGACTGATGTAGTCAGTGCTGATGAGATCTTCAGAGCTGATCAATGTGTACAAGAAAATGAAGCTGAAATCTTAACCCAACGCAATCGCTCTTACCAGCCAGATTGTCCTCCTTCCTCACCGGCACCGTGGCTCCGTTAGGGGTACTGTGGGTAATGGGACTTGATTCCTGACCTGAGAAGAAACTTGCCATGGCGAGCACTGCTATAGTTGAAGGTTTACACAGCATTCACACGGGCATTGCTTTATACCCAAATCACTTTGCTGCTTGTAGGATTTCATGGTGGGAGCCTGTTGATTTCTCTAATTGTACTCGAGTATGTGTGTTCCTGTCGAATGTTCTCCAACTCCATACGTTTCTGTTTTTTATTTCTGCAAGCCAGCTGAGACTGCATGGCGAACTCATTTCTCCTGAGGGACCACATTGATGAATTTACAGTTTGCTGGGAGGCAAAGCATCAAACTAGACTTATGCAAAGTATATACAATGGTACCTCGGACCTCATCGAATTTGGTTCTCTACACATTTTGACTAGTTCCCATCGTTTGCGCTGTACTCGGCTCTCGTTCTTGAACGCTCCAGAACACAGGCTGCAGTTAGCTTAGCAGCTATGCTAACAGCCAGACTTCAACAGAGTAAGTGTTGCTTTTACTTTTCACTTTCAATCCATTACTTACTAAATTACATGGGATTTCAACACCATCATAAAATAAGCTTTGGGTTAATGATTTTGGCCAACTGTTCGTTAGTTTCCTTTCCATATCTCCGCTATGATACAGTATAGACGCTCTACCAAACGAGCGTTAAACTTCTCAGGTCATGATACATTTAACTTATGATGGATTTGTCCTAACATACAGTCGTACTTGATGGTTTGTGAACCCTGTAGAATTTTCTATATTTCTGCAGAAATATGACCTAAAACATCAGCAGATTTTTGCAAGGAGAAAGCCACTGCTCTCCAAAAAGAACATTGCTGCTCGTCTGCAGTTTGCTAAAGATCACATGGACAAGCCAGAAGGCTATTGGAAGAATGTTTTGTGGATGGATGAGACCAAAATAGAACTTTTTGGTTTA